>CM061553.1:43609771-44209771 GCA_030864225.1 Capsicum baccatum var. pendulum | reverse complement strand
TAAGCCATATCCTATAATTGATATGTGTCCAAATCAGCACTCTCACTAGTAGTAACCCCCATAATATCTGTAACCTTTTTCACCTGCTCATGAAATTCCTATGGGTCCTCATCTGACCTCAACCCAATAAAAGAGGGAGGGTTTACTCAGGTGAAGTCCTGAATCCTGGTTGCAGTAGTATTGGCCACTTGGTTTGTTGGAATGGATTTTGGGCATTCATTCTGGGTTTCCACAGAATGAGATAGGGTGGTAAAAGCTACTCTGAATTCCGCATGGAAAAAATGCTTGTCCAGAGGATTTGGCTGGACGGGCTAAGGTACTAACTGGTCTCCTATTCCTCTTCCCTTATTCCTTTTTGGAGGCATTTTTTTGTAAATGGAAGGGGAAAGGATTATACTAAGAGTTTATCTAGAGCTCATACTCACTCGCACGACATAAATAATAAAAGAAGGGAAAATTTTCCTAAGACATCTAATAGCCCCCTATCCATAAGTGTGGTACGCTATACACCCATGCACAAGACTCTACTAGACGCATATTTCAAACTTCATAGGACTATATTAAACCTTAGGCTCTTATTCCAAGTTCGTAATGCCCCGAGTTTGTACCCCAAATGCTAAATGGTGCTAACGACCTTGAAGGACCACCAGCTAACCCATGATTATACCTGATATGAGCATTGAATAATAATAACACTATTACTGATACAAATGCAGAAGGTAGGCTAATATTGCCATAAGGTTCATAACTGAAAAAAATTCTGAATACTAAAAAATGAATACTAAATTATCTATCTGAAATACTCTAGTCTGAAAGATTCTAACTGTCTGATTTATGGATTTAATAAGACAAACCCCTACGAATGAAAACTGTACTGAAATACTAAAATAATTCTCTGTACTCAAACTATGAGGACTCACCACTAAGTCTGTTATTCATAGGCTAGGTTGTTAAGTATGATCAGGAGCCCGTGTATCTGAACCTATAATATAAGACATCATAGCGCACAAAAAAAGTATGCATCAGTACTTTGAATGTAATGGTATGCTAAGTAATGTAGGCTGATATGCATGGGTTCATATGCATGAACAATAACTCACTAAATAACGTGAACATAACTGAATGAGAGTACATGAATGAATACATAAACAGTAACTTTGATCATGTCAACGGTGGTTATTGAGCTCTGAATACTAATTAAATGATATCAAAGTTTACTAATATTATAATATTAATAACTAAGTGACTATTGTTTACAGTCTTGATTGATAACTGGGTGACTTTTTCTGACAGTCCTAATTCAGTAGAACTGAATTAAGTTCTATACTCAGCTGGATGAATGTATCTGATAGTCCTAATTCTGTAGAACTGAACTGAGTTCTATAATGAGATGAAATTAAACTAAAACTATAGGAGATAATTATCTAACCGACATGCCCCTCTCTGAATGGATTAAGGTCCAAACTGTAACCCCAATTGGAAGGGTGTCAGTACCGTGCCAGAGGTAAAGAAAAGTTGTGATTTAACCCTCTCTGACAGAAAGCTCTTTCTTCAACCTTTGCTGGTATGAGAACTCATACGAGATGTATCAACCCTAGTCTGGCAGGAAGATATCTCAACCTAAACTAGCTACGTAGTTCTGTAATGCAGGGATTGCTACTAAGGATCAAACCCTATACTGGCAGGAATGCCCCCATCCTAGGGTTCACATAGTGCTGAATCCTACTCCTAATTGAATTGACATTGAATTGATTTTTAGTCCATACATGGCTTGACTGAATTATTACTGATCATACTGTCTAACTGAACTAAACTAAATTTACTAGATTTTGCTAACTAACAGAATACTACTAAATCTGGTTAACTGAATGAGTTCACTGAATTCTAGACTGAATACTAAATTGAGACTGTGACTAATTACAGAATACTACTATTCGTAACACTACTGAGACTGTTCTGTAACTACTGTAGCTCTAGGTAAATAGCTAAATGTTTAGGTATTGAATACCCGCAAGACTCGATAGCATGAAAATTAAAGCATAGAGTAAACTTGAAAAAGCCTAACACTGTGCACTTGTTCATAACTCATCCAAAGGGATATTTTATCAAACATTTGTAAGACATAAGTCTACACATATACTAGCATGACATGATTTTTCCCCATTTAGTTCACATGAGCATTTTAACAAACACTTGGGGAGCATAACTATGCACATGATACTAAAACAACATATATGCATCATAACATAAATTTCCAAATTCACAAATTCAATGGCTTCAACATAAATTCATATGACAATACACACATGATAATCAATTCCATATGAATATTGTAATAAACCATAGAATAGAAATCCAGTTAACATTATAATCATAAATACACTTAAATCCAATCATGGAAATCATGAAATCAATCTACTTAAAGTTTAAAAGAGTTTCTTGGACTCCAAGGGCAGAAGGAATCCTTGTATGAACACTTCACATATCTTGGTACGTAAATTGACTAAGGTTGACTGTGAGTGCTTGAATCTTTAAGCTTGAATTAGAATCCCTAGGGTTTTGTTTCTTAAGTAATTTTGAGAATAGTGAATGAATTTTGCCTCTAAAGTGGCTAAATATCGTGTTTTGAGGGCTGATAGATGTGGGAAAATAACCAAATACCCCTGAGGATACGAATTTTTAATGACTAAAAACTTCCTTAGCAACGCGTAGACCGATGATCTGCATTGAAGGGATCGACACTATGGCCAACATGCCGCATTGAGTCCATATTGGTTTACTATAAATTGGACTGGGAGCAAGGGAAAAATATTCATCGATGCGATAGGCGATGCAGCATGTCAAGATCGTGTCAATACACTGGTTTGGACTCCCTAACGTGTTTCTTACGATGTTTGAAAAATCCAAAATTCATGTGAAAACACCTACTCATATTTCTGATCATGAAGCAACTTAAAGATTGACATTTAATGGTCGTAAGGGTCATGAAATAAGATCTCCAACTATGAAGGCTGAAATAAATCTATGTATGAATACTTAGCTAAACTTTTGTGGGATCTTACTCTTTCTTTTTGGGACATAGTCATTGTGCCAAATAATTCCCCGATTTACCCCCCTTTCTTCGCGTTGAATCACCCACGTCTTCCTTCTTGAGCCCATAAATATCATTGATTTTCTTAGCCCCAACTTTCACCGGCTTCCCCATATCTTTACAATCACATTGATTAGGTATGAAAAAGATACTTCACTGATGTTAGCATAAAATTCACGAACCCATTGCTCATTTGCAAGGCATAAGTCTAGGGAAAAACACCTCCATCCTGTGAATTAAAGGTTGTTATGAAAAGTCGATAGCTACTCCGGTACATTATCCAAACAAATTCCTCTTTCCAACAACAACTTTATATTTGAATATTACTATAGTAGTGACAGTCGCATTTGGATGCCATGAATCTGATATGATCAAACTTATTTATGAGGTTGTGCTGAAAGAACGAAACACACATTATATCTTTCAACGTTAGTTGGATCATGCAAGCTGTGGTAGATTGATCATTAAAGTTTATTGGACTAGGTGTTTGGGGTTGCCTGGACAAAAATTGGGAGTATAGGATTTTTAACATAATAGAAACCTTCCCTCAGTTCTGCATATTATACTTCCTCCCAATTCTAGACTACCAGCATGTTCTACATTATGGGTCCAAATGAAAGTTATGTGAATAATGCTACTGATGCGTGTGGATGTTCCCTTCAAAAGTAAATGTCACTATTGAATGTTTAGTTTAGAAGTTTATCAAACACAAGGTGGGCATATCATATTTATATACCTTTTTTACACACTATTGGGTACTCAAGGTTTCCCCACTTGTGTGTATAGCTCAATCAAGAAACCAACACAACAACAATAATAAGTATGACAACATGTAAAGCAGAACAATTAATACTTTAGGCCCTCTCTTAATCATGCACCCAATGTCCTATTTTCCAAAATAAAAGCAAGAGTTCATATAACCTACCGGGGTTTTGATGCAAGAGGGATGTGAATGGAGGCTAATTGAAGGCTTACAACTTGGCCCACGATATAGGTTAGATTTGTGAGTAAAATCTTAAAAAGGGAGTGTGAGGGGAATAAAAGGTACTAGGTGTTAGTGGCTGAAATGACCGTGATTGTGGTTAGGGGCCTCGACTGTGGGCACCTGTGCAGATGCGATCACACACGGTGGTTGTGGTCATGGTAACTGAGAGCAGTTTTTGCTCGGCTATTTTCCCCTATTTAGCATTTTACTCAATTTTCACTGGATTTTCAAAGTAAACTTTCACACTTTACCCTTTTAAAAGCTCATTAAATGCTATCTAAAGTGCGACAAATTCATGGGTTATTTAAATTAAAAAGACAACATCCACACTACAAGAACATAAGAAAAAAGGATACGAGTCACTCTCATGGCATTTGTGGGTTTCCCCCATCTAGCGCCTTAGTTATCATCATGGCTCGACATCGTTGTTTTATCAACATCATGGCGGGTCCTCAAACCCCTCATTTTTCAGTATCTCATTTTCAAGATCCACCACAGATACTAATTGGAGCTTCGCGGTTTGCTTCTTTGACTTACAAATTTTGAACTGTTCCTTATCTTATTACACCCGACACTTTATTTCCTAGTCGCCAAGAACGGACGACCAAGAATGATAGGCACCTCTTGGTCTATCCTACAATCCAAATCAGTTGGGAGAATAAATTTGTCTACCTTCACGAGGACATCAAAAAATTTACCTACCAGCCTTTTTATGGATCTGTCTGCCATCAAAAATTGTATTGAGGTTGTTGTAGGAGTGTCCAAACCAAGTTTCTTATAAATAACATCGGACATTAGGTTGATGCTTGCACCAAGGTCGCAAAGAGATTTTGTGAACTCATTAGTACCCCTGAGTAATTTCGATTGTATCACCCTCAATGAGCTTATTATTGGTTATTAAGTTCTTCATTAACTTAGAGTATCCCGTAATATGTTAAATCGCCTCAAGTAGTGGGATATTTAACGAAAGATTTAAATGCAACCATTAAGGGAATGGAGGAGGAACATGGATGGTTGACTTTGCTTCTCCTTGTGGATTTTCAATTTTGAACACTTGCTCATCGCTTTTATCTATCTCTTTCTCATCATTTACTTTTCTTCTTTGAGGTGTCACCTTCTTCACCTTAGACTTGGGCATAATTTCACTCACCTCTCCTTTAATGGGATCTTCAAGTGGTTTCCCACTTCTAGTGATAATTTCTAAGACTTATGTTTCATTCTTTGGGTTAATAATTGTCACTCGAAAGTCCACCTCTAGCCCTTGCATTTAGTTACGTGAAGATTTGCCAAACTTGGATCTCTAATTTTTTGATGGATATGGAGTGAGAAACCACCGTTTGGGAGAGTACAGAGAAATCACCCTTCAATTTATGGACTATTTTTTTTGTACCTTTAACTCTACTCAAGGTTCATGCCAAAAAATCTTTGGTCTTGATCTTTTTGGAGTCAATGAGATTTGACTCCTTGGCCTTAGATGTATCATGAGGAATGTAGAGGTCATAGTCATGTTCCCTATATCTCCAATCTCTATCTTGGTCTCGATCCATCCAACCTTTATTCCTACCTTGCCTTTGATAGGCGAGGAGGGACCCCTGAGTAGTTTGCCAAGTATCAAATTTATTCATCCAACTTCTTTTCCTCATAATTATCTTCATAAGTCTTTGATGTTATGACATTCACCACTTTCGTGGGTACTCCGATAACATGTTTTGTTAGAAGCTCAAGTTGATTCATCATCTTGTCTATGTTCTTCTCCTTATATTATTCTCATTTTCTTTGCTCATTGGTTACCACGGAGGTAGAAAAAGGGTTTTAGGAACATTGGTATCACTGGTGTGCCACCCTCGGTTTTGTTTGGATACTCTACCTATCAATCAGAAAGTCACAAAATGATGTAATTTACAATAGATCCACCTGTCGTATTAACCACAACCATTTTGTTCAATGGGTCAAGATCTCTATATAAAATCTTAAGAAGCATCTTATTCGGGACCTCATGATTTGGGAATTGGGATAGCTTTCCATTAAACTTCTCCCATGCTTCAAAAAATGGTTCTCCAATCAATTGCTAGAAGTTTACAATCCCATCCTGCTTTAGAAGCATTTTGTATAGTGGGAAATATCTATCAAGGAACACCGGGGTGAGCTCCTCCCAAGAGGTGATTGAGTCGGGTGGAAGTGAATAGAGCCATAAAACTGCCTTGCCCGTCAGTGAAAATGAGACGAGTCGAAGCCAGATGTATTCCTGCATAATATGCACTATTTTAAATGTTGCACAAACTTCCACAAAGGTTTTCAAATAAACATTTGGGTCCTCAAATGCTTGACCACTATGTAATCTTTTCATTTGTAACATGCGAAGCATAACGCTAGTCACATGAAACACACCATTTCTGATGGTTGGTGGGATGCGGATAGCACTTGTTTGCCCTATTTCATTCAATTGTCCCTTATCATCTAATTGATCCTCAAATTAGGCCAAAATTACTTGCATTATCGCTCATGGCTCCGTTTACACTTTAATCACCTACAAAATAGTCAAAAACAACAAATAAAGTAAATTACCCCACTTCAGGAATTCCTAAGTAAGAATTGCACCATATAAGTGAAATCTATATTTCACTCCCTGACAACAGTTCCATTTTGATAATGCTCAACTCACTCCCATATTATAGGGATGTGGCCGTCGTTGTCAAGTAACAGAATATAAATTAGGGTCAAATCTTGAGTGAATGTTATAGACTTCCAACCTATGGGTACCCAAGTTACTATAAGGTTACCCGAAATGCTAATGGAAACAACATGTATAAATAAATGGGGTAAATTTTTAAAAATTCTTCACACAAACTTTAACTAGTACGGAGTGAATGTTATCTTTGGTCTAAATTAAAGAGTTGGAGGAATATTGGGATTATGTCTCCTTAGAGGTAAGTTATGTGGGATAATGTTGGTTTATCAAGGAATTTAGTTGTTTAATGGATATGCTAGGTCGAATGTCATTGAGGTCAATCTTCTGATAAAACCACAACGATTTCACCCATTGGTTCTTTTGAGAACCTACTAAGTGTGGATTTTATGTAACCACCCAAAACATCAACCAAGCATCCCTATTTCTAGGATGATGCTCTTGACATGATTTACACTTCCTAAACACTTATTTCTAGGATTGAAAAGGGTAGTAAACCATAAACTTAGTTGTTCACCATTTCCTTGTCCCCCGATAACCCTCTTTCAATGATGTTATGGGTTACCTAAGATTTACCCAAGTCCCTATTTTGAGGATGACAAAGAGTTTCTAGAGCTTAAAGCTTTCACCCATCAGAGTTTTTAGCCTGCATCGAGTGGATATTAGTACATCTAACCATATGTTTGTCTCATTTTTACATTCAAATCAATGTATTGTTCATGAATAATGATTATGAATGAGTGGTAAAACACCATTCATCAACATACAATATCAGTTATTCAGTTACCAAATTTCAGTATTTCAGTTATAGACTATTTCAGAATTATGTTATATGTTTGGTCATGCATTCTCAGATTTTAAAACTTTCATGCATTTAAACCCAGTTATCTCATGCTATTCATTCTGTCATTATCTCATGCACATATATTAATTTATTTCATCCTAACATAATCTTACATACTAGTACATTGAAAGTACTGATCACATACGTTTTCTTTATGCTATGATGTCTTATATCATAGGTTTGGATGCTCAGTTTACAAACTGCGCTTGGGCAGATTAACCTATCAAAAATAGTAGTTATGGTGAGTCCTTATCTATCGAGGACATGGTTATTTATTTCAGTTATTTTAGTAGTTCATCTTTTTATTTCAGTTAGACAGTTAGAGTTATTTGGGGCCTGTCCCATCAACTTTTTTTCAGTCTATTCTAGAGGGTTACAGAAACTTCAGACATTCAGTTATATTATCATCTTTATGAGTTTCCAAATAGGTTTTTTTTAGACTTGTGATTTCTTAATGTTCTCAATACTTAAAACCTTATGGCATATTCAGTTATTCCACACATGTATATTTAGTTACTACTACAGTATAACCTCGATAAATTAATACTCGATAAATTAATAACCTCGCTAAAATAATAATTTTCTTCGGTCCCGAGTCGGGATCAACGTGGTAAATTAATAATTCGCTAAATTTATAAGATAATACAAAAAAAATTCATATAGGTCCCATTTGATATATAAATTAATAATTCATCTGTATCAAAATATTTCATACATAATACATAAGTAAACTAAATAGGTTTCTGAAAATATGAATCTAATGTTGTTTGTTTCTTCTTGAAATTAATATCACCTTGAATCTCATCTCTAACCCTTCTTACTGCATTAAGAATATCAGGTGCAGTCTTCTCATATTGCAAAAGGAAGTGATGTAAGGTGATTGTTGCTTTCAGAGCATCTTTGCGTGAAACGTGTTCTAATTCCACACTATCATCTTCCACTTCATCTTCTTTATGTGTTTCCATAACACTCTCAATTATTTGTTCATCCGTAGGTAGCTCAAAACTCGTATCATTTTCTCCCGGATAATTCAAAACATCTTCAACATTCATTGCATTTCGATACTTCAATCCATTGATTAGATTTTGCAATTGTTGTAAGCCATCATTATTCAACTGTTCTTGATTTTCCGAGGATTCATCATCTAACAACCTAAGTTTACAATGCTTAAAACAATTTGCAATTGTACTTGAGTTGACATCCATTTTCCATGCCGAGATTGCAAGATTCATTGCATCTAAAACATTAATCTTTTCTGGATTTGCGATCCCAATTTCATAACCCTCCAAAAGATTTCGATAAAATCGCCTACGATAATGCATCTTAAAAGCTCTTATGATCCCTGCATCACAAGGCTGAATCTTTGATGTTGTGTTAGGTGGTAAAAAAAACAATTCAACATTTCCCAAACCTTCGACATTTTTTGGATGAGCAGGAAAATTATCAACAACTAAAAGAATTTTCCTACCGTCCATTTTTGCATCAAGTTGTTGAACATATTCTTGGAATAGAATCCCAGTTATCTATGCTCTTTTATTGGCTCGATATTCAGAATCCATGCTTCCCAAATTCACATTCTTGAAACAACGTGGTTTTAAATACTTCCCAATGATCCATAAAAGAATTTTCTCAGAACCATCCTCAGTACAGCAAATAACAACTGTAAGTCTTTCTTTATCTTGTTTCTTACCTTCAAGTTGCTTCGTTGCAAGAGAATGATCTGGTTGTAGCCTAAAGAACAATCCAGTTTCATCCATATTGGAAACATCTTTCTTAGCAAACTGATCAAGTTTCTCTCTGATGGATTGTAAATTACTCTCCATGGCCTCCATATTAACTGATCCACTTTCTCCAAAATGACGATATTGCTTGATACCGTGTCTTGATTTGAAACGCTCTAGCCAACCTTGAGAAAAATGAAAATCAGGTGCATCGATGGGATACATCTTTTTTAGAAGCTCTTTTCCCTTCGTTACAATTAGTTCCCCATTCATATTAACACGCTCTTGGTAATGAATAAACCACTCGAACAGAGCCTTCTCTAATTCTGGAAATTTGGTAGCTTTATGTCTTTTAGCCTCATCTTTTGGAATGTCGGCTGCAGATAGATACTCTGCTGACCTCTTGATCGTGTTTGATATTCTGGCTTGACTCACTTGCAAATTAAACTTCTCTAACACCCATTGTTGCAATTGCTTTTGAGTGCATGCTATATTTTGTTGTTTATACTCACACAGTTCTCTACGTATACCATTAGTCATGGTTGATTTTTTAACACCTTTGAGATGAGAAGCCATTTTTTTTTGTTTTTTGATTTGAAGACTTGCATAATACATCTATTTATATAGTAACTTAGTTAATGTATGTACGTGTAACTACATTAATAATTAAGTAGATTTATATATTTTATTAAGATATACATGGAATATTGAAAATGTATCAGCAAAAATACATGAATTTGGTTAAGTATGCAAAATTAATAGTCAATGTAGAAATTAGTTTTCACGTACACCTAGGTACATTCATAATATGAACCCAAAAAGTATATAATTTATAAATTAATAATTATTAATTTATATGATTAATTAATACCTCGCTAAATTAATAAAATTTGACGGTCCCAACAGTATTAATTTATCGAGGTTATACTATATTTAGTGCTCATAACATGTACCTATTTGTAGTCTTTCAGGATCGTAAGCATCATATGATATCCAAGGTGTATTTCTGGGGAGTTACATAGTGTCTTAGTGATATTTGGAAGGTTGGAATAGTGTCATTTTAACAAGTAGAGGTTAATAAGAGGTGTAGGACTATTGTACTAGTGCGGTAAGTTATATTGAGAATGGGTGATAAGTGCATCCTTAGGTGAATATGTTATTTGATATTATTGAGTATTGTAGTGTCAGTGCAGTTGGTAACCATAACTTTTTAGTTTGACAAATCTATCTCTTTCTCTCTCTATATATATAACTATACTTACCAGATAGACACTTGTATTTAATTATATTGTGAGGTGGTGATATTATGTTATGTGTATTCCTTATGTAGGTATTTGTTGATTTAGTGTTATGTATGATTTTCAATTATGATTGCTAAAGGTAAATCTTTTTCTATGTGAATGGTTATACTTACAGGGAGACATCATGAAGTAATAATAAGGTTATATACTTATCTAGATGTATGGTCTTTTAAGGAATTAGTTGGGCGTAAGTGATTATTATGAGTAATATTAGATGAGTGTATCAAAGGGAATACCCAAAAAATGTAAATATAGGATGTGATTTTGGGGTATGTCTTTATTTCTGTGTTTGAGATACGTCTTGATTTAATGATATTTGAAGTATTCCTTAATTTCTATTTGTTTTTTGACGATATATTTGGATATCCTTATGTGGTCAATCTAAGGTTATCATGCTAAGAATTTCCTAAGACATGTAGTCTTTTTGAAATAATGTTTAAGCATAAATAGGTCGACAAAATTGAAAATTATGTAATAAATGAATATAGAATAATGTGTTTTGGTATACTTTGTTAAACCTCCTAGAACATGGAAATGGGGTAATAAGTGTTCATGGCATAATATCGTGCTGGAGAGACCTATAAAAAAAGGGACTCAGATTCATGGGTTGGAAACTACTGTAGTCATAGATTCATCATTGCAGCATCATTGCCAAAATGAATCCCCATATCTCTTTATATTTTTTCAATAATAATGATGCCTCAAATCTCTAAACATCTTGGTTGTGCCGAGATAAAGAGACTATCTACAGCTGTGAGCCTTATGCAAAATCAACTAAATCAATTCATCAATTTGCAGAACACAAATACATCCACCAAATCTCAAAACACCCTTAGAATCTATGGTGTTCCTCTTGTACTAAGCACTCAACACATAATCACTAAAGAAGCAAAGCTTACTATCCTCAAAATAATGATCTCAAATTTCCTCAAATAATAAAGACCTTGCCTTAGCACGAGCAAGAATCCTCTTCGAGACTAAAATATCAAGGAAAACCATCAAGTTTGTGAAGGAATAAATGTCCCATGCTAACGGCCTCTGAGAAACTGAAATGCAAGCCAAGCTACCCATACTCATTGTGTTCCAACTCAAGGGATCCGCTACCATATTTGCCTTGCCCAAATGATACAAGATAGAGATATCATAATCCTTAAGAAATCCATCTATGTTGTCTAGCATTTAGCTCCCTATGGGTCATAACATGCAGAAGACTATGATAAGTAGTGAAAATCTCCCAATGTAGGCCATAAAGATAATGCCTCCAAATCTTAAGTGCAAAAACTACCTCCGCTAACACCAAATCATGAGTGGGATAGTTGTGCTCGTGCACCTTAAGCTATCTAGAAGCATAAGCAATAACACGGTCCTACTGCATCAATACATAACCCAAATAGACATTAAAAGCATCACAAAATATGGTGGGTCCCTCACCCTTAATAGGAATAGAAAAAACAGAAGCTGAAGTAAGAAAATCTTTGAACTTTCCAAACTTAACTCACATTCCTTGGACAATAAAAAAGGAACCTCCTTTTGAGGGTATCTGGTCATAGGCACTGGCATAGTAGCAAAACCCTTGGAAAAGAGTCTATTATAACTGACCAAACTAATAGAGCTACGAATGTCAGTCAGGGATATCGGTCTAGCCCAATCATAAATTACCTAAATCTTGGTTGGGTTTCCCATAAAACCATCCTTAAACAGCACATGTCCGAGAAATGTCACCAACTCTAGCCAAAACTCATATGTGGAGAACTTTGCGAAAAGCGCATCATCTCTCCAAGTCTAGAAGGCAACCCTCAAATATTATGCATGCTCCTCTCTGCTCCTCAAATACATAATGATGTGGTTGATGAACACAATCACGAAGGAATCCAAATAAGGCATGAATACTCAGTTCATCAAATTTATGAACACGGCTGGGGAATTAGTCAACCCAACTGACATCACTAAGAACTCATAATGACCATATCTAGTCCTAAAAGCTATCTTCGGGATATCCTCATCCAGAATTCTCAATTGATGGTAACAAGATCTCAGTTCAATCTTAGAAAACATTGCTGTACCCTGAGCCTAGTCAAATAAATCCTCAATGCGAGGCATAGGATAACGGTTTAGCACTATCATCTTAAAAAGCTACCTATAATCAATACACATATACATAAAACCATCTTTCTTCTTTACAAACAACATAGGATCTCCCTAAGGAGACACACTCAGTCTAATAAAACCCTTACCAAGAAGATCCTAAAGTTGAGAAGTCAGCTCCTTAAGCTTGGAAGGATCCATATGGTAGGTACCAAAGAAATAGATTAGGTGTCAGGCTTAGTATTAATATCAAACTCAATCTTATGGACAGGGAGAATTCAAGGCAGGTCGATAGGGAACATATTAGGAAACTCACATATAATAGTAACAAGGTCAAGCAATGAACTCCCCACACTATTATCACAAATATAAGCGAGGTAAGACTCGCAACCCCTTGAAAAAGTCTCTTAGCACAAATATAAGGAATGATCCCTATCGACCGGTAACTAATCGCTCCTTGTCATACGACTAGGGGTATGCTGGGCATGGTTAACGTAACGATCTTAGGAAACTAGTCCATGATTGCATGATAGTGGGATAACCAGTCCATGCCCAAAATCCACCATATCCAAAATAATATGGTAGGTATAAGTATCAACATCTCTAATAGTCATAACACATGATCTGAATACTCGATCCATTACAAAAAAATCACCCGCGGGAGTAGATACACACAATCGAACAGATAATAAATCACAAGACAACTCCAATCATGGTGCATAATAAGCACAAATATAATAATAAGTAGATCTCGGATCAAATAAAGCAAGGGTCAACTGGAGGCACACCATAATCATGCCTATAAGAATAGCATCCAAAGTCTCAACCTCGAGTCTAGCAGGTACTACAGGCAACTAACCAAACCCACCGACTGGGCACCTGATTGATATTTTTCCTGCCTTCCTGAGAACCTTCTCAAGTACAATAAAAGCCACCCTTACAACCATGAGAAACACCTTTAGCTGATGGATAAACTGCTCTAATTGGGGGAACACTCTGAGTTAAAGCAACAATCGCCCTACGACTAGGGAAATCCTATTAATAGTGACCAGGAGCTCCATCAGTAAAATAGGAAACATTAGCTGAACCAAAACCAATATATTTTAATAACTTTAAATAACCACCACGTCTAGAATTACTAAAAGATGAACCGCTCAAAGACTGACCGCCACCCTGACTAGGGTGGTCTCTAGCACTAGACTAACCTCCCTCAATAATCTGAAGAGCTACTTGAACTGGTCAACTATGCTGACTCTGAGTCTAATGATATGGACATGGAGAATACCCATTATGAGAACTACCACCTTTGAATCAAGAATTACTAGGGATACCACTAAATATACCCTAAAATCTAGGCCTCTTATCATGGCTCTCATGACTCGCATGGTCCATCTCTTCCATCACCTGAGTGTGATCTAAAACCTTAGAGAGACCTACCTAGAAAAAATAAAATCTAAGAGACACATGAATGAGAAGTCTTAACCCTCTAACAAAATAGCTAACTCTTTCAGACATAGAGTCCAAACTAGAAGTGGCATATCTAACCAACTTATGAAAAATGAGCCTCATACTCAACAACTGTCATAGAGCTCTACTCCAACCTCATAAACTAATGTCTTAAATGATCTCTAAGGCTTGAGGAATATACTTCTCCATGAACTTTATCAGAGAAGTAAGTCTAAGATAAGGGATAACATCCAGTTAGTCTAGAATCCATATAACCTCTCCACCAATATCAAGAATCTTAGTCTAATTGAAATGTGGTGTAATCCACACCACAAGTCTCAACAAGGCCTAAATTTTGGAGTATATCCTCATAAGAAATTAGAAACACATATGCATTCTCACTCGGTGCATAAAAAACCTAGGCGAAGCCAATCTCAAGAATCTACCTAATATCTTTTGATCTTTGATAGACCTAGCAGGCTGGGCAACCACTGGCTGAGTATCTATTAACTAAGAAACTACCAATGCAAGAGGAACCACAACTTTGGGAGTCACACCTATTGATTGCACCCCTGCCTCAGTACCACTCTATTTAGTAGACTGTGCACTATTAGTTGTCACACTACCAACTAAACATAAAAGCTAACCCAATGCACCTCTAAGCAATAAAGAAAGAATAAACCTCAATGGATCTTGGGCTAGTTCATGGATCACCATTGTTTGTGGTGGAGTAGTCTTTATCTCAAGAGCGAGAATAAGGTCTAGGAAAGGCAGTCTATCCTAGCCCTAAGCAGGGGAAATATCACGTAGTGTCCACAACCTCTAGGTCATCTATGAAAAATAGTAGGATCCCTAGATTCAACGTCAGGACCCTTGACTCATGTAGTTGTATCACGTGTCCTGGCCATATATGAAAGAGTAAAGTCAAAGGAATACTATACAAACCAACTCAGACACTTAGCATGAAAAGAGTAAAAAAAGTGATGAACTCTTAAGAATGTCCCATAGCCTTTTAAAGATGAGAAATGGACGACATCCTTCTGATAGGGCTCTGATAGACACTTGCCCTTCTACCAATAATACCAGTGAAACCTAGCTTTGAAACCAATTTGTCATGAATTAATTGATGAGTCATAATGACACCTACTAAATCCTGCTAGTAAGTAATCCAAACCATAACCCGAAGCTAATGCGACGGGATAATTTGGTAGGAAATGCCTAACATAGGTAAAATTTCATGAACACAATTTATAAATAACAAAGGTTCTAGATATAATAAATAGTCAATATAAAGATATTAATTCCATGACTTGGCCGATCCATTACAAGAGGATCTACTAACAATAATAAAATCTAAGCATCTAGAATTGTAACACCCCAAAATTGGGTCCCGAGATGTCACACGATACTTATGATCACAAGTAACCCCAAACTAACCTTATACTGGAATAACTCAGAAGCAACTAAATAAAAATACAAATCCATACAAATCAGCAGAAATTAACTCTTTTCTGAATCTGATCGATACAAAAATAGAATTTTACAATATTACAATTCTTCATTTACAACCAAAATTGAAACAAAATACATCAACTTTTACTGACTGTCTATAAAGCCTCTACTAGTACTGAATGTAGGTAGTCGGGTCATGACTCCCGACTACCCCAACAAAATATGACTAAATAAAGAAAACACAACACTATAAACTCTGCATAACTAACCCAAGCCCTTGAATCGAAAGGACTCATCAGCTGCTGATTGGATACCATGAACTGACTGGATCCAAAGGTGCAACTATACCTTCTACCTAGATTCTGAGAAAATACAGCCCACATTCGCAGATATGGGTCAGTACCATGGAAAGGAATCAAGTATATGGGGGTGTATGCAGTTTTATAAACATCATCATCATAAATATTTATAAGAAATATGCAGGATATATGAAAGACTCACATAGCTCGAAGAAAATCATCATAATCATGAGAGGATGAAATAAGTATAATAACACATGTGAGTCATCATATAATTTGTCAATCACTTTCAGTTCATCAAAAATATCAATTCTCATAATGTAAATATCATTTAAATATTTTGAAAGAATAACTTTCACAATTCCACTTTCAAATCACTTCACCATTCACCATAGACACAACGAAACACACACGGACTGGGAGATACTATAACCGACATAAACCATGTGAGCTACATGGAGTCCAACGTACAAACTACTTTGGAGAGAGCCGTCCTATCCTTTCCATCGGAATAGGACTTCTAGTATCAATTCAAAAACACTAGTGATCACTATATAAATCAGCCTCAGGATCACATCCTATGGGGGCACGTAGTTCTAGGGAAATAAGGTCACTTTATACCTCCCACTCGGTGCTAAAGATTACTCCTGGACTTATCTCAAAAATTTAAATCAGCCTCAGGCTCACATTAAAGAAATTCAACAATGAACACTTCAACAATTTTCATCAGGAGCCAATTTACTACCCCTTTATCATAATCAATAAAAACGTAGATTTATTTCGCAGTCGAGTTCAAAATAACTCATTCACGACCAAAAGGTTAACTCATTCAAAATATCTCAAATATTCAACATCAATATGCATATAGCATACATTTTCTCAATGACAATTTCAAATGGGGTTCAAGACCCAAATATCAAAATCATAGTAAATTTCTTTCAAGATTCATGCTTTATATCACCACACATGTAAATTCATCTTTTAAAATCATAAACATAAAGATTTCATAGAATCATCATAAGAAATGGGTTCATGCTTCAAATTCATAAAAAAACAAATAAAAATCAAGCCTTTATAAAGAAAATTACTTTTGGGCACAAGAACAAAAGCGAGTTCATGTTGAAAAACCCCACATACTTTGAATGATTAACTTTAGATCGATACTCATTTTTGAGATGTTAATCTTGCCTTTGAATGATGGTTCTTGGATTTCGTGAACTAGGAACTTGGAATCTTGAATAAATTTGCAGAATTAATGGTGAACTTTGGAGGCTCTTGAAGTTCTTGAACTAGGAACTTGGAATCTTGAATAAATTTGCAAAATTAATGGTGAACTTTGGAGGTTCTTGAAGTTGGATGTAGGAGCTTAGGGTTTTCTTTTTGAGGGAATTTGATGAAATATAACATATAATGCTTCTAATAGGCGTTAATATAGGGTTTGGACTGATTTTGGGTGAGCGGGATTTACCAAAACGCCCCTAAAAATGAAATAATTCTTGAATCTGTCCTTTGGTGGACTGTTTTGATAGTCTGATGTATATCAACCATAAAGTTTTACTCTGTTATCCAAATTGGATGAAACCAAGAAAAAGGACTCTCATATATTTTCATTAATATATATTATATCACCCAGATCATTGTGTACGAGGAATTATGATCATTTAAAGTTGACCCAAAAAGTCACATTTGATAGGCTGAAGTAGATAGACCATAACTTTTTGCTTCGATAAACAAATTGGATGATGCCAATTTCATCGGAAAGAGGACTCGCAGAGCTTTTTATTGATATATAGTATATCACCCACTTCATTATGTACAAGGAGTTATGATCATTTAAATTTGAATAAAAAATACGCCAGGCCTCAGTACTTTTTTTTCCTGCACGTTTTACTGTTCACTACTATTCACCGTTCGATCGGAATGTTCATAACTTGTCACTCGGGTGTCCGTTTTAGATGATACACATATCGTTGGGAAGCTTATTTGATACTCTACGCAATGGTGGGTCATAATATAAGACATTCCACACAGAAAAATTATAATTCATTCTAGAAGATAGAATCTAACATGTTTACGCACAAAATTTCAACAAAAAATTTTTTGGGGTATTACAAGAATGTCAATATATCCACCTGAAAATAAAAGATTGAATATAAAGATAGAGGTAAATGGGCAACTCAAACTCCAAGAGCTCAATCTATATCCAAAAATTAATCAACGCATAAATGCCAATTAATGATGGTAACTAGTATTCCAATCTGCACCAAAAAGGTACATAAGTGTAGGATGAGTATCAAAACAATGGGTACTTAGTAGGCATCTTCGGAAGACTAGCTAAAACATGATATAAGTATATAAAAGGCAAGATAACACAACTAAGTCAAGGTACAGAAATAAACCTAAATCATCTCTAACATTGTCATATATAATAAGTAATTACATTAGAATAACAGTATAATCATAAGGCAACACCACATCCAAATATTGTTTTTCATAATAAGTAAACAATGTGGAGTAAACACTTATCTCAAGCATCAACACAAGCATATCTAAAAAAATGGCTCCCATACATCAATTGGTAGAAAAGTAAAAAACTCATAACAACCTCCCATACTTCAAGAGAGTAGACTCAAGACAGGAATAAAGCAATCAACCAACATTATAGCTAAAATTCATCATCATTTAACCATTATTCCACAATTAACATCAATCAGTCATTTACCAATATTTCATAATTTACCAACATTTGACAAAAGTACCCACATTTCATAATTTTATCATCATTTAACAATCTTGTCATTGATACTCACTAGTCATTATTTATTAGCTAACCATATCTTATTAACTAATTCATTTGATAACTAGACATCATATGACCTCTATTTATTATTTAAGCAACTATTCAACTTATTTTAACTAATCATCATTTATCAAAAAACCAACATTTATCAACTGCCATTATTTATTACTAATCAAATTTTCTGACTAAACCTCGTTTACCAAATAATCATTTTTAGTCACTTAGATAATAGCCACTGCTAAGTCTTATTTAGCACTAATCATCAACTATAAGACTTTACAAACATTTACCACTTTTGGACAACAATCGATATCCCTAATATCAACAACATACCCAAATTTCATATAAGTTTATATATATATATATAAGCATATAATTTCCATACATAGAGCATATCCATACTCGAATTCATAGATATACACATAGAAACATCAATATAATCATCCTCCGTCCTTGTTGGGTATCAATACATCATCACATTATCCTTCGGCCTTATTGGGTATCAATATATCATCATAGTATCCTCCGGCGTTATCGGGTAGCAATGTATCATTATAATCATTCTCTGGCCTTGTCGGATATCAATACATCATTATAATATCCTTCAATTTTTTCATGCATTGATATATCATAACAATATTCTCCATCATTTCTAGGTATCAACATATCATCACAATATCCTTTGACTTTGTTGGGTATCAATACGTCATTATAGCCAATGGAAAATTAATAACATAAGTATTCTTATAATCAAACATCATGATTTCATAAATAATTAATAGTATAAATTCACATAAAATCAATAACCATGACTTCTAGAATAATTAACATCATAATCATTAAGAATGATTACTAGCACAATTATCAAGCACGATCTAAAGCTTAAGCCATAGCATAGTCAATGGCCTGAACAATAGCCTAATAGTGGCTTAATTAATAACATAAGAATGGTCTTGTTCTATAGCATAATCAATAGCTCATCATAACATAATCAATTATCTAGATAAATAATCCATAGCATTATTTCCAATTTCATCATCACATTAACCATTTTGTGCCAAGTTTCTCAATATGGAATCAATGAATATTTATAAGTATTCAACAAGTGTTGAAGATTTCCAAGAGATATAAACATTAATCATCACTTAAGGTGGGTTAAAGAGCCCACTTTTAAAACCCCAAAATATATTCGAAGTTAAATTCTACTTTGAACTAGGCTAAAGTATCTAATTCTACTCTTAGATGTATAAAAAGCCATAATTTTTTTAGGTATAGATCCTACTCAAGATATTTAACTGAGTTAAATGGTAACAAAGGTAACTTTCATTAGTGTAATGTAATGCCCCAAATCTGGCACCCAAAATGCTACACTGTGCTCATGACCCCAAACAACTACAACCTAACCCATGACTGATATTTGTACCTGTATACTTCATAATATACTAAATAAATGCAAAAATAAAGGCTTTAAGTCCATAAGGTTCACATTGAATCATAAATGAAATAAGAATGTCTGAATAGTGTAGTATATCAATACTAAATCAAAACTGAAAACAACTGAAGTCTGCATCGAATCTGAAAACCTCAAAGTATTGTTTGAATATGGAGTTAAAGGAACATGTCTCAAACTAACTCCAGCTAGCAAAACTGAGATGAAATAAATAATAACATAAAGTAATGATCATGAACTCGAAGGATCAGGACTCATTGCTTACTCCGACTGTGGAAACTGGGATGCTACTAATGCTCTAGAGCTTGTACTTTAGAACCTATGGTATAAGACACCATAGCGCAAATGTGATAGTACTTTGAATGTACTGGTATGCATGGAAGGTAGATTGAATGCATGGGGTTCATATACATGAACAACATTAGCTAACTGACTAATATGAACGTGATAATACATGCATGAATAAGAGATTATAACTGAATTCATGATAACATAATTTCTGAGTCTGAGTACTGCTAACATGACACACTGATAACTGTATAACTAAAATTATTGATACTGACCGACTAAATCTGACAGTCTAGGTTCTGATGGAACTAGTTGAGTTTCGCACTGTATTTAAGTAGATTGTATCTGACAGTCTTGGAATCTGAAGAATTATCTGAGGTTCTTTACTGAGACTGATACTAAATCTATGGGAGATAGTTATCTAACTTACATTCCCCTAATGTGCCATTATGGCTGAGTTGGGGTCCAATTTGTAACCCCAATTACAAGGGTGTCAATAACGTGCCACTGGTAAGGAAAAGTTGTGGGTGAACCTCATCTGATAGTGTCCCTTAAAAGAGAACGGTAGGACCCTCATCTGGCAGGGTTTATCCACCTCATCAACCCTTATCTTAAAGTGATAATGTCTTAACCTATGTTGGCAACATAGTTCTGGAACGTAAGGATGACTTCTCTGAATCACACTCTCATCTGATAGTATATGTGCTCCTATCCTTAGATTTACTTGGTGCTAACTCCTACTATCATCTGAATAGACATAGAACATGGATTACTGAATTGAACTGAATTAATTGAATTCCATTGGCTGACGGAATATTATTGACATCTGATAACTGACTGAGATTACTAAGTTTTCCTGAGTCCTGACTCTGACTAAATTTTACTAAACATGGCTTGAATGAGAGTATCTTGAAAACATGATTTGATTCAAGGAAAATAGCTATATTTTTTGGGTACAAGTACCCACAAGACTCAATAGAAGGAAACTGACAAAGCATGATTTTCCAAAGTAGGGGACCAATATCAACAACACATAATCCATTGGATAAGACATTTCATAAAAACACTTGGCATACATAACTTGTACATGAACGGAGGTTTCACATTATCATACTAGTATGGCACTTTTCCTTCACATAGGCATTTAATCAAAAATATGAGTAGCATGGTTTGGTTATGTAATCATTAACACATCTAATAATCAAGGATACAATAATGAACTTGTAAATTGAAGGGTTTATCATGAATAGAATGTAATTCATCACATATTAAAAATCAATTCTTGTAATTAATAGTATATAACATAGAATAAAACCAAACAACATGAATATCACTTTTTAATTAAATCAAATCATAAAGATTCATAAATATAAGAATCTTGGATTTTGAAAAGAGATTCAAGAGCTTTATGGGAGAAAAAGACCCAAGAATCAATACATGTCATACCTTAGTTCTTGATTTAATGAAGATTGATAGAGAGACTTTGTTGGAATTAAATCCCTAATTAAAACCCTATCTTGTTCTTCAGAGAAAGTTGAGAGAAACTAGAATATTTTTGGTGAGGGATGGCTAAATCATGTGTTAAAGGGATTAAATATGGGTTGGAAACTGACCCTTTTAATATTGGACGTGTCTTTTAATTTTTGAGAAAATTTCGCGAATTGGACCCCTGGGGCGACACGGTGCAATAGCGCCGTGTCACTGGAATTTGACAACTGAGAAATTGAGGTATGGCACGACGAGGAGCCATCAGTTACTACTTCATTTATGACCTGGAACTTTGGCGTGACATGGGGGAAATTCTGGTGAGCCACTGGAAAAGGACAATTGCCATTTTAGTTTGTGGCGTGGCGCTCCACTGGCCAATATGGCGTTGTTTTATGATAGGAACTTGAAATAGTCACAAGTTCTTACCCGGATATTGGATTTAGGTGAATTTTATATCAATAAAAATCTTATTGAATTTCCCACAAGACAAAAAGTAAAAATCTTAAAAATTTCTCATGGAATAAACATCATTCCATTAAGAAGCTAACACTTGACTTTCTTGGGACAAAATTAGTTAAAAAACTTTGGGGTATTACATGTAAGCAGCTAAGGCTAATTTTACCCAAAGCATGAGTGATAAGGTCACTTCTGTAAGACCCCGCAAAATTCCTAAGCTTAATTTAGTCCTTTAAGATTTTCAAGGGGTGACTTAGAAAATTCTAGCTAAGTTTCCATACTTAGTTTATTTTTGGCCTTTGAAAGTTGGCAATCTCATTTCCAAACCTTAATGTACTTTAAAGGTCTATATTTTTGTTGATTCATAATCAGGAAAGTCAATGGGTGTTCCTGGAAAAGTTTCAGATATCGTGTTGGCCAATATTATTGCATGAATTTCCAGTCAAAAGTATAAAGAATTGGCGCTATCATAATGCAATGCGTAGAGTATCGCATCGATGCTATCGATTTACCTCATCACTCAATATGTCGGTTGCCAATTTTTAATCATTAAATGACCTCATCCTTAAGGGTAATTAGGTTATTTTCCCCCGACCTTCAGCCCACATAACACGAAATTTATTCCTCTTTTGGCTAAATACATTCATTGTTTCTCAATTTCACAAGAACAAGAAACCTTAGGTGATTAATTTCAAACTAACAATTCAAGCCTTCCTACATCAATCTTCAAGAAATCATCCACCAAGGTATGTAAAGTATTTATCCAAGGATCCCTTTCATCCTTTGAGTTCAAGAAACCATTTTTAAAACTTAAATAATGATGTTTATTTTGTGGATTGAAATTGTATCCATGTTGTTAATTGTGTATGGTTTCCATGATCGAATATTGATGTATTTCTTGATATTATGTTAGAATATGGATTGAATTTCATGAAATTGGGTTGATTGATGTAGCCATGATGTAATTGTTTAATGTTCATACCCTAGGCTAAGTATATGCATTCTATTTGTTTGATAAAATGCCTAAATGAGTAGAATTATGTTTTATGATCCTTTATTGATCTAAATGATGAACTTAGGCTATAACTACATGTTTAAAAATACTCCCATGCTAATTTTATGTTTTTTGATGATTTTATAGAGTGTTCATGAGACTATATTTTTTAACTTATGATATGTTGGAATGTATCCCTATTCATGTACAAGACTATGAGTATCAAGTGCATTATGAAATCCCAATGATTGTCTTATGAATTGTTGACAATTGTTATGGGTTCAAAAAGTGTCATGTCCTATTTAATTTCATGCTATCAAGTCCTGGGATATTTAATAGCCAACAAGTTAGTTGTGTGCCTAGAGCCAGTGTCAGTTTCATGATAATATCAGTCACGCCATGATCAGTAGGATTCTTAGTCAGTTTCAGAACTCAGTAGAATTCAGTCAGTCACATGGCTCAGGAAAACACAGTAATATCATAAACTCAGTCAGTTAACAAAATTTAGTTATATTCCATCAGTCCACGGAACTCAGTGTACATATTACAATTTATCTATGTATAATTATTTTAGTGTCTATTTAGTTAGGAGTAGGATTCATCACCGAGCAAACCCAAGGATGAGGACACACACCGAAAGTATAGGGTGTGACCCTTAGAAGAAATATTTGCGATTAAGAATTAAGTAGCCAGCATAGATTGAGACATCAACACTAACAGTTGAGGTTTTATGAGGTGGATTAACACTTCTAGATGAGGGTCCCACTATTCTTTTTTGGGGACACTACTAGATGAGGGTCCCACCATTCTTATTTAGGGACACTACTAGATGAGGGTTACTCATAGCTTGTCCTTACCAGTGGCGTGGTATGGACACCCTGCTAGTTAGGGTTATAGATTGGAACCCAACTCAGTTATAATATCTTATTACAGGCTTGTCGGTTAGACAACTACCTCCCACAGTAACAATTTCAGTCTCACTAATAGAACTTAGTTCATCAAATTTTAGGACTTTCAGATACAGTCACATAGCTTAGTACGTAACTCAGCTAGTCTCATTAGAATAAGGCTATCAGACATAGTCACTCAGTTTTCAGTTATATCAGCTATCAGTAATCCATGTTATCAGTGAAACTCAGTATCCATAATACTCATGATTTCAGTTACAGTCTATGTAGTCATGCATGTATTCTCATATAGTTATTCTCATGATATAAAGTTAGTTATATTTTGTGCATATCAACCCTTGCATTCAGCCTAACCTCACTTTACGTACCAGTATATTCACATGTACTGATGCATACTTTTATATTTACGCTATGGTGTTTTAACCATTGGTTAAAACGTACGAGGTCTAGAGCATCCTTAGCAGATCAAACATTCAGCAGACAGATTAGTAGTGAGTTCTCATAATCTGAGGATGTTATCTTATTTCATTTATTCATCACATTTAGTTCAGTAAAAGGAGTTAGTTGGGGACATGTCCCATCACTCTTTATTCATACAATTTAGAGGCTTTTAGACTATAACATGTTCAAATAGTTATTTCAGCCTTGGTATTATCATACCTTGTTCATACGCTATTTTATTCAGTATTGTTTATCATTTTGAACCTTATACAAAGTTTTCCGCCAGATTTCCTCATTTATTTCAATTATGTTGTTATTACAATATTACTATTATCTGGTACTTAGATACAGATATCAGTCATGGGTTAGCGAGTGCTCCTTCAGGATTGTTAGCACCATGTAGTATTTAGGGTACCAGACTTGGGGCATTACAAACTTGGTATCAGAGCCTAAGGTTCAATAGTATCCTATGAATTCTAAAAAGGTGTATCTAGTAGAGTCTTGTGGATGGGTGTATTGTGTGCCATATTTATGTATATGAGGCTATGAGATATTTCAGGAATAGTTTCCCTTCTTTCAGTATTCATGTAGTATGAGTGAGCATGATCTCTAGTTAAACTCTCAGTTTAATCCTTCCTTCTCTTTCACCTGTAGAAAATTCCTCCAAAGAGGACTCAGGGAAAAGGAATAGGGGATCAGCCATCCCCTCAGCCCAATCATCCTAATCCTTTAGGCGAACAGGTATCCTATACAGAATTCAGAGCTACATTTACTACTCTTGCTTATTCAGTTGTAGCCAAAAATGAATATCCAACTGTCGTTTTGGCCAACCCAGTGGCCAATTCTGTTGTAGGTAGGATTCAAGAATTCACCCGAATGAATCCTCTATCCATTTTTGGGTTTAAGACAGATAAGGACCCTCAGGAATTTCTTGATCTGGTTTAGAAGGTTACAAATATCATGGGAGTTACTACTAGTGAGAGTGTTAAGCTAGCTGCATATTAATTGTAGGATGTGTCTCACACATGATTAAAATAGTTAAAAGTAGAGAGGGCCAAAGATGTAGGATCAATAGAATGGGAGAAGTTTGCAACTTTTTTTCTTGATAGATTCTTTCCCCTAGAGCTGAGAAAAGCTAAGATGTTAGAATTCATTAAACTGAAGTAGGTAAACATGAATGTGAAAGAATATTATCTTAAGTTTACTCAATTAGCTAGATATGCTCCTCATGTGGTGGTAGAATGCAGGGCTAAGATGAGTAAGTTTTTCTCTGGGGTGAATGATAGTGTGGTCAAGAAGTGCAGTACCACCATGTTGATTAGTGAGATGGACATAGCTAGGTTTATGATCCATGCTCAACAGATAGAGTGTCATAAGATTAAGGAGAGGGAAAAGCAGAATAAGAGAGCTAGAATAGGTAGCTTCAATTTAAGTCAGCCTAAGTCAGAGGGTGGAAATCATTTTCAATTTTCCCAAAGTCCTCAGTTCCAGCTCATTCCTCAACCAGTGCTCCGATTTCTAAGTTCAGGAATGGTAACAAAGATAGGGCACCAGGCTCTAAGTCTCAGGGCAGTGTTAACAGTACCCGAACTTATCCTTTTTGATAGATTTGTGGAAAGAACCATCGGTGTATTTGCAGAGCTGGCAGCAATGTTTGTTTAAGATATGGAAAGCCAGGCTACAAAGTCAGAGATTGTCCCCAGTCAGGTTTTCAAGGTCAGCATAACTATTCCTCAGCTCAGTTTGGTCACCCAAACTAGCAGGGTGCCACCTCTAGTTCCACCAGTGGGAAACACCCAAATAGTCTATATGCTCTTCAGTCTTCACAGGATCAGGAAAATTCTCTTGTATGGTCACTGGTATGTTACAGATCTTTTATTTGCATGTTTACGCTTTGCTAGATCCAGGATCTTCTTTGCCTTTTGTTACTCCTTATATAGAAGTGGATTTCTGAGTCAGTCCTAAAATTCTACTAGTTCTTTTTTTAGTCTCTACCCTAGTGGGTAAAACTAGCATACCCAGTGGGTATACAGGAACTATCCAGTTATGATATTTCAAAAAGTCACTTTAGCAGACTTTGTCAAATTAGAGATGACTGATTTTGAGGTCATTTCCGACATGGATTGGCTTCATTCCTACTATACCACAGTTAACTATAGAAATAAAATTGTTTAATTTCAGTTCCCAGATGAACCTATCTTTGAGTGGAGGGGTAGTACTTCAGCCTTCAGGGGTTAGCTTGTTTCCTACCTTCGATCAAGGAAAATAATATCTAAAGGATATTTCTATCATCTTGTTTGAGTTAAGGACTCTAGTTCTAAAACTCCCAGTCTTGAATTAGTCGTAGTAGTGAATGAATATTCAGATGTTTTTCCAGAATTTCTTCCAGGAATTTCTCCCAAAAGGGAAATAGACTTTGGTATTGACTTTTTTCTAGATACTCAGCCTATATCTATTCTGCCATACAGAATGGCACCAATAGAACTTTGATAATTAAAGGAATAGTTGAAAAATCTCCTTGATAAGGGATTCATCAGACCCAGTATGTCCCCATGGGTCACACTAGTCTTATTCGTGCGCAAGAAATATGATTCTCTTAGAACGTATATAGATTACCATTAGGTCAATAAGGTCATGGTCAAAAATAAGTATCCACTTCCCAGAATTGATGACTTGTTTGACCAACTTCAGGGAGCTAGCTATTTCTTTAAGATAGACCTCAGATCAAGCTATCACCAGCTCAGAGTCAGAGAATGTGACATTTCAAAAATAGCCTTCGGTACTCGGTATGGTTACTTCAAATTCTTAGTTATGTCAATTGGTCTTACCAATGCCCCATACCTTTCACGGACTTGATGAACCGTGTCTTCAAGCAGTAATTAGACATGTTCATCATAGTATTAATAGATGACATTCTTGTCTATTCCCACAACGAGCATGATCATGGAGACCATCTAAAAATAGTATCATAGACTCTCAAAAATCATCAGTTGTTTGCCAAATTTAGTAAGTGTTAATTTTTGATAAGGTCAGTAGCATTCTTTGGTCGTATCATTTCTGGTGATGGCATTAGAGTCAATCCTCAAAAGATCAAAGCGGCAAGAAACTGGCCTAGACCCATCTCTCCATCAGATATTAGAAGTTTCTTAGGTTTTGTTAGCTATTACAGATAGTTTGCTGAGGGATTCATCTAATGCATCCCATATGTCCAAATTGACTCAGAAAAAAGTCAAATTCTAGAGGAAGGATTAATGCGAGAAAAGTTTTTAGGAGTTGAAGACTTGACTCACCTCAGCTCTAGTTTTGACTTTTCCAGATGGTTCAGATGGGTATGTCATGTACTGCGATGCATCTAGGGTAGGTTTGGGTTTTTTCCTCATACAACATGGTAAGTTCATAGCCTACGCCTCTAGACAGGTTTATCCCCATGAGAAGAATATTCTACTCATGATCTTGAGTTAGCAGCCATAGTATTTGCCTTAAATATTTGAAGGCACTGCTTGTATGGGGTGCATGAAGATGTGTTCACGAATTAGAAAAGACTCTAGTATATGTTCTCTTAGAAAGATCTTAATCTTCATCAGAGAAGGTGGTTGGAGCTCTTGAAAGATTATGACATGAATGTCCTTTATCATCCGGGCAAGGCCAATATAGTGGTTGGTGCTCTCAGTAGAATGTCTATGGGTAGTGCTGCTCATGTTGAGGAAAGTAACAAGAAGTTAGCCCAGAAAATTTATCAGTTAGCCAGACTAGATGTCCACTTAGTCGTTTCAGCAGAAGGTAGTCTATGGGTTCAGAATTGTTCAAAATCATATCTAGTTTCTAAGGTGATGGAAAAGAAAGATAGAGATCCCAATCTAGTCAATTTGAGAGAGTCAGTCAAGGATTAAAAAGTAGAGGTTTTCTTCCTAGGTTGAGATGGTATATTACATTGTCAGATTCATCTGTGTGTGCCAGGTGTTGATGATTTAAGGCAGCGATTCGTCGCAGAAGCGCATAGTGCACATCACACTATTCATGCATCGGCCATTAAGATGTACCACGATTTGTAGGAGATCTATTGGTGGAGTGGAATGAAATAAGACATTGCAGAGTTTGTGGCTAAGTGCTCAATATGTCAGCAAGTTAAGATTCAGCATCAAAAGCCAAGTGGGTTCATCCAGGAGTTTAGTATTCCTACTTAGAAGAAGGAAGAAGTGAACATGGACTTTCTAACGGGTTTGCCTCGTGCTAGTTGTCAACATGATTCGGTTTGGGTTATTGTAGAGGGAATGACTAAATCAGTTTATTTCCTTCTAGTCCATACCTCTTATTTAGCTGAGGACTACGCCAAACTCTACATTAGAGAGTTGGTCATATTGTATGGTGTTCAATTGTCTATTATCTCATATAGAGGTACCCAGTTTACATCTCATTTTTGGAAACCATTCCAAAAGGGTCTAGGTACCCGAGTTTACCTCAGTATGGCCTTTCATCCTCTGACCAATGGTCAACCATAAAGGACCATCCATACTTTAGAATATATGCTGCAAAAGTGTGTAATTGACTTTAAGGGTAATTAGGATGACCATTTTCCTTTGGTTGAGTTTGCATACAACAATAGTTATCATTCCAGTTTTCAAATGGCTTCATTCAAAGATCTCTGTGGTAGGAGGTGAAGGTCTCCGATCAGTTGGTTTAAATTCGGTGAGGTCATAGTGATAGGTCCTGACTTAGTCTTCGATACCCTAGAGAAAGTTCAGTTAATAAGAGAGAGAGACTCAAGACAGCACAGAGACGTTAGAAATCATATGCAGATGTATGAAAAAAGGATCTCAAGTTAGATATTGGTGATTATGTATACCTAAAAATCTCTGTCACGAATGGAGTGAAGAGGTTTGCCATGAAGGAAAAGCTTAGTCCCCGATATGGAGGTCCCTTGAAAATTTTTAGTTGCTTTGGCAAAGTAGCTTATGAGCTCGAGTTGCCTTCAGATCTAGGTTCAGTGCATCTAGGCTTTCATGTCTCTTTGCTGAAGAAATAAATAGGTGACCTAGAAGTTGTAGTCCCTGTTGAGGGCATAGAGATAAAGAACAGTCTCTCTTATAAGGAAATTCCAGTCGAAATCCTTGACTATCAGATTCGCAGACTGAGGAACAAAGAAGTCCCTTTAGACAAAGTTTTTTGGCAAAATTAGTCTTATGAGGGACCTACTTGGAAAGCAGAAGCAAACATGCAAACCAAGTATCCTCACCTCTTCTCCGCTAATTAAGAATCAGCCTAAGGTAATAACTTTCCTTAAGCTTATTCAGTTTCATGTTCATATTTCATTTACAAACTTGGTATTCAGTTTCATGCTTAGTTTTCCATTTCAAACTTGGTATCCTTACCATTGCATGTTTAGTCGCATGTTCATGAGTCAGTTCAGTCATGTATTCGCGCATTAGATATGCTTGATCATCTTAACACTACTCTCAATCATGCATTCATGTATCAGTTTAGCCATGAAATCATGCATCAGATATGCATGCTCAATATGAATCTAAGTAATGTCAGTCATGTAGTCATGTTTTAGTTGTACATGTTCAGCATGTACTTTATCTTAGCATTTCTCCCATCTCAGTTAGTATCATTCGAGGATGAAAAGAGAAGATATTGTAAGACCCCACAAAATTCATAAGCTTAATTCATTCCTTTAAGCTTGTCAAGGGGTCCTAGACTTAGATAATTCTAACTAAGTTTCCAAACTTAGTTTATTTTTGTCCTTTGAAAGTTGGAAATCTTATTTCGTGACCTCAATTTCCTTTAAAGGTCTATATTTTTGTTGATTCATGATCAGGAAAGTCAATGGGTGTTCCCAGAAAAGTGTTGGATTTTTTGGACCTCATTTAAACCGGGTTTGGAAGTCTAAAATAATGGACCAACATGATATTGACTTTCCCCATCACCTATCATGTCGGTTAATATTGTTGTAGGAATTGCCTTTCAAAAGTACCAAGGCTTGGCGCGATCATGGCACGATGCATCGAGTATTGTGTCGATTCCATTGACATGCCACATCGTTCAATGCATCGGTGCCAAGATTTTAGTCATTAAATGATCTCATCCTTAAGGGTAAGTATGTCATTTTCCCCCGACCTTCAGCCCTCATAACATAAAATTTATCACTCTTTTGGCTAAATACATTTATTATTTCTCAATTTCACAACAACAAGAAACCCTAGGTGATTAATTTCATGCCAAGAATTCAAGCCTTCCTCCATCAATCTTCAGGAAATCATCCACCAAGGTATGTAAAGTTTTTATCCAAGGATCCCTTTCATCCTTGGAGTTCAATAAACCATTGTTAAAACTTAAATAATGATGTTCATGTTGTGGATTGACATTGTATCCATGTTGTCAATTGTGTATGGTTTTCATGATGGAATCTTTATGTATCTCTTGATATTATGTTAGCATGTGGATTGACTTTCATTAAATTGGGTTGATTATTGTATCCATGATGTAATTGCTTAATTTTCATGCCCTATCCTAAGTATATGCATTCCATGTGTTTGATAAAATGCCTAAATTAGTAGAATTGTGTTTTATGATCCTTTATTGATCTAAATGATGAACTTAGGCTATAACTATATGTTAAAAATGACTCCCATTCTAATGTTATCTCTTTTGATATTTTGATGGAGTGCTCATGAGACAATATTTATGAACTTATGAAATGTTGAAATGTATCCCTATTCATGTACAAGACTATGAGTATCAAGTGCATTATGAAATCCCTTAATGATTGTCTTATGAATTATTGACAATTGTTATGGGTTCAAGAGGTGTCATGTCCTATTTACTTTCATGCTATCGAGACCTGGGGGGATTTTTAATACTCGAAAAGTTAGATGTGTGCCTAGATCCAGTGTCAGTTTCATCATAATCTCAGTCACTCCATGATTAGTAGTATTCTCAATCAGTTTCAGAACTCAGTAGAATTCAGTCAGTCAGCTCTGGGATAACAGACTCTGGGCGTTACAACTCCCATCTAACTAGAGTGTTCCAAGCATTCTCATCCCAAACATGAGACATAAAGTTTAATTCACTAAGGTTCTAGGCAACAAGATAAATATTCTAATTTTATGGTTTCAAATGTCTTAAATGGTCCAACTACTCCCAAGTCTTGGATATCATCAACCAACACCTAAAACCTATCTCAACTAACAAGATATTATAAATATAATATGAAATACATCAATCTAACAAGGGATAAACCTAGCCTACCTCGATTCTGAAGAAAGCTCAATGAATCGCAAAACCTTTGTTTTTCCCTTACTTGACACCTTTCAAGATGTCGACCTATCAAAAATACATTTTACTCATCAATACGAGAATAACAATACCCATATTGCACCATTATGCTTTGGGTCCAAAAATGACATCAAAACCCCATGCGAGTCTTGTTAACAAAAATTTTATTTTTGAGACCAACCTAACATTGTTGCAAGCTAAAGGAATCATTACCCTAAAGAATCAGTGAATACCATTCTAAATTGGGGGTAAAATCTTGCCTTAAAGGGTTTGGGCTTTTGAGAAATTAATCAAGAAATTTCACTAATAAATGGGTGAATTTTCACTTAAATAGGATGATAATCACAAAAATAAATATTACGCATTGTAACTCCCTGAGTTCCCATCCCGAGATGTCATACGGTGCTTATGGTCCCAAAGGACCACAAGATAACCCTTTACTAATATCTGTACCTGTGCACTACATAATATACAGAATAAATAAGGAAACTAACCACAAGGTTCAACACATCTATACATACTAAGAACTGAAAACTGAATACTAATACATATGTCTTTAAAGCCTCTAAACTATCTGAACTGTGGAGTTGAAGGGACATGTACCCAACTAACTCCATCTACTTCAAGTATAAACAAAGTCTGATGCCATGATTGGATACTGAAACTCGTTCTCAAAAGAGGACTCACTGCTATGACTACTGTTGCTGACTGAGACGAAATTGCTAAGGAAATTCTGGGTCCTGTGCCTCTAAACTTATGGTGCCAAATAAAACACCATAGCACAAATGTATAAGTATAGGAATGTACTAAGTATGTAGATGAGGTAAGGATAAATGCAATGGCTTATGCATGCATAATATCTAAACTGGATAATCATGAAAATGCCACACAATAACACATTCATGAATGCAAAGACCATAATCACAATCATGGCAACTCGAGATACTGAAACTCGGATACCACTTTACAGTAGACTGAACACACTACTGATATTGAGATACTGAATCACTGACTTATCTGATACTGATAACTAAGGATCTTGATATACTTACATGAAGGAGTAAATTCTGAGCTTATTTCTTTCGACTAAAAACATTAGAGATCAACCTCTCTAATGGATAATGTCAGAAACTATTATCAATGATAAGAAGTATTTATATATCTGAATCAGACAACAAGGATACTCAATAGGATCTGAGATTATGAATCGAGCCTGTCTGGTGGCATACCTTTGATTATGATATCAAATAACTGTATATGAGACCAAGCCTATCTGTCGAGATGGTCCATGAATCAATGGAACTATCTGAGTTCCTTATAAAGATAGATGATTGTATCTGACAATCCTAATTTCTAAAGATTGATACTAAAACTGACACTGTAACTGTGGAAAGTAGTTACTTAACTGATATGCCCCAACCTACCATAGGTGGGGTCCAACCTATAACCCCAGCTGGAAGGGTTTCAATATCGTGCCACGGGTAAAGACCTCTCTCTACTCAATCCTCTCTAATGGATGACTCTTACCAGGAAGTTGATCTAAGGAAATATAATAGTCAAATACTCTCTCTGGAGGTGACAACCATTCTCTGATGGTGAATCCTGTATCCTGCGCTGGCTATGCAGTTCTGGAGGTCAGGGATTGATACTAAAGACTTTGGCCTATCTCTTTCTAATGGGAGGAGCCTCCATCCCTTCCCTCACTCGGTGCTAGTTTCTACTCCCAACTGAAAGGCTCTGACTGAATTCTTAACTGAACATAACTTAACTGAATCTGATACTGACCATGTTTCTCAAAAGATCTGACTGAGTTACGCTAAGATCACTTAGTTTCGTATCTGACAGACACGGTATTGAATCACGGTATCTAACTAACGATAAAGATCTTGAATAGATTAGTCAGTCACTTTTGAGATTAGAATTGAACACTTACATACTATTGGATTTGATCTGATTAAAGGAATGAGGCTATATCATTAGCAATACAGAGATTACAGAGATAACTGAGATTTTTGACCTTTTTTAAGTTCTGCAACTGTCTAAGGATACAGATTTCTATAGTTCACTGAGTTCTGAGAATCATGGCTCGACTGGATTTATCGTGAAACTGACACAAGCTCTATACAACGTCTAAATTATCGGGTATAAATATACCTAGGACTCGATAACATAAATTAAAGCATAAACATTCCTCCATCATCACAACCATTCATTCATTATCGTCATCATAATCATTCTTTCATCATCACAATCATACATTCATCATCATTATCATTAAAGCATCTCTTCAAGTATTTAGGAATCATATCATATGTTCATCCTCACAATCACTAAGACATCAGTTCGAGCATTTAGGGATCATAAACATATAATAGAGTAGGGGAAACATGCTACTAGATCATACTCCATTCAACAAAGTCTTTCCTTAAGTACTTCACACCTAAATCAGTCTTGACATGTATTTGGACATCATATGATTTGGGGAAAAATTCATACTATTATGTCTCAACTTACTTGATAACCACTTGGCATGTATTTAAAGCTTAGAATATATCAAAGAGCACATAATTGGGGAATTTATTACCATCACATCTCCAATTGCTTGCTAAGGTCCTTCAACAATCACTAGACACGCACGGGTTCATACTTATTTGGGGATTTCCTACCATCATGGAATAATACATTCACTAAGATATTTTATCAAACACTAGGCATGAATGGACATACTCAAAACTTGGGGTTTCATCTTTAACATACTACACTAGTCCTTATACTTCACCTAAGATTTTATCAAACCTATGGGGGACATGCTTCACTTATTCAACCATTTATACACCCAAATGACATGAACACATCACATACAAAAAAACTTTAAGAGGTTTTATCACTAACATCACATGAATTCCACATACTAGGGTCAATGCTCATAAATATTGTAGATAAATATAATCAAAACCCAACATCACAAGGAACATCAATATCAACTCATAAACATAAAAATCTTGAAGTTTTAAAAAGGGTTCTTGAGTTTCTTGGATGAAAGGGACCCAAGAATCAACATATACATACTTTGGGGAAACTATTTTCTTGAAGGACTTTGGAGAGATTCTTGATTTCTCTAGATCTTTCTTTATTTTTGCTTGAAGAAGTGAGAAGATTTTAATTTTTTTGGAAACCCTAATTCTTGGTGTGGAAAGAGAGAAAATGAGGCCAATTCTCGTGTAAAGGGGGTATATATAGGGGTTGGTAAAAGCCTCTTTTCATCCTTTGAATTAAACTAAAAATCCTAATTTTTCATGCTGGCAAGACGCGCCATAATCGCGCCAGTTCAGTGGAAAAATTGACAATTGGGAAACTGCATGACGGCACAATGCGGTGGAAATCGCATTGTCATTTTGTTTGGGAGCTGTAACTATACCGTGATATGGTATAATCATGGAGGCTCACCGGATTTTAATGATTGCCATTTTGGCTGGCTCCGCGATACCCTAAGGTGCCAGATGGCACACTGTCTCACTAAAATGACTCTAACTCTTCACCCAAGTGTCCTATTTGGGTGAATTTGGTATTGATGGAAAGCTTATTCAATGATCTAAATGACAAAAAGTATAAATTAGAGAAATTCCACACGATTCAAAGTATTTCGTAATTGGGAAGATATTTCTAAAACTCTTAGTCTCGAATTTTCGCTTTACTAAATACACTCTATGGCTTAGAATGGAAGAGGATTTTGTGGGGAATTACACGCATGATTTAAAATAATAAACAAGCTTCAATTTTAAGTTAAACCACTATTTAGGGTTTTTGTCTCTCAAAGAAGTGGTGAAAATGGCCAAATTCGGGGAAATAGGGTTATTTTATACCTAGTCCATGCACTCAGGACTCGCTATCATGACCCCAAGGATCACGATCATAAAATATCTTCACAATCACCATATCTCCTCTGCACATAGAGTCACAATTAGAGTTCAAGCTGCTGCAATATCGGTGCACTAGAAAACCTAATGCACCAGATTTTCCAATTCTTAAAATGGGCTCGACCGACTGCTTTTGATTCATTTAGAATCGCGTATACATAATAAAACTATGTAACCACACTAAATTTGTTTTTTAGATGTGATGGCACCCTTGGATTTCCATCCAAATATAGGTCACACACCTATATTTCCAAATTCTCAACTTTCTGACCAATAGGTCGAAATGAGCTTGGATGCCTTTGGACCCAAACTAAAGGTCTACCTAGTGTAAAATCTATATTCCAGAGCTGTTGGGGAAGCTAGATTTTTCATTAGATATTTTTTACTAAAGTTTTTGCCAGATGGTCATTTAGAACCAACAAAGACTTTTAAACAGGGAATTGGCTATAAAAAATAGACGAACTGGCCGATAATCAAAGTGTCAGTCCCAGCAAGTCATAAATGACTTGAGGAAGCTATGAAAAATCTCTAACAATGAAAATAAGTAGAAAAATGAAAAATGAATTGAAGAGTCATTACATGTAATTTGTGAAAATGGTGGATTTTGGTACTATGTTTCACAATATTGATGAATTATGGCATGGAAATGGCATAACCCTCAACCCATATTATAATATTGATTTTGAATATGGATTTTACATAATCTAACTAACCTTATAAAATAATTTTTCAGTGCATTAAATGAAAAAAAGGATAAAAAGGCTTTGGAATGCCCTTGATGGCTATGGTTTTGTATCTTAAAATAAAATTTAAAGTCTAAATAGATAAATGGATTATGGTTGTGGGTTGGCATGACTGGAATAGATTGCAAGCCTAGTGGTATAACGATAGCAAGTTGGAAAATTCCTTAATAAAGACTCCATGATTAATGGTTGGTTCATGTGCAAATTTTTTTACTTTAGGCTTAATAAGTATTATGTAGCTCACCGAGAATGTGTAGTCTTAGGGGAAACAACACTAGAAACTATATTTGTCAATGTTGGGGGTCTATGACCATTATATTTAATACACACATTATATTTGGATGGATATAGCCCTGCTGTCTTTAGCCATTCATCTGAACATGTGACTAATATGGACAGGGGCCCTTTCGGCAAGGGAAGACAGACCCATATTGCACATGGGTGCCTAGAAAGTAGGCATGAGATATACTTTTAGGATAATGTTTTAAACAATCATGTTTTATGTCCATTGTCCATACTTAGTCATCCTATCTATATGTGGTTGTGAATATGTTTATTACTGAACTTTTGTAAATGCATTATTTTTTCCAGTCCCTTGAGTTGCATACTAGTACTTGTTGTACAAACTTTCCATGGATGCTACATCATTTCATGATGTAGTTTTTGAGGGATTTTCTTCTGATCTTGTGCAGCGTTAGGTGGGTTGGTACTCCTGTTTATCAACTGTGAAGTGGTGCACCTTCATCTTTTGGAAGGCCCAGTCATTCTCTTGGTTTTCCTTTATTTTTGTTCTAGTACTTGTGGATTTCTTTTTCATAGTTTGGGAAATTTTCCATCTTAGTTGGTAATCGTGGATTAGAGGCTTTTGTGGACTGTATTGGGATATCATTGAAGCCTTGTTTTGATTCTCTATATTTCCTTTGGATTTATATACATTTTTATTGTCGTGGTTGGATTCTGCTATTTACTTTATTGTATTCTTGAGGTCAAGCTAAGGGGGTTATATCCGTCCTTGGTTAGCTAGTAATTCCCATCATAGTCAGGCCCTAGTTTGGGTCCTGACACAAGGAAGGCTACTTCCCAACTGTCACTGCAGTGATAGAGCGTCGCCATAATAGCATCGCTGCAATGACAATTCGTATTCATAGAGCTGGTACCACTAAGAAATAATGTTGGAGCATTAATAATAAAATATTGTATAGCATGCTTCTTAAATTCATTCACAGAAGCAAAAAATTCAAGCATTTAAAATTCCACCCAAAATCATGCCGAACATTAACTTTATATACTAATTTCTATGATTCTAAGGTGTTAAGCACATAAATAAAGAAGTAAGGATAAAGAATTGCCTTAGAAATGATGTCAAAAAGTAGATTGCTAGAGAAAAGTTGAGAGAATTTTGTGAGTTGGGAAGCAGAATAAATGAATCTCACTTCCCTCATTTTGAAACTGTCGAGTCTCACTACTATGACAAATCCATCATTGTAGTGATGGGTTTTGTGATGTTTCATTTTTGTACGAATTTTTTGTGCATCATAATAATTGTGGTGTTTTAGGTATTTTAAATGACCCTTCAAATAAAATTTTATTACGAATCATATTTGTCGGGTTATAGTGATTGTATATCATTCTAGAGCATAGTAAATTATGGTGTGTATACTGCTCTGTTAAGGCTTCACAAATGCAGAGTAATTCTAGTTACAGCTATAGTTACTGCACCATCAAAAAAAAGGACTAAAAAATTTTCTAAATGGACCCTCTAATTTTGTTTGAAATTCAGTGAACACAGACCAACAATGCTACCAGACCAAATTACCATTCCAACATAATGGAATCGCCAAATTTTTAAACAGATGTCATTATCAATGGATATTAACCAAACTCAACTCCAGGCCTCGAGACTACTTGACATCTATTTGAAAGCCTAGAGAACTGAACCAACAATGCTGCTAATTCAAAAATAACATTCTAGAGCTAACGGAATTGACAGGATCATCATATGATGTCTAAATCAGTAAAAGATGACTAAAGTCAATCTTATCAATTTCAAAACCTGTCAAAATGAAATGCTCACTTCAAACACAACAACTATCTCACAAATCAAGTAACACACTCCCGCAGACCATAATAATATATTACAACTATGGGGAGAGATAAAATGGTCAAAAGCATAAAAATATAAAACTAAATATAAGGGTTGTTGCAGAATATGTTAAAAGTTTCTTCAAAATATATGAATGTTATAGTAAGTGGTCCAAACTATAATTAATTTTAGAAATCTAATAAATACAATATAGAATTTGAATCCGAGATAATATTCACCTATGGTAATAAATTAACTTTTAAAATCTAATTATATGTTTAAAATTTTCAAAGTTTAGTCATAGAAATTTGACTTTATCTCACTCTATAGTTGTTTTACAACCTATAAAAACACACTTATTGATTGATTGATTATTCACTGTTTCTACCAAAAAACTATATAAGAATACATCTAAACTATGTTTCTAGAAAAAATAAAGGCAAAGTTTTTTACTTGTGTACTTCTCGTTGCTACTCTGTTGTTTGTAAAGTAGCCCCAGAAAACATTCAAAAAAAGAGGTCTAGGGCTGGTTCCAGAAAGGGATCGAAGAGAATGTAGTTCATTCAAGGCTCAGACAGAATTGAATCGATTAAAACCTCAGATTCATACTATAACCATATTTGTTCGAATAAAATGCTTAGCCAATTCCACGCGTCTAACCAAAAAGTCCTTTCTTCTTCCAACTAATTAAGAACCTTCAATTTTTTGTACTTTTTGTAATTCTCAAATTTAATATATGTTATTTATTATTATTATTATAATAATTATCTAATAATATTAATATTCATTCTTGATCATTCTTATTTATTAATGAAGTTGGAACAATGATTTCACCAGTTGAATCAGAAAGTTGCTATCAAATACATCCAGAAATATTGTATGATTAAAATAAAGTTGAGCCAAAATGTTTACCACTTTGCAAGAAAAAATGTGGACCCAAAGCTGGTGGTCAATGCATTGAGCAGGTTGGCTTTGACGGACCATTTTGTGCTTGTGATTATCCTTCCTAGTAACCCCTTTATATTTTCTTTATACCATAATAAATATTTTATTTCTACATGAAATGTTATCTATCCATTTTTATGAGACAAGGATCTCAAAATAGTAATGTACTTTATAGTTTGAGATGCTAATTTTGATTCTTCCATTATAGTGTTTGTCTTCTTTTCTTCATTTTTTTTTCTCATTTTCAATTCTCAAAAATAGTTGGTTACTTTTCAAATTAAAAATAATTGTTTTTAGTATATTAAAACTCAAATTAATGTTAATAATTATTACTAATTTTTTTTAATACCATCTTGCTCTTTTACTTTGAGAAAACATACATGACGATCAAAATCCAAGGGTCATGCCGACCCTTTGAGAATGTCTACCCAATAGGCCTAATAATTAGATAATTTAAATATATATATATATATATATATATATATATATATATATATGTCACATACACCTAGTTCAATTATTATTTATTAAGAAAAAATAAATGTATAAGTAGTTAATAAGTCCTAAAACAAAATCTCAAAATTATTAGCGCAAAAACTGAGTATACCCTAAAATTTGGTGTCATGAGTACAAGATCCTCTAAAAACCTATCAATCTTTAGAATTGAAGGCAATTTCAATATCCATTATTCTTAATAGGTGAAACATTTGGTAGCTTCCAAGTTATTAACTTTCATATGTGTTAACTAGCACATTCATTTTCATTCATCAATTTCTTTACTCTAGTATTCTCATTCCAAAAGAGCGCACCAAATCCATCATTTTTCTGTTCTAAAACCCTCAAGAATACTTGTATCACATCAAATTTTTTTCATATTGAGTAACTGCAATGCATTATATAAACCAATATGTCTTTGGCCCAAAACTATAATCACCCAAATCATTGCTATGTTAAAAATCATTACAAAAAATTTCTTCGATCAAAAATCTTTATTTCAAACCTAATAGGAATTATTTTTGGGGGAACAAAGCCATGTCCCAAATTAAATTTGAGTCAAATCCCCAATATTGGGCTAAAAATGCTAACACATTTCTGCAGTGACAGATTTGCCATTACAGTAACATTTTTATCACTGTAGTGATGGTAAAGAAGTGATCTACCCAAAGTTCAATTAAAACCCTTCCCCAAATAAGTCCCCCTATTTCACTGCCTAATTTAAAAATACCTCAGGTGAACCCTACACTTAGAATGCTAAGATTTTAGAGGCCAAGCTCCGAGAAGGTGATTACCAATGATCTCCTGACAAAAAATTCAACAATAAGAAAGGGCAGGCCACACGAAGAACGACTCTTTACTCTTCATATCAATAGAACTTTTATACCATTGCATACAAGGTAGGTTATGATTAAATTATAGTAGACTTGGGTTAGACACATGTGATAACAATAGTTATGATGAAAGATTTCATGATTAGGCTTATGGGCATAGAGTTTGGATTGTTTGGATAATTAACTAAACTTAGAATAATCAATTGATGGATTCATGGATCTATGTTGACTTATTCAACTGTTTTAAACTTTTAAATGTCAAAAAGTTATGATACTTATACAAAATTAAGGTAGGTCAGTAAATAGGAGCGGTTGTGAGTTTGTTAAAAAGGTTCGGGTAATGGTGAGATTATTGAGTGAATAAGAATGGCTTGTTATGTGTCTTAATTTATTATAATGGATGGGGGAGTGAGTATATTCAAGTTTATAGTGAAGGAAGAAGTTGGTAGATTTTAAGGATAGTTATAGTGTGTTAAGAAAAATTAAGAGGAGGTATTGTGGGTGAAACCAATTGGGGTATAATTGCTCATATTAGAATTAATATTAAGTAATAAAGACAAGGTAAAGAATTAGGGCTATGGTTCTCATAAAATAGATTTGGGTGTTAGGATAAGTATAGATAACAATCGATAGGTAATGATCTTTGCTAATGGGTATGTATAAGTAGCTTAATGGTAGTATAGACCTAGTTTGACTTTGATTCTATGTAAGTTGAGTGTTTGTGATTAGGATTTGGGGAATTACTTGTAATTATGATTATCATTATGAATTGAGCATTGGATTTGAGATAATGCATTAGGATGATAATGGGATTGAGTGTTATGCCGACACTATTATTGGATTGGGTGTCATGCCAAAACTAGTACATGAACTAAGATCTCCCCCTGCAAGTCATAGTTGAGGGTCCTTGATGATTTTAGAATGTGTGTACACCTTGTGTATGCATTCATATTATTATGTTGGCAGATATATTATCGTTATTATTACAGGTTGGCTTGCTTGAGCGTAATTGACAGATATAAGTCCATGGATGTAAGGTATGTCATTGATTTTATATAGATTCTATCTTTTCTATGCATGTTATTCTACGTGAGGTATTGTGTTACCTTGTCTAAATATTATTGTCTAATTGAGAGAGAGAATAATTGCTTTTCCAGTGACTATTCAATTAAATAATAGTGGGATGTCCTATTTTTTAAGCAAGAATCACAACCTTATTCCTCTTGGCTTGATAAAAACATACAGTATTGTCAAGAGTGTAGAAGTGTAGGTGTTGTTTAAGGAAGGTGAATGCATAAATAACATTACCATTGGTAGAACTTAGGGAATTGTGATTAATTGGTCATGCATGTAAAGGTTAATAGAATTATAAAAGAAAAGGTGTAAGGTGAGAGTTGGGAAACTTTTTGAAAGACTTAGTAATGTTCATTTGTCTGAAATTTTATTATTGTCATGATTCCTCCCTAGTTTCTATTGATGTTATTTTTTATAACTCTAGTTGACCGATGACACCTACCAGTATGTGGGTTCTATTGATACTATACTTATAGTATCTCCTTAGGGGGTATAGACATATTTCTTGTGAGTTGGATTTTCTACAAGCGTGCCAATGGTTACTCTTCAGCAGATCCTTGCATCCTACCTTAAAATATATGTTTCCTCTTAGGTCATCACCTTAATATATATGTTTCTTCTTAGTTCATTCTTTCATATGTTTAGTGATCTTGTACTGGTTTAAATTAGGCTCTGGAGAATTGTTAATTTACTTTCACAATGTATTTATGTGATATGTGTTTTGAATAAGCGATCAATTTATTTTTTAATTTATTTGTAATTAAAGTTGTTTAAATTGTCTTCTTCATTAATTAAATAGTTGGGTGGTAAAGGTTCTTCTATCTAGGTAGGGTTGAGTAGGTGCCTTCATGATTTGTGAAATGAATCATGAAAAGTTGGAAGTAGAATGCCAGTTGTCGGTCCCCATTACAAGAGAAAAGGTTGAGTAGAGTCTTTCTGATTAGTTTGTTGACTACTACATTAAATCTGTAGGAAGCTACAAGGGACCTAGGAATCAGTCTCACTTTCTTCTCTCCTGTCGTGTTGTTTTAGTGTTTTCTCCCTGAGTTGAATTCGATTTATAACTAGCATATTCTAATTGATGTCTCGACAATTATAATTGGGATTATTTGGTGCCAGTTAGTGTCTTGGTGATGTTTGGAAGGTTGGACAGTGTCATTCTAACCAGTAGAGGTCAATAAAAGGTGTAGGATTGGTGTACTAGTGTGGTAAGTTATGTTGAAAATGAGTGGTATGTGTATCCTTAGGTGAATATGTTATTTGATATATTTGAATATTGTAGTGGCAATGCAATTGGTAACTGTAACTTTTGAGTTAGATCTCTCTTTCTCTCTCTCTCTCTCTTTCTCTCTCTCTCTCTCTCTCTCTCTCTATATATATATATATATATATATATATATATTATGCTTACCCGATATGCACTTGTATTTGAATATTTTGTGAGGTGGTGATAGTATGTTATTTGTATTCCTTATGTTGATATTTTTTGACTTAGTGCTATGTTTGATTTTCTATTACTAGTTTAGTGTACGCGCAATGCACCTGTATGTAGTGTTAGCACAAATGGCTACTTACAAAAAAACGGCATGCATAATACTGCAATTGAAGCTATAGTATATGCAACATTATGTTTCTATACCATTATTTGAGAATATCTGGCTTTATGCTTTATTTATTATTACTGTAAATAAATTATTTTTTTAAAAAATAAATTTAAAAGTCATCCTTAATTTCTAAAAGCTAAACTTGAATTCCAAATATCAATATGGGTTTAGGGACCCATTGGCTCGTTATATTTTACATGTATAATATAATCGTGAAATTTGTTAATCGATAAGCATTTCAATGATTTAGTTTCTCATTAATTTGTTGGGTTCATTTTTCATTCTAAATCAATTGGACACCAAAAAAAATCATGACATACATTATAGTTATATGGTATGTTTCAACCAAAAATTATATTTCTAATAAAACAAATTTAAATTGATTTAAAATTTTGAATATTGATTTTCCCCATAATTTAGCTTTTAAAAATACTCATTACTCATAATTTTAGATGGATCAAAATTGTATGTTTAATGGAACTAAAATTGATTGTTTGGTTTATTTAAAGTAAAATTGTAACTAATTTTAAAGTCCTATCACATTTGTTTAAGACAAAATAAAAATAATAGTTTGTTTTTCTGAACTTCTAAAATCATATTACTTTTAAAAGTACTTTTAAAAAAAAGGTGGTTAAATTTCTAAGCTTATTTTTAATATATTTTTTCCAAAAAAATACTTTGCTAATCAAACTAAAAAAACACCTTTCACCAATACTTAATGAATTGTTTTTCTAATGTTATACTTATAAACAACGTATCCAACTCTATTGCCATATGATTCGTTTATCCAGCATCTATGATATTAAGTGGAGTGTAATAAAAAAGGTTGTTAACTATACCTAAATTCTTCAATTAAGTCGTATAAATGCCATCGAATATCACTAAACTCTCAATAATTTAAAGAAGCTAAAACCTAAAGCTTATTCTTCTATGCGATATTTTAAAGTCTTGCAGTGTGAAATCAATTTTTATTTATAGAATACTCACTGTCATTGTATATTGCAATTAACACAACAAGAAAATGTCCTTTTTCTAATAAAATTGAATAAATTTCATTGAAAAAAAAAGATATCGTTGAGGTTAACTAGTACAACTCTAGTAAAAAGTTACAAGATGCAATAATCAAACTACAACTCACATTCAAGTGAGAAAACAATCAACAAACTTCTAAAGGATTTGAGAAAAAAACAAATTGGTATATAAATTAAAACAATCATAAGCAATTGCAAGAAAAAATTGTCACCAGCTACCCCATTAATAGGAGACATATGTACGCACAACTTGATTAGTCTTGTATATATACATAAGATATTGTTGGTACAAGAATTTTTTATTTAAATAAAAAAATATAAGAGTTAATTTTATTATTTTTTTAATGACTATCTTTATCTCTTTTAAAATCGTCCATAGTCAATCTCTCAAATCTCCATATTGGGACATCCACACATCTTGTTTCCAACATCTTATTAGTTTCAAATCAATTAAAATATTAACGTAAAATTCTATTCCAAAAAAAAAAAAAAATTACCGCTCCGTCTTTTAATTCTATCAAATTCTATGGTCTTACATTAAATTTGATTTTTTATAATACATGGCTTGATTCTAACCAAAGAAAGAGAGTGGAAAAGTAAAGTAACTCATAAAAACGTTTGTACTCAAACTAAATATAAAATATTGGAACTACCATTGTAATTAAAATTGCTACATTTACCATGGAAGCAATAACAAGGTGTTGACATCCAACATCATTTGAATAAGGAAAACAAGAAAGAAGCAAAAGTAGTATTTTAGGTCTTTAGAGACCATGAAATTGCAGTATCTATTAGCCGCATGATCATGGATCAAAAATAATATAATTTATAGAGAGAAAATTCATGTCCATATTTATAAGATTGTGATTAAAATATCTGTTAGGAGTCTTTTCCTAATTCTTCATCTCATAAATTTTAGGAGTCTACACTAATTCACCTAATATATATTACCTTTTGAATATGATATTAGAGAGGAATTTCTTACTTAAAAGACTTTCTTCTATTTGAAGTACAATTCTTACCAAAACAGGCTACATAATATTGCTAAATTATTAGGAAAATAAAATGTACAAACTCCAGCCAACAAATTTCTTTGAAATAATAAAAAATAACTAAGGAAATATTGGAAAAGATATATTAAATGTGCACATCGGGTCACTGCCGTTAGGGTATGAGGATGTGCATGGAGGCTTTGGTTTTAGGGTTAAGAATGCCGAGGGAGCTGGTCTTTTGGATTTTGCGAGGGCCTTTGGGTTGGTGGTGATGAATTCCAACTTTTTGAGGAAGGAGGATCACCTGGTTACTTTTCGTAGTAGGCTAGCTAAGACCCAAATTGACTTTTTGCTTCTTAAGAAGGAGGACAGAGTTTTGTGTAAGGATTGTAAGGTTTTTTCGAAAGAGAATCTTATGACCCAACATAGACTTCCGGTGATAGATTTGGTTATTAAGAGGGACAAGAAGATGAGAGGTGGGGAGGGTCGGCATAGAATTAGGTAGGGTGGCTTAACTCCGGCCAATGCTTTAGAGATAGGGGCGAAGTTGGAAGGGATGAGGGTATGGGAGTGCAGAGGGGACGTGGATAGTATGTGTGATAGGGTCGCAGGTTGCATCAAGGATACTGCTAGAGAGGTTTTGGGTGTTTCGAAGAAATGGTCTGGCCGACATCAGGGGGACCAGTGGTGGAATGAAGAAGTTAAGAAAAATATAAAGATGAAGAAGGTGGCACATGTTAAGTTGGTTGAGAGTAAGGATGAAGAAGATAAGCGTGTGAGCAGAGAGGAGTACTAGTTAGCTAAGAAGGAGGCTAAGTTAGCTGTTACGGCTGCTAAGACAGTACCTTTTATGAGTCTGTATAAGGGGTTAAAGGAGAAAGGCGGGGAAAATAAGTTGTTTAGGCTGGCCAAGGTTAGGGAGAAGAAGGGTCGGGATGTAGACCAAGTAAAGTAAATTAAGGGAGAGGACGACAGAGTTTTTGTGGAAGACACCCTCATTAAGAAAAGATTGTAGTCATATTTTCATAGGCTCTTTAATGGTGAGGAAGACAGAGGTGTTACGTTCGGAGATTTGGAGCACTTTGGGGAGTGTCGTAATTTTGGATTTTATCGGTGTTTTAAGGTAGAGAACGTTAGTGAGGCTATTCAAAAGATGAAAAGGGGCAGGGCGATGGGGCCCAACGATATTTCGGTAGATTTTTGGTAGATTTCTTGTGGGCAGGGTTAAGGTGGTTGACCAACTTGTTTAACCTAATTTTCAAGTCTGCTAAGATGCCTGAGGCCTGGATATGGAGCACGATGATCCCTTTATATAAGAACAAGGGTGACATCCAGAGTTGCAACAATCATCGAGGTATTAAGTTATTTAGTCACACTATGAAAATTTGGGAGAGGATGGTGGAATGGAGGTTAAGGAATATTTTGTCTATTTCGGAGAATCAATTAGGTTTTATGCCTGGTTTCTCCACGACTGAGGCAATTCACCTATTGCGAATACTAGTAGAGCAGTATAGAGAGAGGAAGGGGGATCTTCACTTGGTGTTTATTGACTTGGAAAAGGCGTATAACAAGGTCCCTGGAGAGGTTCTATAGAGATGTTTGGAGGTGAGAGTGGTCTATGTTGCGTACATCAGAGTGATTAAGGACATATATGAGGGGGCGAATACTCGGGGTAAGGACAGTGGGAGAAAATTCCAAGTATTTTCCGATGTTGACTGGGTTGCACCAGGGATTGACTCTTAGTCCGTTTCTTTTTGTCGTGGTGATAGATGTGTTGACGAGGAGCATACAAGGCAAGGTGCCTTTGTGTATGCTTTTTACGGATGATGTAGTTTTGATTGATGAGTCACGATAAGGTGTTAATGATAAGCTCGAGGTTTGGCGACAAGCCCTGAAGTCTAAATGTTTTTGGTTGAGTAGGACTAAGACAGAGTACTTAAAGTGCAAGTTTAGTGACTCGAGGCAGGAGGAGGAAGTGGTAGTGAAATTGGATTCCCAGGCGGTTTGCAAGAGGGATAGTTTTAAGTATCTTAGGTCTATGATTTAAGGGAATGGAGAGATAGATGAGGATGTCTCTCACCGTATTACGGTAGGTTGGATGAAATAGAGGCTCACTTCAAGAATTTTATACGATAAGAAGGTGCCCCCAAGTTGAAAGGTAGATTCTATTGAGTTGCAGTCCGGCTGGTATAGAGTGAAGTGTTGATCGGTTAAGAATTCTCATATCCAAAAGTTGAAGGTAGAAGAAATAAGGATGTTGCATTGGATGTGTGGTTTTACAAGTGATGATAGGGTTAGGAATGAGAGTATTTAAGAGAAGGTGGGAGTGGTATCGGTGGAGGATAAAATGTGGGAAATTAGGTTGGGATGGTTTGGCCATGTGATGAGAAGAGGCACCGATGCCCCGGTTCGTAGGTATGAGAGGTTGGACTTGGATGGTTTTAAGTGAGGTAGGGGTAGACCAAAGAAATACTAGAGAGAAGTGATTAAACATGACATGGAGAAGTTACAGCTGACTGAGAAAATGACCCAGGATAGGAAAGTATGGAGGAGAAATATTAGGATAGAGAGCTAAGGTGTATGGTGGAGTCATAGGCAGTAGGTAGGAGGGCTTTGGTGTCCTTGTTTGGCAGTGTTCAATATTTGTAGTGGATTTAATACCTATGTTATTTTATCATGTTCCATGCATTTGATGTTTTTCAATATATACTGTCCTTTGTCTTGAGCCGGGGGTCTATTGGAAATAGCCTCTCTACTTCTTTAGACGTAGTGTTAAGGACTTCGTACACTCTACCCTCTCCAGACCTCACAATGTGGGAATATACTGCTTTTGTTGTTGTGGTGGTGGTGGTAATAAACGAATGTGAAAAGACAATTTTATATAAAGAGGAGTCTTTTAATGAAGGACAAAAAGTTCAAATCACTTTCCTAAGAATCTTGACACTTCTAATATATTTTAGATTATAGATAACTCCTGATTTTACACTAAATCTCTTAGCACTTTTTAAGAGTACTTATTTATTAACTCTCTTAATATTTTTTACCATATTATTCTTCTTTTACCATATATTTTAGGACTCCTTAATTTATAAAATATATTTTCCTCTTATAATGTATTTTAGGGTCCTTTAATTTTAAATATTATATGAATAATTGAATGAAAAATTAAAGAAAATATTGAAAAGACAGTTTTGTCCATTGCAGAGAATTTTAATGAAGGACAAAAAGTTCAAATAACTTTTCTAAAGGTCTTCACACTTTTAGTATATTATAGATTATTGGTAAAAGTAAATCTTTTGCTATGTGAATGGTTATACTTACAGGGAGCCGTCATGAAGTAATAATTAAGTTAAATAGTTATCTGGATGTATGGTTTTTTTAAAGAATTAGTTTAGTCTAATTGATTATTATGAGTAATGATAGATGAGTGGCTTAAAGTGAATGCCCAAAAATTGTAAATATTGGATGTGATTTCAAGTTATTTCTTTATTTCTGTGTGTGAGATACGTCTTGATTTAGTGATATTTGAAGTATTCCTTAATCGGGCTCCAATGTTGGTACTAAACACTAGATGGAAAACCAAAAAAAAAAAAGAATAGAAATAGTTAGACAGCATAAATAGCAAGCTAATAGTTTATTAAGTTATGTGCAACAAATAAAAGGTCCTAAAATTACAAAAACAAAATAATGATTGTTTCTTACGTGCCCCAAATAAGGGAATCCTAAGAGTAGAAATAGTAATAAGCTAAGGAAAAAGGGAATTGTATAATGTAGAATAGGGACATCTAGTTGGAGTTCCCATCATCTTAAAGGCTCGATATGTCAAATCCCTCCTTATCCATTTCATTAAGAAAAGAGAACTCTTCCACATCATCTTATTTAAATTCAAAAGTTTCTGGTTGGGGACTGTGCATTTTAGCATGACCTTTACAATCTTCAGCATGTGATACTCAGTGCATCTCTTCCTCTTTTCCTTATCCAATTCCCTTAAAAACTATGCATAGGCCTGAGTTAGGTTTAGTAAAGTTATAGATTACGAAGGAGTCAAACTTGGGAAGGCAAGTGGGACTTCTATAAGTAGCTCAACATCATATGAAGGTTGCTATATCCTAGCGCCCAAGGGAATCGAGGTTCTAGATGGGAGGGGTACTAGACTTCTCTACTTCTTTGACCCTTCTATTTCACCGTCTATCAATATCTTTATTTTCTTCTTACTCTTACTCGGTGAACCCCTTACTTTTAATAGGATGAAGGGCATGTCACGCACCTTCAAAGTGTCACCTCCCTCCTTGGTCACATGTACCTTTTAACACATCTCAATGATCAAGAAGGGGAAGAAAAAATCCCTCAAAGGACCTCATTCATGTAGAAGCACATTCACTCATTGATGATTTGCATCACCACATTCATCATTATCCCAGATTGAGCATAAGCCACTACCAAAGCTCGATGGAAGCTCACATTTATAATACTTTCCGAAAAAGCCACCTCCAACCTCTGCTATGACATTAGTGTTTTTTATTTTCCAAACACTCGTCCACCACACCTTGTTCTACAGACCCTCAACACCAAGGTTTGTGCAAACCACTTTAAGTTGGCCTCGTCAACCTTTACCTCAAAGGCAACATTAAAGGGTTTTGGTACCTCTAAAGTTTAATTGATGATTTAAGCATCCATCAGAATGTTCTTCCCTATAATACAGAATGGTAGGTTGAGGCAAGTACTAGTCCACATTCGAGAATATGGTATAGTAATCTTGAACTATCTCCAGATTGCAATCGGGGGTGAACTCTATCAATATCTCCCATACAAAGTCCCATAATGGATCGTCAAAGTTGGGTGTTTCCTTAGCCAAGTGCTTCATCACGATTCCCCTCTTATGGTAGAATCCTCTAGTACTCAACACCTCATATAGTGGTCTCTACCCGAACAGTTTGGGAATCATCAGTATGAGGGTTGGGTATAGTAATAGTCCTTCGAAAGTTACATTATAGTTATTAGATTCCACTTAGGTATGCTACGGAGAGGAAAAAAATTGTAGATGGAATTTGAAAATTCTCTGGGTATAAGACCTTAGAAATTTGCCACAATTTTATTTTGGACCATTTAACATATGTAATGTAAATTTTTTACTTGAATCATGATAAAGGATGTTAACAAGATAAATTATGTAAGTTTCAGAATTTTTGAAAGGGGTTTAGGGTCATTTTGGGACCCCTACCCAATGAGGGTCCACAATAGGAGTGTGGTACGATGGCCAGTAACGTGATACCATTGCACCACACTACTGGGAAAATCTTTCCCAGCCTTATATTTTTCAATTAGGGTGGGGGAGTTTTAGTCCTTTTCCCCCTTAAACAACTTAAAACACCCTATTAACCCCTTATTTTTGAGTTATAAAGATCATACATTGCTCTTCTCCTCTTTAACTCCCAAATTAAGAAAACACAAGGGGTTTCTCTAGGATCCCAATCTCTGGTCTTAAAACTTCAATTCCTCCAAATTCATCTATATTCCAAGCATGTTGTACACACCCTAAGTTAAATTTTATATTATTGTATTAATTTATTCAATATTTATATGTTTTGAATAATGGGTTTGAACTAGGGTTAAGGGTATTTGGATTGTGATAATCTTGCATTTTTATATCTTGTTTAAAACGGTATAATCATGTTTTAAGCAATGGATTTTAACTAACTTAGTGCATTGTTATAATGGTTAATTGTGAATGGAAGTTGTAGCTTGTGAAAATGATAGAATTTGGTACTTGGTTTCACAAAATTGACAAAATTTGGCATGGCAATGGAATAACCCTCAACTCATATTATTATCTTGGTTTTGATTATGGATTTTACATAATCAAACTAATCTTTTGAAAGAATGTTTCATTGGATTAAATGGAAAAAAAGATAAAAAAAGGCTTCGGAATGCCCTTGGTGTCTATGGTTTTGGATTTTGAAAGGGAATTTGGAGTCTAAATGGTTAAATAAATTAGGTTATGGTTTGGCATAAATGGAATAGCTTTCAAGCCTATTGGTATGAAGATACCAAGTTGTAAAATTCCTTAACAAAAGACTCCATAATTAATGGTTGGTCTATGTGCAAATTTCTTGAGTTTGATCTTAAAGGGAATTGTGTAGCTTACCGAGAAGGTATATCCCTAGGGAGACCAACACTGAAAATCATGTTTGTTGATGTTGGAGGTTTATGACCATTGTGTATGATGCAAACATTATATTTTAGATGGATATCTTCTTTTTGTCTTTATCGATTCCTTGATACATGCGGCTAACATGGATTCGGGCCTTTTCGGCAGGGGGAGTCTAACCCATATAGCTTATGGGTGATTAGAAAGATGGTATGGGCTAAACAATTCAGTCTAATGTTTTAAACGATTATGTTTTATGTCCCTTGTCCCTACCCGGCATCCTATATATACTTATAATTGTTGTGCATGTGGTTTATTACTTGATTTTTTATAAATGCATTATTTTATCCCTTTCCTTAGATTGCATGACAGTACTTTCCATACTGATATCCCCAAATGCTACATTATTTCATGATGTAGGTTTTAAGGAATTTTTCGGTGATACTGTGCAGTGTTAGCTGGTTTGGTACTCCTATTGATCAGTTGTGAAGTGGTGAGCCTCCATTTTTTGGAAAGCCCAGCCATTCTCTTTGTTTTCCTTTATTTTATTCTAGCACTTATTGATTTCTTTTTCATAGTTAGGGGAATGTCCCGTCTTAGTTATTATTCTTGGATTAGAGTATTTTGTGGACTGTATTCGTATGTCATTGATATCTTGTTTTGATTTTCTATCATTCATTTGTATTTATATACATCTTTTATTATCATGGTTGGCTTTCTGTAATGACTTGTCAATTTGATATTATATGTGAAAAATGTGTTTTTGTGTGTTTCACTATTTAACTCATCTCCATAATTGTATTATGGCACTTCTAGGGTGTAGGGGTGATTGGCATAATTCTAGATGTGTTTTGGTTCCTTTTGTCCTATATAGTGGTTTTTGGAGGCTTCGAGAGCCTTATAATGCAATTCTGTGGCTAACTTTTGATCCATGCAACGGATGGCTGAACGGACTGAGCCAGAAGATCCAAAACGTTTCTTTTTTGGTTGTAATATGTTTTGTGTGGTTTTAAAACTTTTAAATTTCATTTTGACCCTCGATTTAGAAATCTTTATTTTGGGTTTTGGGGGTAAACTTTGTGAAAATGATGTCTTTTTAAAAATATGACATTTCCACTGATTTTGGAGCATCGAATTTAGTGTGGTTACATAGTTAGTTTGCGTATATCTGATTCCGAATGAATCCTGATGCCTTGGTGGTAACTTGAAAATTTCCAAGTTTCAGCTGATATCTGGTGCTGGTTATTGCTAGACCTGACAGCGATCGCGACTCTGTGATTGGCATGGGCCTAGTGCAACTTTGAATGGCCTGTCCAGGCCAGGGATAATGCGATCGGACACCTCGAGTCGCGATAGTAATAAATGAGGACCTGGACTAGGTATAAATTTAGACTTTTTACATGATTTTGGTATTTTTAACCTTGTCTTTTGAGAACTAAACCCTAAAATAGTGTGAGAGCTTAAAAGTGAAGTTTGTGGGTACTTGGGAAGCTATATTAACATCTATTTCTGGAATCTCTTACGGATTTAAGATAAAGATTCACCCTTTTCTTAGTTTAAATTCTTGATTAATTGTTCAAACCCCAAAAATCTTAGGGCTTGATTTTTGAAAAAGGGTCTAAAATGCCCTTCAACTATGTACAATGGTGTTGAAGTTTCCTCCGTCTATCTATTGGGCCTAAAATACCCTTTTTGTCTATCTATTGGACCTAAAATACACTTCATGTCTACTTATTGGGGCTATTTTATCCTTTTATTTCACATATCAATTTTTCATTTTTATATGTAGTATTACCGGGAGATTTAAGTTCAATGAATTTTGTTGGGATTTATTTGTTGAGAATTTCCTTAGAAATTTTCTTACTTTGAGAATTACTTGGAGATTTTGTTTCTGTGAATTTAGTTGGATATTTCTTTTGTGATTTACTTGGAAATATGCATACTTGAATTTTGTACTATTATAATTTTAATTGAAATTTTTTCTGGGAACGTAAGAATTTTTTTATTTAGAGACTTACCAAGAAATATTTAAAAAAATATATATTTAAGAAAATTAAAATTATAAATAGCAGGGATAATGATATTAGAAATGTTTATTTTTAAATCTTTATTCTGTTTTCAGGTTAAATAAACTATTATATAAAAATTTTAACCAAATGAGGTATCAGAACTTTACCCGAAAAAAATATATAAGAAAGGATCTAACCAACATTTGAAAATATCATATTTAGTTAATTTATATTACATATTTATAGATATGTCATGCATATTTTTTAGTATTTTTAACTTGAATATAATTAATATTTAATCTCGTATAAAACCAGTGACACATTTTTTTTGAATTTGAATAAAACAAATCATTAAAATTAGATGGCTAGTTATTTATCCAATAGAAAAATAAATAGTGCACAATATCAATTTTTAGTCGTTCTAAATTAATCTGTTAAATAAAAGGGCAATATAGCCCCAATAGATAGACGGGAAGGGAATTTTAGGCCCAATATGAAGACATGAAGAGCATTTTAGGCCCAAAAGGTAGACGAAGGACATTTTTGTACCATTTCACATTGTTGGAGGGCATTTTAGGCCCGTTTCCTCTTGATTTTGAACCCCAATTTCACTCCTTTTCACTTGAATAATGTTCCTAATCTAATATTTACTTATTTTTCCTCAATTTTGTCTTCAAACATCTTCGATACTTGGTTTTAAGATGGATTTCAAAGGCTTTACCCGATAAAGTTGGAAAATAGTTTTTCTTCAATTTAGACCTCATTTTTAACTCGATTTGACTTGAGTGTTCAGTTGGAGATTCCTAGAAGCATGGAAAATATATTTTTACAATAAAGTTACAATTTTTCTATTCTTTTCTAAAAAACCATTTCAGGGTTCCGTTTTGATCCCAAACCAAAAGTAGGAAATATGGGTATCTTTGTCTTTGTTTTGATGCGTAGATTCTATATTTCATTATTTTAGTTAATTTTGGAATCATTTGTGAGAAGAAGGGTCGCAATGTGAAGTGTTGTGGACCAATTTCGGCATCCGAAGTAGGTTATGGCGTAACTCTTTCATATTAGTTTGGGTAGTAAATATTGGTACAAAATGCATGTTAAGGGGATAGGAACGGATCATCAATTTGACTATATTAATGTGTTGTGCCCTTGTGGGGGTCTATATGTGGTATAATTATTGGTTTTGAGACATTATGTGATATGTGTGACCGTGTGGGGTCTTTTGTGATACTAATAGCCTTATAATCATGTTAATAATTATATCTTGTTGATTAAAAGGTATGTTGTGGTACCATTTGTGCATTGTGATATATTCATACTTATTGATATATAAAACATGTGGAAATTCATGGATGGTTAAAAATTATGAGTGGATATTGGCTCACATGGTTGTGAAAATATATCATTGTGGTTGGTTGTGGAAATACATCATGTGATTGGTTGTGAGCATTAAATTATCATATCATTCTCATTTATGAAACATTGGTACCACCATTGAAACTTTTGAAAAACACTGGCAAAACCTTTAATAAAACCTTTTTTGAGTGTTGTCAGGAAGGAGATATTGTGGCTTCTTATAAAACCCTCCTCGAGGGATGTGTCGGGGAGAAGGTGTAATGTCCTGAAATCGGGTTCCGAGACGTCACACGGTGCTTAGGGTCACAAGAGACCCCAAGATAACCCTTCTACTGGCATAACTCATAAGCAACTAAATAAAAATACAAATCCATACAAATCAGCAGAAATTAACTCTTTTCTAAATCTGATCGATACAAAAATGGAATTTTACAGGATTACAATTCTGCCTTTATAACCAAAATTGAAACAAAATAGATCAACTTCTACTGAATATCTATGAAGCCTCTACTAGTACTGACTGTAGGTAGCCAGTTCATGACTCCTGACAACAACAACTCAATATGACTGAATAAACAAAATACAACTCTATAAACTCTGCATAACTAACCCAAGCCCTTCAATCAAAAGGACTTATCACCTGCTGAGTGGATACCACGAACTGACTGGATCCGAAGGTGCAACTATACCTTTTACCGACATTTCAAGAAAATGTAGCCCACATAAGAATATGTGGGTCAGTACCATGGAAAGATACCAAGCATATGGGGGTGCAATGCACATATATAATAATATCTTAATATCATCACATTTTATAAAATTATGCATGCTGATATAGATGACTCACTTAGCTCGAATTAAATCTTCATAATCATGAGAGGATGAAATAAGTATAATAACACATGTGAGTCATCATATAATTTTTCAATCACTTTCAGTTCATCAAGAATATCAATTCTCATAATGTAAATATTATTTAACTCTTTCAAAATAATAACTTCACAATTTCACTTTCAAATCACTTCACCGTTCACCATAGACACAAGGAAACACACACACACTGGGAGATCCTATAACCGACATAAACCATGTGAGCCACATGGAATCCAACGTCCAACCCACGTTGGGGAGAGCCATCCTATCCTTTCAAAAACACTAGTGATCACTATATAAATCATCTCGGTGCTAAAGATTACTCCCGAACTTAGCTCAGAAATTTAAATTAGCCTCACGCTCACATTAAAGAAAATCCACGATAAATACTTCGACAATTTTTATCGGGAGCCAATTTGCTACCGCTTTATCATAATCAATAAAAACATGGATTTCTTTCACAGTCGAGTTCAAAATAACTCATTCACGACCAAAAGGTCAAATCATTCAAAACATCTCAAATATTCAAACTTAAGGTGTTTATAGCATATGATTTTCTCAAAATAATAATCTCAAATTGGGTTCCAAAAACCCATACATCAATATCACCATAAAAACTTCCAAAGTTTCATACTTTATGGCATAAGCACAAAAATAATCACTTAAAACTTTAAAATTTCAGCTTTATAATCACACATCTTGGTAAAGAAAATTAGCTTTGGGATTCAAATCTCATTGTGCTTATAGCACATAATTTCTCAAAGTACAATTCCAATTAGGACTCAAGGTCTCATACAAACAAATCATATTAAATTTTCTCAAGATTCATGCTTTTCATCATAAATATATATAACTTACTTTAAAATCTGGAAAATTCGGCTTTATGTACAAAAATGTCATCATTCTCATTCAATTCAACTTTCAAAACATAGAGAATATCATAATCTCATGTAAAATCATATAGGGTATAAATTCATGCTTCAAATTCATATAAAAACATGAAAAATCATGAATATTCATAAAAGAAAAATCAATTTGGGCACACGAACGAAAGAGAATTCTTGTTGAAAAACTCCACATACCTTGAATGATGAACTTTAGATCGATACTCATTTTTGAGATGTTAATCGTGCCTTTGAATGATGGTTCTTGGAGTTATTGAAATAGGAACTTGGAATCTTGAATAAATTTGTAGAATTAATGCTGAACTTTGGAGGTTCTTGAAGTTCTTGAACTAGGAAGTTGAAATCTTGAATAAGTTTGCAGAATTAATGGTGAACTTTGGAGGTTCTTGAAGTTGGATGTAGGAGCTTAGAGTTTTCATTTTGAGGGAATTTGATGAAATATAACATATAATGCTTCTAATAGGATTTAATATAGGGTTCGGATGGATTTTGGGAGAGGAGGAATGACCAAAACTCCTCTAAAAATCAAATAATTCTCGCATCTGTCCTTTGGTGGACTGTTTTGATAGTCTGAAGTAGATCAACCATAAAGTTTTACTATGATATACAAATTGGATGAAACTAATTTCATTAGAAAGAGAACTCTCATATCATTCTATTGATATATAGTATCTCACCCATATCATTTTCTACGAGGAGTTATGATCTTTTGAAGTTGACCCAAAAAATAACTTTTGGTAGGCTGAAGTAGATCGACCATTACTTTTTGCTCCGATAGGCAAATTGGATGAAACCAATTTCATCGGAAAAAGGACTTGTAGATCTTTCTTTTGATATATAGTACATCACCCAGATCATTATGTACAAGAAGTTATGATCTTTTAAAGTTTGAGCCAAAATATGCCAAGCCTTAGTACTTTTTTTCCTGCCCATTTTACTGTTTAGTACTATTCACGGTTCGATCGGAATGTTCATAACTCGTCGCTCGGGTGTCCATTTTGGATGATCCACATATAGTTGGAAATATTATTCAATACTCTACGTAATGGCGGGTCATAATCTAAGACATTCTGCACGGAAAATTTATAATTCATTCTAGAAGATAGAACCCAAAACGTTTACGCACAAAATTTCAACGATAAATTTCCCGGGGTATTACATCATCTCCCCCTTGGAAATATTCATCCTCGAATGTCGATGAATAAGTATAGAATACCATTGAAATGATGCAAAAATACTGGGATAACGAAGTCAATCCACTTACTTCACTCCAAACTTTCAAATACATCATAGAACGTGCGATTCATAATAAGAATGGTCACATAGTTGGATCTTAAACAAAGGAGACTGATTTTAAGGAATCGATATCTTTGGTTTATTCAGAGACTAAGAATCAAAGGTCTCGAAGGAGATCTCGTTAAAAGAAGGACCACTTGCACCCAAATGAAACGTCCCTCAACACTCCCTCCAAAAGATTCAAATGACATTGTTTGGGGAGAAAATGAACCATAATTAGATACAATCCTATTGTATGGGAACAAGGACCCATATGACATAAATTAAGATAGGAATTTCTAGTTCTTGGGAAATATAACTCCTTGCTTCCAAACTTAGCAACACTTCCCAACTACTCCCTCGACTATTTTCAAGCCTAACTCCAAGTACTCATGAGATACGCCACATAACACTATAATATTAATCTATATCATGAACCTCAATACTCACAGAGCCTCACAACTCTTCACTTTAAACATAACTCTTATTGCTACTCCAACAACCACATACAATCTTATACTAGGGATCCACTAACTTGCGGTGCATTCTTTTAGATATACATCCATAACATTCAAGCCATACTCATAACCACATACGCACTTCGCATATGCACCTCTAAACGAACACTCATAAAGCATCTTCCTCGCTTTCTCTAAGATTCCATCAACTACATTATTCACACATACTGGTCAATTCTTTAAACGGCACACATAACATTTTCTCAACCAATTCAACTATACACAAAAACTCTGTATTACTATAATTACGACCTCATAGAAGTTCATAAAACCAACGCACAACAATCTTTCCAAATAAACATTTAAAACTTCAACTAACCACGACATGTATCAAGGACTTAGCCTCAATCTAACTTCACTTCACCACCTTATATCATAGATAAGGAAGTATCTTCTCTCCCTTCTAGACAACTGCTCAACACCATTAGCTTGACTTAATAAAAAGGTCACAAAATTTTAAAACATGAAGACCTGAAACATGAAGGAATAATGTAAATAACTTGACTCTCTCTATTGAGGCCATAAGAATAAAATATCAAATACAATAGGATCATTAAGGTATCAAAACTGAAGACACTCATAACGAAAACTGAATCTCACTGATCAATAAGAGTATTGCCTGAGTACTAGAACTGAACATACTATAAAACTTGAGTATATGAGTCATGGGCAGCATGCCTTGAATTTAGAGCTCATAACTAATGGAATGTTATTCCAATTGCTAGAAGAACTAGAATTTCTCATTTTTGGAAACTAGAAGAGTATGTAATTCTCAATCACGTGTATGAACATGAATTAAGATCATGGAACTGAAATGTAAAGCATGAGTAGGTTTTGGGATAGCTGAAAATACTTAAATAACATTAGGTCAAGAACCAATCTTTCTCATAACAAATTTTCAACTTACTGGTACTTCTACTAAAATGTAAAATCTTGACTTGACTACTTGTTCTATCATCTCCCCCTTAGATTTAAGCCACCACTCAAATTCTCAAATTCTTACTAATTTCAAATCTCCACGAACATCTCTATCGCCGGAATGTACACCATCTACTGCTTCAACTCTTATTTCTATTAGCTCAGCTTGAATACTTTCTAACCTTTTGATAGACCATGTTACTTCTGTCTTCTCCCTCTACTACCATGCCTATGAACTTATGTTTCTAACCCATAAGAATCAAAATCACACTTAAGAGGCTCAACATTTCCAACCATATGCCTCGCCTTAACTTAGCCCTGAAAACATCATCCATTGTCTAACTAGTATTTATCTATCTAAGAATCCCATGGCACGACTCACTACACCACATACACTAATTCTCGAAATTAAAGAAGTCCCATAATATCTTGGGTGAACTTTCTCATCATAATATAATATTAAACTTAATTACAAGTCAACTACACTTAAACTCTTGTGTACACCGTTCAAGCCTATTAGCTCACTTCCGGCAACTAATACCATTAATCCGAAAACCGTCACATTTCATTTCATGATCACCAATCGTTCAAACTTAAGGTCTCACACTTCACATAATTTACAACTCCATCTCATTCATAACTCCCACATGAAGATTATAAAACAACACATCCATGAACACTATCCCACTTAAACTTCATAACAATAATAATTGGTCCTAATCATATAGCCTATCTTATTCACAATCCATTAACACATCCTTCTTTCACCCGTCACTACTATCTATCATTCATACACAACTTAACATAGTTCATAGCTCTCTACGTCTTAACTTAAATTCCTCTTGCAATCTAGAGAGCGCCTAGATTAACAACACTTACCCACCGAGTACTTCCATCACTAACCTATACTTTCTGTCATACAAATATCATCAACACCCATTTCATACCTCGAACAAACTATATCACTTCCTATTAACCCAATTGCATGCAAATAGGGATTTTGCTATACTTATGCTCAACAAATCACACTTACTATCCTTCTTACTAGTACACCTCCACATCCTACATTTTTAGCCAGCACAAGGAACAAGATGAACTACAAGTTGCTAGTGGATTGAAATAGGCTTCACACGGCTTCACTAGACCTTGGTTTTTTGTTTTGGTCAAGAAAGTTATATGAATAACAAAGTAACTATGCTAGTGAAACGAAATAGGCCCCACACGGCTTCACTAGACTTTGGTTTGTATTTTGAACAAGAAAATGAGGTGAATAACAAAGAAGCTCTGCTAGTGAATCGAAAGATCCCCACACGGCTTCACTAGACTTTAATTTTTCACAAACATAATGATAACAAGATTACATAGTACAAGAGATAGAAACTTGATACACAACATTCAATGATCTAAGAATACACCTTACTTTGTCTTAATTAAATAACTCATAAAAATGAGGACATCACTTTCAAATTAAGGAACTTAACACACTAGAGAGCTCTTCTCAAGCCCTTTGTGTAACTTTTGAAATTTGTTCTAGAAAATATAGAAGCATTACTTGGGGAGGAACTGGAGCTTCCGAATCATGTTATCTCAAAAATAATACATAGAGGGAGAAGTATAGATTAACATTGTAGATTCTGAGAAGGAATCTGAAAGCACATCTAACCTAGGCTTAGTTCACAACTTTTATGAACATGAATAAAATACTTCAATCTTTGGAACTCAAAAGGACTGACAAGATACTCTCTAGCTCTGTTACAATCCCATAACTATCTACAAAGAATTAAGCTTAACTGTTTCTGATACCTTGAAAATGAGGCAGAGTTGGCCAGAATAGAGTAAGATGGGAATCTATATAAGCTTCTTGGAGAACCTTTTTATAGCACGATCTTAGACTTAAAAGAAGGGAAACATTTCCTAAATGCCTTGTAGCCTCTCGAAGAAAAGTACAGATGTCTCCGTACCATTCCGCAAGAATCTACTAGACACGACTTCATAGATACCCTAGGACACTTGAATTTTGTGCTCTGATACCAAGTTTGTAACGCCCTGAAATTGGGTTCCGAGACGTCGTACAGTGCTTAGGGTCCAAGTGACGCCCAAGCTAACCCTTCTACTGGCATAAGTCATAAGCAACTGAATAAAACTACAAATCCATACAAATCAGCAGAAATTAACTCTTTTCTGAATCTGATCGATACAAAAATGGAATTTTATAGGATTACAATTCTGCCTTTACAACCAAAATTTAAACAAAATACATCAACTTCTACTGACTATCTATGAAGCCTCTACTAGTACTAACTGTAGGTAGCTGGGTCATGACTCCCGACTATCCCAACTCAATACGACTAAATAAAGAAAATACAATACTATAAACTTTGCATAACTAACCCAAGCCCTTGAATCAAAAGGACTCATCACCTGCTGACTAGATACCACGAACTGACTAGATCCAAAGATGCAATTATACCTATAACTACATTACAACAAAATGTAGCCCACATATGAATATGTGGGTCAGTACCATGGAAAGATACCGAGCATATTGGGGTGCAACACATATATAAAATAATATCTTAATATCATTACAGTTATAAAATTATGCAAGCTAATATAGATGACTCACTTAGCTCGAATTAAATCATCATAATCATGAGAGGATGAAATAAGTATAATAACACATGTGAGTCATCATATATTTCGTCAATCACTTTTAGTTCATCAAGAATATCAATTCTCATAATGTAAATATCATTTAAATCTTTCGAAAGAGTATATTTCACAATTCCACTTTCAAATCACTTCACCGTTCACCATAGACACAAGGAAACACACACACACTAGGAGATCCTATAATCGATATAAACCATGTGAGCCACATGGAATCCAACGTCCAACTCACGTTGGGGAGAGCTGTCCTATCCTTTCCATCAGAGTAGGACTTCCAGTATTAATTCAAAAACACTAGTGATTACTATATAAATCAGCCACAGGCTCACATCCTACTGGGGCACGTAGTTCTAGGGAAGTAAGGTAACTTTATACCTCCCACTCGGTGCTAAAGATTAATCCCAGACTTAGCTCAGAAATTTAAATCAGCCTCAGGCTCACATTAAAGAAAATCCACATTAAACACTTCAACAATTTTCATCGGGAGCAAATTTGCTACCCCTTTATCATAATCAATAAAAACATGGATTTCTTTCATAGTCGATTTCAAAATAACTCATTCACGACCAAAAGGTCCAATCATTCAAAACATCTCAAATATTCAAACTCAAGGTGTTTATATCAATTCTCATAATGTAAATATTATTTAACTCTTTCAAAATAATAACTTCACAATTTCACTTTCAAATCACTTCACCGTTCACCATAGACACAAGGAAACACACACACACTGGGAGATCCTATAACCGACATAAACCATGTGAGCCACATGGAATCCAACATCCAACCCACGTTGGGGAGAGCCATCCTATCCTTTCAAAAACACTAGTGATCACTATATAAATCAGCTCGGTGCTAAAGATTACTCCCGAACTTAGCTCAGAAATTTAAATCAGCCTCAGGCTCACATTAAAGAAAATCCACGATAAATACTTTGACAATTTTTATCGGGAGCCAATTTGCTACCGCTTTATCATAATCAATAAAAATATGGATTTCTTTCACAGTCGAGTTCAAAATAACTCATTCACGACCAAAAGGTCAAATCATTCAAAACATCTCAAATATTCAAACTTAAGGTGTTTATAGCATATGATTTTCTCAAAATAATAATCTCAAATTGGGTTCCAAAAACCCATACATCAATATCACCATAAAAACTTCCAAAGTTTCATACTTTATGGCATAAGCACAAAAATAATCACTTAAAACTTTAAAATTTCAGCTTTATAATCACACATCTTGGTAAAGAAAATTAGCTTTGGGATTCAAATCTCATTGTACTTATAGCACATAATTTCTCAAAGTACAATTCCAATTAGGACTCAAGGTCTCATACAAACAAATCATATTAAATTTTCTCAAGATTCATGTTTTTCATCATAAATATATATAACTTACTTTAAAATCTGGAAAATTCGGCTTTATGTACAAAAATGTCATCATTCTCATTCAATTCAACTTTCAAAACATAGAGAGTATCATAATCTCATGTAAAATCATATAGGGTATAAATTCATGCTTCAAATTCATATAAAAACATGTAAAATCATGAATATTCATAAAAGAAAAATTAATTTGGGCACAAGAATGAAAGAGAGTTCTTGTTGAAAACGCCTACATACCTTGAATGATGAACTTTAGGTCGATACTCATTTTTGAGATGTTAATCGTGCCTTTGAATGATGGTTCTTTGAGTTCGTGAACTAGGAACTTGGAATCTTGAATAAATTTGCAGAATTAATGGCGAACTTTGGAGGTTCTTGAAGTTCTTGAACTAGGAACTTAGAATCTTAAATAAATTTGCAGAATTAATGGTATACTTTGGAGGTTCTTAAAGTTTGATATAGGAGTGTAGGGTTTTCTTTTTGAGGGAATTTGATGAAATATAACATATAATTCTTCTAATAGGCTTTAATATAGGGTTTGGAAGGATTTTGGGTAAGGGGGAATGACCAAAATGCTCCTAAAAATCAAATAATTCTCGCATCTATCCTTTGGTGGATTGTTTTGATAGTCTGAAGTAGATTAACCATAACGTTTTACTCCGATATCCAAATTTGATAAAACCAATTTCATTAGAAAGACGACTCTTATATCTTTCCATTTATATATAGTATCTCATCCAGATCATTGTGTACGAGGAGTTATGATTGTTTGAAGATGACCCAAAAATTAACTTTTGGTAGGCTGAAGTAGATCGACTATAACCTTTTGCTCCAATAGACAAATTGGATGAAACCAATTTCATCGGAAGGAGTACTCACAGAGATTTTTGTTTCTATATAGTAGATCACCCAGATAATTATGTACAAGGATTTATGATCATTTAAAGTTGGAGCAAAAATACGCCAGACTTCAGTAGTTTTTTTCCTGCACGTTTTACTATTCACTACTATTCACGGTTCGATCGGAATGTTCATAACTCATCGCTCGGTTGTCCATTTTGGATGATACATATATCGTTGGAAATCTTATTTGGTACTCTACATAATGGTTGGTCATAATCTAAGACATTCTGCATGAAAAATTTATAATTCATTCTAGAAGATAGAACCCAACATGTTTACGCACAAAGTTTCAACGAAAATTTTTCCAGGGTATTACAGAAGGTATGGATATATGGATTGTATATGGGTTTATGAAACCATATGGGTCCTACATCGGGAGGCTTTCCTTCATGGGTGTATATGGAGGTTTTGCTAAAACCTCGTGAATTATCATCATCCTCTTATTTTTATACATTGTACTTACTTTATTGTATTTAAGTTATGGTTGAATTTCCAAATTGACATGTCATACCTATATTTGTTTTATATTTTTGTATTAGTATTTGTCTTAACTAGTATAACACCTCGAGACTGTACCCTAGGCATCACATAATGCTTACAACCCCGAAAGACTAAAAGTTAACCCATGACTAGTACCTGCAGTGAGTACTGAATGTAATACTAAAATATATATGCAGAAGAAATCTAAAAATGCCATAAGGTTCTCAAAAGACTAAAATAATAGTAACTAAGTATAACTTATAATAAAATCTAAAAATTGAAAAATTGTCTATGCTAGTTTGAAAGCCTCTAGCTGTTTGAATATGGAGTTAATGGGACAAATCCCCAACTAACTCTAGCTGAAATAACTACTGATCTACTGAAACACGGAAATAAGTAAACTCTATCCTCGAAATATGAGGACTCATCACTTGTAACGTCCCGAATCTGGTACCTGAAATGCTACACGGTGGTCATGACCCTGAAGGACCTTAAGCTAACCCATGACTAATATTTGTACCTAAAAACTCTATAATGTACTGTATAAATATGGAAACATGAACTGAAAGGCCATAAGGTTCAAAACTGATAAATCACCATAGGACAAAACATCTAGGATGGGGCATAAATACCCAAAACAAAACTGTCTAAACAAACTGTAGTCTGAAAAGCCTCTAAAATATGACTGTCTGAACAAGGAGTTGATAGGACATGTCCCCAACTAACTCCTACTAATAAATTAATTAATGAGATAATGAAGAAATGATCATGTCCTTGAAAGATGAGGACTCGCTGCTAACTCTGACTGCTGAGATAAAGTGCTATTGATGCTCTGGAGCTTGTTATTCTAAACCTATGGAATAAGACACCATAGCACAAATGCGTCAGTACTTTGAATGCACTGGTATGCATATGAGGTAGGTTGGATGCATGGGTTTCATATGCATAAACAATATGGCTAATAGACTAATATGAACGTGAGAATACATGCATGAATACATAGGAACTATATCTGAGATCATGATAACAAGAACTTACTGATAACTAACATGACTAATTACTGAGTTTTGATGACTGATAGAACTGATAACATGAGTGACTGTATCTGACAGTCCTGAATCTAATGGAACTAGCTGAGTTCTATATTATTCTGAGTTGACTGTATTTGACAGTCCTGAATTCTGTAGCACTATCTTAGTTCTATTACTGAGACTGAAAAATTATATTTGATAGTCCTAATTCTGTATCTAAAATTGTGTAAAGTAGTCACCTAATCGACATGCCCTTAATACACCATTATGGCTTAGTTGGGGTCCAATCTTTAACCCCAATTGGAAGGGTGTCAATACCGCGCCACTAGTAAGGACAATCTGTAAGTAACCCTTATATAACAGGTAACTCTAGTGAGAATGGTGGGAACCCTTATATAAAAGGTTAATCCACCTTATCTACCCTCGTATAACAGGCTATGATATCTCAACCTATGCTGGCTATGTAGTTATGGAACACAAGGATTGCTTCTAAAATCATGTCCTCATATAACAAGTGAGTTCCCATCCTTAGGTTCACTCGTTGCTAATTCCTACTCCCATCTAAATAGACACTGAACATGATTATCTGAACAGGACTAGACTGAATTCATGGACATTCGTTAACTTATTGAATACTATTGAGATTACTAAATCACATATCTTTCCTGAGTCACATAACTGACTAAGTTCTATGTACCATGGCTTGACTGAGGATATCGTGAAAACATGACATTGGCTCTAGGCATACAACTAACATGTCGGGTACAAGTACCCCTAGGACTCTTTAGTGAGAAACTGACAAGGCATGACATTCTTGAATATGTGACCAACATCATTAATCCATAACATAAAAATTAGAGACATTTCATGGGTATTTGATTATCATAGCTTGGTACGTACATAAGATAGCATGTATACATAGCAAAATTTTATAAGGATAACTGATGATCAATCCAACAACAATTTCAATACATAAGAATAACATGGAAATCATTTTGAACATAAGGTTAAAGCATACATTGTCATTTGGATCACAATTTAGCTATAGTGCATAATTGACATATTATAAATAATAAATTTATGGATTTCACTCACTTTCTAATGTAGCTTCATGAAAAACATATAAACATTCCAACTTTTGAATCATATAACAAGGTAAACATGGTTACAACCAACCCACAACATAAATATCATGATTTACAATTTGAAATAGAGTTCTTGAGCTTTATGGATGATCTATAAATTAACACTATACATACTTTAGTTCTTGATTCTATGAATATTGATGGAGATACTCTTGAGTTTGAGTATTGAATTTGAATCCTCAATTGAAAACCCTAGCTTGTTCTTGAGAGAAACTTGCGATAAACAATAAATTTTGGGTGAAGAATGGCTAAATCACGTGTTGTTGGGTTTAAATAGAGGGGGGGGGGGACTGATTCTTTTAACCCTGGACACATCTTTTAAATTTGTGAAAATTTCCTGACCTGAACCCTTGGCGTGATGCGGCGCTATCGCACTGTGTCACTGAAATTTGACAACTAGGAAATTGAGGGATGGTGTGATGCGGAGCCATCACGTTGCCACTTTATTTGTGACGTAGAAATTTGGCACGACACTCCACTATCGTAGAACCCTATTGGAATTTGACAAATGCCATTTTCTCTTGTGGCACGGCACGCCACTGACAAATATGGTGTTGTTTTATGATGGTAACTTGAAATAGTCATAACTTTTTACCCGGTTATCGGATTTAGGAGAATCTTATATCGATGGAAAGCTTATTAAATTTCCCACATAACAAAATTAAAAATCATAAAAATTCCCCTTGGAATAAACATCATTCAGTTTAGAAGCTAATTCTTAATATTCTTGGGACGAAACTAGTTAGTAGACTTCAAGGTATTAAAATATCTATGCCTTAGGAATATTCGTCCTCGAATGAGACTGACTGAGATAGGAGAAATGATGAGATGAAGTATATATTGGACATGAAAAACTAAAACATGACTGACATTACTGAGATTTACATTGAGCATGCATATCTGATGCTTGATTTCATGACTTAACTGACTCATGAACACATGTCTGAGATTTCTGATGACTGAGTTTCTCACAAGGATAATGCATGTCTGATGCGTGAACACATAACTAATTTGATGCATGAACATATGACTGAATATGCAATGGTACTTAGTACCAAGTTTAAAAATGGAATTCAGAACATGAGACTGATACCAAATCGTAGCTAAAATTTGTACTTGAAAATGGAAAAGCTTAAGGAGAACTATTACCTTGAGTTAGATCTGAGTTAGCGGAGAAGAGGTGGGGATACTTAATTTGCATGTATTCTTCTTCTTCCCAAGTAGCTCCCTCAACGGACTGATTCCTCCAAAGAACTTTCACTAGAGGGACTTCTTTGTTCCTCAGTCTACGAGTCTGATATTCTAGAATTTCAACTGGAATATCTTCATAAGAGAGGTTGTTCTGAACATCTATGCTCTGAATAAGGAATAAAACTGTTGGGTCACCTATGCATTTCTTGAGCAAAGAGACATGGAGGACTGTATGAATTGAGGCAAGCTCATAACCTACATTGACGAAGCGACAGAGAATTTTGAAGGGACCAACATATCAGGAACTGAGCTTTCCCTTCTTGCCAAAACTCTTTACTCCCTTTATGGGAGATGTCTTTAGATAGACATAGTCACCAATCTCGAATTTGAGATCCTTTCTACAAACATCTGTATAAGACTTATGCTGGCTCTACACATCTCAAAGTCTTTCTCTGATCAACTGGACTTTTTCTAGGGCATCGATACTAAGTCAGGCCCTATAACTGATGTCTCACAGACTTCAAACCAACCAACTTGAGATCTACAACTCCTACCATAAAGGGCTTCAAATGGAACCATCTTCATACTGGAATGATACCTATTATTGTATGAAAACTCAATCAAAGGCAAGTGGTCATCCCAACTACCCTTGAAATCAACTGCACATACCCTTAGCATATCTTCTAGGGTATAAATGGTCCTTTCTACTTGACCATCTGTCTAGGGATGGAAGGCTATTCTAAGATGAACTTAGGTACCAAGACCCTTTTGGAACGCATTCTAGAAATAAGAGGTAAATTGGGTACCTCTATCTGAGATAATAGATAACGGAACACCATGCAATCTAACCAACTCTTTGATATAGAATTTTGCATAATCTTCAGCTGAATAAGTGGTATGGACTTGAAGAAAATGAGAAGATTTGGTTATTCTATCTACAATGATGCAAACTAAATTTTGTTGATGACGAGTACAAGGCAAACCTATCACGAAGTCCATGTTCACTTCTACCCACTTCAAAGTAGGAATACTGAACTCCTGCATGGACCTACTAGGCTATTCATTCTCTATTTGAACCTGCTGACATATAGAGCACTTAGCCACAAACTATGCAACATCTCTTTTCATCTTACTCCACCAATAAATATCCCATAAGTTGCGGTACTTCTTTGTGGACCCTGGATGAATTGACTAGCACGCACCTTGTGCTTCTGCAAGAATTCACCACCTTAAGTCATCTATACCTAGAATAGAGAGACGACTCTGACAACGTAATACACTATCTCCCCCTTGGGAGAAAACCTCTAGTTTCTGATCCTTGACTAATTCTTTCAACTTGACTAGACTGGGATCTCTATCTAGCTTTTCTTTCACCTCAAAAACTAGAGACAATTCTGAACTACTCTGAACCTATACATAACCCTCTTTTGTATCGACCAAGCGGATGCCTAGTCTGGAAAACTGATGAACTTCCTGAGATAGTTTTTTCTTACTGTCCTCAACATGCGCAACACTACCCATCGATAGTCGACTAAGAGCGTTGGCCACTACACCAGACTTTCCCAAATGATAAAGGAAACTTATGACATAATCTTTCAAGAGCTTTAACCACTTTCTCTGAAAAATATTGAGTTCTTTCTAAGAAAGACATACTAAAAACTTTTATTATCTATGAACACATGTATATGAACTCCGTATAGATACTGCCTCCAAATCTTTAAGGAAAAATCTATGGCGGCTAACTCGAGATCATGAGTAGGATAATTCTTCTCATGGGGTTTAAGTTGTCTGGAGGCGTAGGCTATGAACTTACCATGCTGCATGAGGAAACAACCCAAACTACTCTGGATGCATCACAATACACTACAAACCCATCTGGACCATCAAGAAGAGTTGTAGTGTATTTTGATGCATCCAGAGTAGGTTTGGGTTGTTTCCTCATGCAGCATGGTAACTTCATAGCCTAAGCCTCCAGACAACTTAAACCCCATGAGAAGAATTATCCTACTCATGATCTCGAGTTAGCCGCCATAGTTTTTTCCTTAAAGATTTAGAGGCAGTATCTATACGGAGTTCATATACATGTGTTCACAGATAATAAGAGTTTTTAGTATGTCTTTCTTAGAAAGAACTCAATATTTTTCAGAGAAAGTGGTTAAAGCTCTTGAAAGATTATGTCATGAGTATCCTTTATCATCCGGGCAAGGCCAATATTGAGGTAAGTTGAGTCTTCACTCCTAAAAACTCTTCTCGCAAGGATCTGACCACTAAAAATTGACTTTTTTCTAAGTCAATCTTTACATAGGGGATGAAATAGAAGAAAATCCCTTAATAAACCATCTGTAATAACCAGCCAGACCTAAGAAACTCCTAATATCTGATGGAGAAATAGATCTGGACCAGTTTCTCACTTCTTTAGTATTTTGAGGATCAAATCTAATGCCATCATCAAAAATGATATGGCCAAGGAATGCTACTAACCTTATCCAAAAATTTCACTTACTAAATTTGGCGAACAACTGATGATTTCTGAGAGTCTAAAGTACAATTTTGAGATGGTCTGCATGATCATGCTTACTGTGGGAATAGACTAGAATATTGTCTATGAAGACTATGATGAACATGCCCAAGTACTGCTTGAAAACTTGGTTCATCAAGTCCATGAAAGCTGCTGGGGCATTATTAAGACTAAATGGCTTGACTAGAAATTTGCAGTGACCATACCGAGTATGGAAAGCTATTTTTGAAATATTACATTCCCTAACTATGAGTTGATGATAGCCGGGTTTGAGGTCTATCTTAGAGAAATAGATGACATCCTGAAGTTGGTCAAACAATTCATCGATTCTAGGAAGATGGTACTTATTCTTGATCATTACTTTATTGAGCTAATGGTAATCTGTGCACATTCTGAGAGAACTGTCTTTCATTCATAAGAATAAGACTAGTGCGCCCATGAGAACATACTAGGTCTAATGAATCCCTTATCTAAGAGATCCTTCAACTTCTCTTTTAGTTCTTTGATTTTTTTAGGTTCTATTCTGTATGGCAGAATACATATAGGATAAGTATCTGGAAGAAGATCAATACCAAAGTCTATTTCCCTTTTGGGAGGAATTCCTGGAAGATTTTCGGGAAAGACATCTAAATATTCATTCATTACTGGGACGAAATCAAGGTAGGGAGTTTCAGAACTAGTGTCCTTAACAAGAACAAGATGATAGACACACCCCTTATATATCATTTTTCATGCTCAAAGGTAGAAAAATAAACAGACTACAAAAAGCAGATACACTACCCTTCCACTCTAGGACAAGTTTATTTGGAAACTAAAATTAGACTATTTTGTTCCGGCAGACGACTATGGCATAGAAGGAATGAAGCTAATCCATATCGAGAATGACATTAAAATTAGTCATCTCTAATTCGACTAAGTCTGCTGAAGTGACTTTCTGAAATATCATAACCAGGTAGTTTTTGTATACCCACCGAGCTATGATGGTTTTACCCACTGGGGCAGAGATTAAAAAGGGATCTACTAGAATTCGAGACTAATTTTGAAATCAACTGCTATATAGGGAGTAAAAAAAATCAAGAAATCACCTGTATCTAACAAAGCATAAACATGCACATGAAAGATCTATAATATATCGGTAACCACATCAGGAGAATTTTCCTAATCTTATCGGGACAGAAGAGCATAAATTCAATTTGGGTGTTGCCCACTAGTAGCACTAGAGGTGGCACCCTGCTGATTTGGGCGACCAAACTGAGCTGGAGAACGGTTTGGCTGACCCTGAGGACCTAGCTGAGGATAGTCTCTGACTTTGTGGCTTGGCTTGCGACATCTAAAACAAATACCACTTCCATCTCTGCAAATACCCTAATAGTGCTTGCCACAAGTCTAGCAAAGATGATAGGTGTAGGCACTGCTAACATTACCCTGAGACTTAGAGCTTGGCACTCTATCTTTGTTATTGAACCTCAACTTACGATCTGGAGCACTATCTGAAGAAGGAGATGGAACTGATGACTTAGGACAAAACAGAGAATGGTTTCCTCCTTCTAATTTGGGTTGAGCAAAGTTTAAACTACCTGTCTTTGCTCTCTTATTATGCTTCTCCCTTATCTTAACCTTTTTTTCCTGTATCTACTGAGAATGAGTCATTATCCTGGATAAAGTCATGTCAATATTCAACATCGCAAACCTACACTCATTGACCACACTATCATTCACCCTATAAACAAACTTACTCATCTTGGCCCTGCTATTTGCAACCACATAAGGAGTATATCTGGATAATTGAGTAAAATTAAGAGAATACTCTTTCACTGTCATGTTGCCCTGCCTGAGGTTGATAAATTCTAACACCTTAGCCTCTCTCACCTATTGGGCAAAGAATCTATCTAAGAATGTAGTGACAAATTTCTCCCACTCTATAGGCCATGCATCATCTAGCCTTCCTAACTCCCACTACTTGTACCAAGTATGAGCAATATCCTACAACTGATATCCAGCTAGATTATCACACTCAACAACTGATACCCCCATAATATTAGTAACCTTCTAAACCTGATCAATGAATTCCTAAGGCTCCTTATCTGACTTAGACCCGAGAAAAGATAGAGAATTCATTCAGGTAAAGTCCAGAATCCTGGCTACAGCTGAATTGTCCATTGGGTTGGCTTGAATGAAAGTTGGTCAATCATGCTGAGCAACAATTGAGTTAGCAAGAATAGTGAATATAGATCAAAACTCTTCATGAGAAACATGTTTGCCCAAATAATCTACGGGCTGAGGGGCTAACTGATTTTTTATCCTTCTTTTGGGAGGCATATTTTTTAGAAGAAAGGGAGAAATAGATTAGACTGAGAGTCAAGCTTGAGTTCACACTCACTGGCACGACATAAGTACAGAAAGAAGAGAAACTGTTCCAAAAATATCTCATAGCCTCCTGTATATAAATATGGAATACAATATACCCATGCACAAGACTCTATAAGATGTGGCTTTCAGACTTTTTAGGACGGTATTGAACCTTAGGTTCTGATTACAAGTTTATAACACCCCAAATCTAGTACCCAAAATGCTTTATGGTGCTCATGCCCCTGAAGGACCATAAGCCAACCCATGATTGATATCTGTACCTTAACACCGCATAATATACTGTATAAATTTGGAAACATGAACTAAAAGGCCATAAGGTTCAAAACTAATAAATCACCATAGGACATAACATCTAGGATAGGGTATAAATACCCAAAACAAAATTGGCTAAATATAGTATAGTCTGAAAAGCCTCTAAAACATGAATTTTTGAATAAGAAGTTGATGGGACATGTCCCCAACTAAATCCAATTAATAAATTAACTAATGAGATAATAAAGAAATGATGATGTCCTTAAAAGATGAGGACTCGCTGCTAACTCTGACTGTAGAGACTGAAATGCTACTGATGCTCTGGAGCTCGTGCTTTTGAACCTATGGTATAAGACACCATAGCACAAATGCGTCAGTACTTAGAATATACGGGTATGCATATGACGTAGGCTAGATCATGGGGTTCATATGCATGAATAATACTGGTTAATTGACTAATATAAATGTGAGAATACATGCATGAGTACATAGAAACTATATCTGAGATCGTGATAACAAGAATTTACTGATAAATAACATGACTAATGACTGAGTTTTGATAACTGATATAACTGATAACATGAGTGACTGTATCTGACAGTCCCAAATCTGATGGAACTAGCTGAGGTCCATACAATTTTGAGTTGACTGTATCTAACAGTCCTGAATTTTATAAAACTATCTGAGTTCTATTATTGAGACTGAATGAATATATTTGATAGTCTTGATTCTATATCTGAAACTGTGGGAAGTAGTAATCTAATCGATATGCCCCTAATACGCCATTATGGCTGAGTTGGGATCCAATTCATAACCCCAATTGGAATGATGTCAATACCGCACCACTAGTAAGGACAATATGTGAGTAACCCATATATACTAATTTACTCTAGTTAGAACAGTGGGAAACCTTATATAACAGGTCAATCCACCTCATCTACCCTCATATAACAGGCTATGAATCTCAACCTATGCTGGCTACGTAGTTTTGGAATGCAAGGATTGCTTCTAAGAATCACACCCTTATATAACAGGTGAGTTGCCATCCTTGGGTTCACTCGGTGCTAATTCCTACTCTCATTTGAATAGATACTGAACATGATTAACTAAATTGGACTAGACTGAATTCATGGGGTTTCATTAACTAATGGAATAATATTGAGATTACTGAATTTATGGAGCTTTCCTGAATCACATGATTGACTGAGTTCAATAGACCATGGATTAACTGAAGATATCGTGAAAACATGACACTGTCTCTAGGCATACAGATAACTTGTCGGGGACAAGTACCCCAGGACTTGATAGAGGGAAACTAACAAGGCATGACATTCTTGAATACGTGACCAACATCAACAATCCATAACACAATAATTAGAGATATTTCATGGGCATTCAATTATCATAGCTTGGTACGTGAATAAGATAGCGTGCATACATAGAATAATTTCATAAGTCTAACTCATGAGCAATCTAACAACAATTTCAATACATAAGAATAACATGAAAGTCATTTTGAACATAAGGTTAAAGCATACATTGTCATTTGGATCACAATTTAGCTATAGTGCATAATTTTTATCCTTCTAGGCATTTTCTCAAACACCTTACATGCACCCTTCAGGCATAGGCATAATCATCAAATTGACATATTAGTAATAATCAATTTAAGGATTTCACTCAATTGCTAACGTAGCTTCCTGAAATGCAAATAAACAGTCCAACTTGGGAATCATATAACATAGTAAACATGGTTACAACCAACCCACAACATAAATATCACGATTTACAATATACAATAGGGTTCTTGATCTTTATGGATGAAAGGGATCAATAAATTAACACTATACATACCTTAGTTCTTGATTCTATGAAGATTGAAGGAGACACTCTAGAATTTGAGTATTGAATTTGAATTCTCAATTAAAAACCCTAGCTTGTTCTTGAGAGAAAAAATATATTTTGGTTGGAGAATGGTTAAATCACGTGTTATTAGGTTTAAATAGGGGTGGAAAATTAATATTTTTAATCATGGACATGTATTTTAAATTTTTGAAAATTTCCCGACCTAGACCTCTGGCGCGATGCGGCGCTACTGCGCCATGTCACTAGAATTTAATAACTAAGAAATTGGGGGATGGCGCGATGCAGATCCATCGCGTTGCCACTTTGTTTGTGACCTAGAAGTTTGGCGCGATGCCCCACTATCGCAGACCCCTACTAGAATTTGACAAATGCCATTTTCACTTGTGGCGCGGTGTGCCACTGGCTAATATGGTGTTGTTTTACGATGGGACCTTGAAATAGTCATAAGTTTTTACCTGATTATCGGACTTAGGCAAATCTTATATTGATGAAAAGATTATTTAATTTCCCATATGAAAAAAGTGAAAATCTTAAAAGTTCCCTATGGAATAAACATCATTCAATTTAGAAGCTAATTCTTAACATTCTTGGGATGAATTTAGTTAGGAAACTTTGGGGTATTACATCACTATAACTGTTGCTGATAGCCTGAGCTACTAAGTACGGTCATGAACCTGAGTGTATGAACTTATGATATGATACATCATAGTGCAAAGAAAGAGTATGCGTCAGGACGTGGAATGTACTGGTTTGCTAATTAAGGTAAGGCTGATATAAATGGGTTCATATGCATGAGCTGATAACTTACTGAATGAAATAATGAAGTAACTGGATGAGAGTACATGCAAAACTGTATCTACTGAACGTACTGAACATGTTATACTACGCATATAGATATATATCCCGTATCTGATATTATACTGAAACTGAGTGCTAAATTTTGTTGGTTGATTAACTGATAGCCATGGTTTTGTAGAACTGTTTGAGTTCTTTATTGAATACTGAGACTGACACTATAACTGTGAGAGTGTTCATGTAATCGACATACCCCAATATAGATTGATTTGGGGTCCAACTTGTGATCTCAATTGGAAGGGTGCTAGTACCTTGCCACGGGTTACTAACCATGTTGGGTCAACCCTAATCTAGTAGGAAGACTCATCAAGTATATCTATCATTGTGTCAACCTTAGTCTTGCAGGAGGATGACTTACCCTATGCTGGCTACGTATTTCTATAATGCAGGGACTACCATAAAGGGTCAAACTCTCTGCTGGCAGAAATGCCCCTATCCCTGGGTTTTCTTAGTGCTGAATCCTACTCCCAACTGAATCGACACTGAACTGATCACTAAACTATACTAGGCTTGACTAAGCTAACATTGATCGTATTGACTAACTGTACTGGACTGATTTCACTAAAATCTGTTAATTAGCTGAGTACTTCTGTTCTTGACCTTTATCTAGACTAGTCTATAACTATTTCAACTAAGTAAACAGCTAGATTTTGGGTAATAAATACCCTAGTATTTGATAGCATAATAGATAAAACATAGCAAATCTTGAAAGCATAACAATAGTCAATTGTCCATAATTTAATCACTAAGATATTTTGTCAAACACTTGGAGGTCATGAACTTGTACATGAATGAGAATAAATGCTAACATGTCATGATTACACTATTGATTTCATATGGACATTCTATCAAACACTCGGGAAGCATAATTAATGCACATGATAATGAACAATATATAAATATCATGACTACAACTTAAACATGCAATTTAAAGGGTTTTTGCATGGGAATTAGGCCAATCAACATACATGCTATCTTATGTTCATGAATCATATAATTCAATCTTGAATTGAAAACCCATACAACAACACAAAAATGAACACAACTTAATTTACATATGTAAATCATGAAACTAAAACTTGTAATTTTTAAAAAAGAAGGGTTCTTGAACTCGAAGGATGAAAGAAAACCCAAGGATGAACACCTAACATACCTGAGTAGTTGAATTCTTGAAGTTTCTTGGAATTTTTGTTGGGAATTAACCTTGAATCTTGAAGGTTATGGTTTTCTATTTGAGAGAGAATGTTCTTAATTTAAGGGAATTGAATAAAATAATGATTAATTAGGATACTAGGGCATTAATCTTGTGTTCTATACTGATTATGGTCATGTAAAAAAACCCAATTGTCCCTGGAAAGAATTAAATTTTCATCACTAAAAATTCTAATTTTGGCTATCACCGTGACGCGGTGCATTCATGGTGAGCCACTGGAATTTGGATGAAAGTGTATTTCCATGTACAAGGTCAAAAATACACTTTGGATCGACGCGGTAGTATCGCATTACGTCACTAAAAATTAACGAGTGCAAACTGGCAGTACTCCGCAATGCGATGCTTATTGCGGTGCTTCACTAGAAAATGCCAATTGGGAACTGGGACTTCACTAAAATGTGGTACTATCAAGGTGATTCATTGGAAAATGATGAGTGCCATTTGTCCTGCCACTGCGATATGGTACAATCGCATTGGGCTACTGCTGAATCTAAATTAGCCATAACTTCTTACCCAGTTATCAGATTAAGGCAAAATTTATATCTTTGGAAAGCTGATTGAATTTTCCACACTTTGATGGGTCTTAAATTAGAAAATTATAATTATACTCAAGGTTATATATAGGAAAAATCATACTATAAGAGCTGAATAAAGTTAGGAAAGTATAGGATATTACAACTAGTATTCAAAGACAGACATTATTCCTATTTGTTTTTTGATGTATTTGACTCAGGGATTGCATTAGTAGTTGTTACAATACTAACACCTGGCTTTGAAAACTATGGATTATTGATGTTTATTTTCGTTCCACATTTGTTATACGTATATGGTTTGACTTTATTCCAGAAGCCTTATATTAGGGGTATTTTTGTCTTTTTACTTTTTGTGTATCATTTGGCTCATAGTCTTACTCATCAAGGTTTGTTGCAATGAGAACCATCATGACTATTTATATTGGGTGGTGAAAAATTTGTATCATATCTAGGTTTATTGGTATCAATGATGCAAGAATGAGATGTCTAATAGAGTCCATGGATCGGTACATAGACATCCATATCTATCTTTGAGAGGATATAAGATATTTTTAGAAAATGTTCCATATTTTTTTCCTTATCGTGAACATTAATTATATGCCTTATGTCCTGATTTATGATTTACTCTTTCTGCATAGATAGTATTGACTATGTCCTATGAGAGTATAGATATGAAGCCCTCTTCTAGAGGGAGAGTCTTAAGTAGTAGAAGGACTTGAGTGAGTGGATGGGCCGGTGGATCAGACCCATCTAGATGAAGTTCTAGTGGACTATCCTCTAAGGCTCGTGTTGAGTAGGTTGGAGGTGTGGGTTCTACTATAGTTCCTTAGAGTTTGTCTACCTTAGTTTTGAAGGGATTAATGGTATGATTGTTGACCCTCTTAGAAGTTTCTCCTTTGGTCATATCGGGCGTTCCTCCATCTCCAGTTCCTTCATCTATGTTACCTCCTCAGATGGGATCTCAGCCTGCCACATTCACTATGCCTCTTTTCATTGCTAGTATAGTGATATATTTTAAGGATTAGAAGAGGTTTGAGAGATTTACTCATTTGGGTCCTCCCACGTTTAGTGGTATTGTGGGCGAGGATACATATAAGTTCTTGATTGATTGTCATGAAAAGCTGCATAATTTGGGTTCTCTTGAGTTTCATGGAGTTCCTTATAATACATACGAGTCAAGAGGTATTACGAGAGATTGGTGGAGATTATTTGTTGTTTGTAGACCTATTAATGCTTTTGAGATGACTTGGGATCAGTTCACTAATGCTTTTTAGAGATATTTGTGCCTTACAGTTTGAGAGATTAGATGCGTGATGAGTTTGATCATCTAGAGTTGGGCTCTATGACAATTGTAGAGTATGAGGCATGCTTTCATGACTTATCCAGTTATTCTTATACCAGTATCTCCATCGAGTCTAAGAAGATTCAAAAGTTTGTGAAGGGTTTACATGTATCATTTAGTTGGTTACTTCTTAGATGGTTATATTTAGAACATTGTAGATCATGCAAAGATGATAGAGGGTATTCTTAGTGCATCTTAGGGAGGCACCAAAAAGGTGTGTTATTTTGGTAGTTCAGAGGTTAGGCTTCTCATGGTAGAGATTTTAGAAGTTCTCATGGAAATATAGATAGGCCAGTACAGGCAGTCTTATAAAGTTCAAGTGGTGGATCTTTTAATTTAGTAGTTCAGGGTGGCCATTTGGGCCTAATTATACCTTTTTCTGTTGAGGCGGGCTGTAGAAGTTACTTTATAAGTCATAAGGTTGACTATTTGGACAAGGACTATCCCTACCATATGATTAGAGCTACTCCTATTTTAGCTTTGAGAGGTAAAAGTACGACCAGAGGTATGAGAGGTAGAGATTATGGAGCCTGTGCTGGTGGTCATTAGGCTACATAGTCAGTTGGAGGTCATGGTCAGTGCTATATTGTACTTTCTATGCCATAGGTAAAATCTTCTGATGGTGTGATCACAGGTATTGTCCCATTTATTTCCAATCTACATCTATTTTATTTGACCCCAAATTAACTTTCTCCTATGTAGCTTCAAAGGGTACGATTTATTTAGGTCCTAGGAGAGTCGTATCTTATATTCAGATTCATAGATTATTTGAGAGAGGATGTTTATCTTATTTGGTATATATTTGTGATACTATTGTTGTTTCACATTCTTCCTTAGATTTTATTCGTGTGTCCATGAGTTTGTGGATGTGTTCCTTATGGATTGCCTAGTATGCATATGGATCATGATATTAATTTTGCTATTGATGTTGAGATAGGCACTAAGCCCATTTCTATTCCTTTTTATAGGATGGCCCTAGCTGAGTTAAAACAATTAAGGAATCAGTTGTAGAAGTTGTTGGATAAGGGATTTATCTGACCTAGTGTATCACCTTGGGGTACGTCGGTCTTGTTTGTCAATAAAAAGGATCGGTCTCTACATATATGTATTGATTATCAACAGTTTCATAAAGTGAAGATTTAGAACAAGTACCCTCTTTTTTGTATAATTGATTAATTTGATTAGCTTTACGGTGTTGTGGTGTTTTCAAAGATTGATTTGTGATCCAGCTATGACTAGTTGAGGATTAGAACTTTGAATATTCCAAAGACAACTTTTTGTCCTCGATATAGTCATTATGAGTTCTTGGTCATGTCCTTTGGGTTGAATCTTGCCATGTTCATGGAGTTAATGAATTGGGTGTTTTGAGTGTCTCTCAGCTCCTTTTTTATTGTATATATAGATGATAGCTTGGTTTATTCCAAGAGTAAGACTGAGCATGAGGAGAATTTACGAATTATGATTTAGAGATTAAATAATGAGAAGTGGTATGCTAAGTTCTCCATATCTGAGTTGTGGTTGGATTTTGTTTCTTTCATGGGATATGTGGTGACTAAGAAAGGTATTATAGTTGATTTGGCCAAGGTTATAACAGTTCCTGATTAGGCTAGACCTATTTCACCCATCGAGATTCAAAGTTGTATTGTCTTGGCCAATTATTATAGACATTTTGTTGAGAGTTTCTCATCCATTACAACTCTATTGACCAAGTTGAATTAGAAGAAATTTTCTTTTTAGTAGTTCGATCCTTGTTAGGAGAGCTTTCAAAATCTCAAGGGTTTGTTGAATTTATCTTTTATTTTGGCTTTGCCTAAGGAGGTCTTTGGTTTTATCATCTTTTTAAGATGCTTCAGGTGTTGGGCTACGTGTTATGTTGATGCAGGTGGGTAAGGTAGTAGCATATGTTTCTCATCAGTTGAAGCCCCATGAGAGAAATTATCCTACCTATGATTTGGAGTTGTGCATAGTTGTTTTAGCTTTGAAGTTATGGAGGCACTACTTGTATGGAGCCTGTTGTGAGATTTAATCAGCTTATCATAGACTTCAGGACATCTACACCTAGCAATATCTTAATATAAGCCAGTGTTGTTGGCTTGAGTTGCTTAAGGATTTTGAGTTGACTATTCTCTATCATTTAGGTCAGGATAATGTAGTTGTGGATGCCTTGAGCCAATATTCGATGAGCATAGGTAACTTGGTACATCTTTTGACCTAGGAGAGGACTTTGGCCTTTGAAGTACATTCTTTAGAAACTAGATGGTTAGGCTTGATATTTTTAAACCTAGGTGTGTTTTGGCATTCGTAGATGCTAGGTCTTATTTAATGAAATATATTTGTGCTCATTAATTTTATGATGTAGGATTGAGATAGATTAAAGATAAGGTATTGAGTGGTGATGCTAAGAAATCCTCACTTGATTCAGATGGTGTTTTGATGATTAAAGGCCAACTTTGTTTGCTGAGAGTGGGTGATTAAATTATATTGATTTTGGAAAAGGCCCATTTTCCAGGTATTGTATCCACCCTGGAGTGACTAAGTTTTATCATTATTTGAGGCAACATTACTGGTGGGATAGTTTGAGGAAGGATGTAGTGGACTTTGTAGCTCATTCCCTTTGTTGTCAATAGGTGAAGGCCGAACATATGAAACCTAGTGGTTTACTTTAGAGGTTACATATCCTGAGTGAAAGTGGGAACGAATCACTATGAATTTTGTGACTGGTTGCCTCATACTTTGTATAGTTTTGCTAGTGTTTAGGTCATCATAGATCAATTGACCAAGTCTGCACATTTTCTTCCAGGTAAGCTTTCCCTAAGTGCTGAGAGGTTGTCCTGTGTCTATATTTGTGAGATTGTGCGTCTGTATGGTGTGCCAATGTCTATCATCTCAGACATATTTTGGTATTTCATATCCTACTTTTGGAAGACTTTTTAGGATGTGTTAGGCACTCGGGTCGATCTTAGCACAACATTTCACCTCCAAACTAATGGTCAATCATAGCGGAGTATCCAAGTTTTAGAGTATATGTTCGTCACTTGTATGATGGATTTTAGTGGCTAGTGGAGCAATATTTGGCTTTAGCAGAGTTTTTCTATAATAATAGCTATCATTCCAGTATCTACATGGCTCATTTTGAGGCATTTTATGGTAGGCATTGATGCTCTCTAGTGGATTGATTTGATGTTTCCGAGGTTATATCTAGAGGTGCGGACTTGCTTTGTTACTCTTTGGATAGAGCTTAGATCATTTAGGATAGACTGTGCGTGACTCAGTGTAGGCAGAAGTTTTATACTGACCATATACTTTGTGCCTTTAGATTTGGTGTTGGTGATCGTGTTTTCCTTTGGTTTTCACCCATGAAGGGTGTGATGAGGTTTGGAAGCAAGGGAAAGCTTAGTTCCAGATATATTGGTCCATTTAAGATTCTTTGGACTATTGGTAATGTGGCTTATGAGTTGGCCTTGCCCTATATTTATCAGTTGTTCATCTAATTTTTTTATGTTTCTATGCTTCATCATTATATTCCTGATGAGTCTCATGCCACTCATTGGGAGTTGATTCAGCTCTATGAGAGGTTGTCTTTCATTGAGGAGCTAATCTCTATTTTGGCTAGGGATATTAAATGGTTGCATTCTTGATTTATCCCTATGGTTAAGGTTCAGTGGTAGCATTGACCTATAGATGAGGCTACTTAGGAGGTCAAGTCTGATATAAGTAGTTCTTATTCCCAGCTCTTTGTTGATTTAGGTATTTCTTCGACTTAGTTCAAGGAAGAACTAAATTTTTAGTGGTGGATGACATAACGACCTAGAAATTTGTATTAAATGTGAAAATTTTGATTTTGTGTGATTGGAAAGTTTTACTCCTCCACATAGTTGAATTATGGTATTGTTTGGCTTTGGGGTTGATTGGCATAGTTCCAGATGTATTTTGGTGCCTATTGTACGATATTGTGGTTTTTGGAGGCTTTAAGAGCCTTATTATGGACTTCTATGGCTATCTTTTAATCTTTGCAACGAATGGCTGAACTAACTGCGCCAACAAATTTGGAACATTGATTTTTGGGTGATAACATGTTTGGTGTCGTTTTACGACTTTTAAATCTCATTTTGACCCTCGGTTTGGAAAATCGTGATTTCAGGTTTTAGGGGTCAAATTTGTGAAAATGATTTATTTTTAAAAATTTGATATCGTCATTGAGTCTGGCACATCAAATTTAGTGTGGTTGCATACTTCATATGCGTAAATCAGATTTTGAATGAATCCCAAGGCCTTGGAAAAAACTTGTAAAGTTTCCAAGTTTCACCTGATATCTAGTGTTAGTAATCGCCAGTCCTAGCCATGACCGTGACTGGTGTGATCATCATGGTCTTGGTACAATCGTGACTGGCCTATGTAGGCCGGGATAGTGAGATCATACACCTCTAATCACGATAACAACATTCGAGGACCTGGACTAGATATAAAGTGAGTCTTTGACACGATGTTGAGCATTTTTCACCGTTTCTCTTGATAGCTAAACCCGAAAATAGTGTGAGAGCTTAAAAGTGAAGATTGTGGGTGATTTGGAAGCTAGATTAACATCTATTTCTAGATTCTCTTACAAATTTAAGGTAAGGATTCGCCCTTCTCTAAGTTTACATTCTTGATTAATTGTTCAAAACTCCAAACACCTTAGGGCTTGAATTTATACCCCAGTTTCACTCCTTTTTGAAATTCAAGAGGAAGGGTGAATTGAAATGTTCTTCTATGAGTCAACTATTGACCCTTCATAGTCGACTAGCCTACAAATCAGAACACTTCTCAAATAGGTTAAATTCAACACAGTTAAGCAAGAAAGAAACAAAAAGTAAAGTAATGACAAAAAGATCAATCCTAGTTCGGCACACCAATGTAGTGCCTACGTCCACTCCCTTTGGGCTTCGAAGTTTCCTTATATCGTTGAAAGATTGGATTGAGTAAAATGGTAGAAAATAAGTTTTGAAGACTTATTTTTCTCTTTAAATCTTGTGACACTGCTTCAGTTGATGTTACAAAGTTGACTAAATCCTACTCTTTATAGAACAATTGTAAACTAAAGTTACAGAGCTTTGTAAGACTAAGAATAGACACTTTGAATTTTCTCCTTGAAATTCTGTAAGAAGTGTTTGTCTTCTGTCTTTTTCTTCTATAGTCTTTGGTTGCTACTCTTTGTAAGAAAAATCAAGAGATTTCATGTAATACCCCATACTTTTTTCTAGCTTGAAATTGTCCGAAGAATGTTAGAAAGTTACTTTGAAAGATGAATTCACTTTTGTACATGTGGCGAATACTAATTTCCCAAGAATTAGATTTCCAACGATACTAGTTGTCCCAAGAATTAGCTTTCCAACGATACCAATTTCGTCCAAATCTGATATCAGAAGAGAAAGTTATGGCTGAATTATAGAAGGCAGTCAAAACCACCCAGGTGCGACAGTGGAGTTCGACCAAGGCTCATAAATTCATTATTCTTCTATAACAACAAATTAGGGTTTTCTCTCTAAGAGCAATCCTTAAGAAACAAAATCAAAATCTTCTTCAAGAAACTAGGAGATTCAAGTTCTTCAAGTTCAAAAACTTCAAGAAACTCACTACCCAGGTATGCATAGTGTTCATTCATGGACTCCTTTCGTCCGTGAAGCCCAAGAATCTCTTTTCAAAGTTCAAGTGTATGGATTTATTTATGAATTCCATGTTGGGTTTGCTTTTATTCATGTTGAGAATGACCAGTTGAATTCTAATACATGTATTAGTGATAAATCTTAAGTGGAATTTATTATTATAGGTGAAGCTTTATGTGAATCCATGATTTAACCCTTGAATGGTGAAATTAGAGTGAAATCATGATGTTTACTTGTTTTGTAATGTGGTTTACATACACTATGCTCACCATGTATTTGATTAAATCCCTATGTGAAGGAAAAGTGCCCTACTAGTATGATAATATGAAATCCCCATTCGTGTACAAGTTCATGCATGTCAAGTGTTTGATGAAATACCTATGAATACATGTGTGGCCATTGTGGTTCTTTAGAGTGTGTACTCTATGAATACTCCAACTTATTATATTATGACTGCTGATGTGATTATGTATTCAAGTTCAATTTATGAATGCCTGGACCTTAGCCTCTCTTAACTCTTGTGGAAAAAACCTATCCAAAAAGGCCATGAAAAACTTCTCCCACTCTATAAGTCCTGCCTCAACACCTTTGTCCTCCTTCTATTGCTTAAGCCAGGTATAAGCTACTCCCTGCGACTGGTAAATAGCAAAATTTACACTCTTACTCAAAGTGACACCTATGATGTCTTTCACTTTCTGCACCCTATCTATAAACTCCTACAAATCCTCCTCATACTTAGATCCAGAGAAAAAAGAAGGATTTATCCGAGTGACATATCAAATCCTTGTTGAAGCTGTATTTAACAATGGATTGGATATGTCATTAGCTAGCTGGTAGTTCTGAGTAATAACAAAATTGGCCAAGGATATTAAAGTGGCCTAAACTTACCATGGGAAACATGGTCATTTAGGGGATCTTCCAGATTATGTGGTGGTATGAGATGATCCCCTTTTATGATTTCATTTTTTCTTTTGGGAGGCATTATCTGTAAATAAAATGAAGGATGGGTTAGAAAAAAGGAATTCAATAGAGCTCATGCTTTTTCGCATAACATGAATACTGAAAGAACGGAAAATTTCCTAAAACAGTCTCATAGCCTCTTGTCGATAAGTGTGGCGCGCTTCACACCCATGCACAAGACTCTACTTAACAATGCTTCAGATACCCCAGAACACTCTAAAACCTTAGGCTCTAATATCAAGTTTTACTATGACCCGAGGCTAACCCCTAGCCGCGACTCGGTGCTTAAGGCCACAAGTGATCCTAAGCTAACCCATGATCTGGTACCTACTATGAGAACTGAATAAAATAGTAATAAAATAACATGTGTGGAATATAAACTAATAAAAGGGTTGGTACGATGTAATACTGAAATATAAAACAACATGTCTGAAACAAATAATAAATACTAAGAGCTAGACTGCCTATCTGAAAGCCTCTAAAGCATATGGAGTTGATGGAACAAACCACCAACTAACTCCAACTATCGAAGATATAGAAAGTAATGAAAATAACTACAGAAAAACATCTTGTCCCCAATGAATGAGGACTCACCACTACTATTGCTGAGAGGTACTGAGTTGTCTAAGGATGATTAGGGAACTGTGCATCCGAATCTATGTTATATGATAACATAGTGCAAAAGAAGTGTATGTGATCAGTACTTTGAATATAATAGTGCATGAGGTGAGGACTAACTGAACATATATAAGGAAATTAACATGGATGTATGAACATGTAAAAATTAGAATGCAAGATAACGATAAGTATGTACTGAAATAATCTGTAAAACAGACTAACTAAATGACTAAAAATCTGAATACTTGGTCAAGCAATCCTGAAATGATATAGGCTGAGTAATTACTAAAAATGTGGGAGATATCATGTAACAGCCATGCCCTAATATGAGCTAATCGGGGTTTAACCTGTAACCCTAGTTGGAAGGGTATCATTACCTTTCCACGAGTACTAACATTGGTTGTGTGGATCTCCTAAATTGATGTCTTAAAGGTATAGGGAGTCAGTCCTCTACTGGCGGGTGACATCTCATAACCTACGCTGGCTACATAGTTCTGGAACTTAGGGATAGCTACTAAAGGTCTCAGTCCTCTACTAGTGGTTAAGCCTTCATCACTAGGTTTACTTGGTGCTAAATCCTATTCCCAACTAAACTGACAGTGGTACTAATTACTGTTAACTAAACATATAACTGATAATTTCTCAACCATAATATTATAATAAAAAGTCATGACCTGACTAACTTGTAACATTGAAACAAAGACATGTTTAAATAGATAAGTATCAGGTGTTCATAACCCTCTAACACTAAATGATCATTTTAAATATGATAAAAACATCTTAAACACTGGTAGGAAGCCATAAATTAGAGACCAAAAACATGACACATTTTACTAAACTGGAGAGTTAGATGAATTTGAACATGGGGATTAGTACTTGGGAGGATAACATGATCACATGGCTTGATTCATAACTATACAATTTAACATGGAAAGAATTGAATATGACATGGGTAGTTGCAAATCAAAGCATGAAATAACCTAATTTACATGGGAACACGTGTTGACATGGCTTAAATTCAAATTACTAAGAAAGAGTCTTGATTAAATGCATCTTTAACATGTAAATTTTCATAAAAAGGGGAAGATTCATACTTTAAACAAAAAGGGAATTTTTGGGCTCAATGTGTGGAAGAAACCCATTGATGAATACCGCACATACCTCAATTGGATGAATTCTTGAAGAAATCTTGAAATTGGAACTTAAATTCTTGAATTCTTGGTGAATACACTTGAAATTATGTTCTTGGGAAAAGAGGAATGAGTTTAAGTATAATAACTGGTAAAGAATGGGGCAAGTGATGCCCTTTTTGGATTATAAATCATGAATTTGGGTGTTTGGGAAGAGTTGAAAGACCAAAATGCCTCTTTAAGTTAGTGAAATTCCTGCATAGCCTTTGTGGCACAGAGGTTATAGTAGAGACTAACCTATGGGTTACGGACCTTATCTCAGGGTACTGCCTCCTTGTCACGGACCTTATGATAGAGGTACAGCCTCCATGACACTCACAAATCATAGAGGCATTCTACTTCCGAGGTCCAAAAACACCCCCAAACCCCCTCCAATAATTCTAACACTCTTTTAGGACACCCATTTAATATCCCTAAACATGTTTCAGCTTAAAAATCAATGGTTCTGATTTCATAAGGCCAAAAATAAATTCTATGAAATCTTGGGGTCTTGAAAATGGTTATGTCCTCTATACTTAGTGTAAAATTCATGCCTTGGACCCCTCAAACATGCAACTAAGAAATGAAACGAGCCTATGATCTTATGGGGTATTATAATAACCCGTCAAGAATACTTAGATCACATCACATATTTTTGCACATCAACTAACTACAATGCATTATATTTATCAACCAGTCTTTGTCCCTAAATTATAATGACTCAAATTATTTTTATGTTAAAATTTATTTCAAAAAACTTCTTCGATCAATAAATATTTATTTTGAACCTCATAGGAATTATTTTTGTGGGAAGGAAGTCATGGACCAAATTAAATTTGCATCAAATCCTTAAAATTGGGTCAAACATGCTGACCTATTTCTACAGTGACAGATTTACCATTACAACGATACTTTAATTGCTGTTGTGATAGTAAGTAAGTGAGCTACACAAAGTTTAATTAACGACCTTTCTCATACAAGGACTTATTTATTGCCTCCTTTAAAAACACCTTGGGTGAACACTATACCTTCAATGCTAATGTTGAGTAGATTCTTATGAATTAGTTGGTTAATGTCCATATCAAATATAGAGGAAGCTACAAGGTATATAGGAATCAATATAACTTTTATCTCTTTTGTCGTGTTATTTCAGTGTTGTCTCCCCGAATTGAATCCAATTAATAACTAGCATATTCCATTTGGTATATAGATAATTACAATTAGGATTATTTGGTCCCAATTAGCATACTGCTGATGTTTGGAAGGTTTGAATAATGCCATGCTAGTTCTCACTATATTGACGGTCCTTAGATGCTACATCATTTCATAATTTTGGTTTTGAGGGATTTTTTGGTGGTCTTGTACAGCGTTGGTGGGTTGGTACTCCTATTTATCAACTGTGAAGTGGTGTGCCTCTTTCTTTTGGAAGGACCATTCATTCTCTTAGTTTTCTTTATTTTTTCCTAGTACCTATGGATTTCTTTGACATAGTCTGGGAAATATTCCAACTTAGTTGGTATTCTTGGATTAGAGGCTTTTGCGGACTGTATTAGGATGTCATTGAAGTCTTGTTTTGATTTTTTATCCTTCATTTAGATTTATATACATTTTTATTGTCGTGGTTGGCTTCGTCTTTTTACTTTTATTTTGTTCTTGAGTTCAGGTTAAGGGGGTTATATCTGGATAGGCCCTGGTTCAGGTCATGACACAGGGAAGGCTATTTCCTAATCGTTATTGCAGCGATAAAGCTTCAACACAGCAGTATCGCTACAATGACAATTCATATTCATGGAGTTGATATCACTAAAAAATAATGTAGGAGTATTAGAAATGTAAGATAGTCTATCATACTTCATAAATTTGTTCATAGAAGCAAACTTTTAAACATTTAAAGTTTCACCCAAAATCATGCCGAAAATTAACTTTTTATACTAATTTTTATGATTCAACGGTGTTAAGAGTGTAAATAAAGTACTAAGGAAGAAAATTTACCTTAGAAATGATGTCAGAAAGTGGATTGCTAGAGAAAAGTTGAGAGAGTTTTGTGAGTTGGGAAGAAGAACAAATAAATCTCACTTCCTCATTTTGAAACTGTCGAGTTTCACTATCATGACAAATCCATCATTGTAATGATGGTTTTTGTGATGTTCCATTTTTGTATGAGTTTTTATGCATGATAATAATTGTGGTGTTTTAGGTATTTTAAATGACCTATCAAATAAAATTTTATTACGAATCATATCTCTCAAATTATAGTGATTGTATATCATGCTAGACCATAGTAACTCATGGTGTGTATACTGCTTAGTTAATCCTTCACAAGTGCAAATGAGTAATTCAAGCTACAGTTGTAGTTACTGCACTAGCAACAAACAAGGACTAAAAATTCTCATAATGGACCCTATAATTTTGTTGGAAATTTAACGAACACAGACCAACTATGATACTAGACCAAATTACCATTCCAAAATAATGGAATCGCCATATTTTTAAACATATGTCATTATCAATGGATATTGACCAAAGTCAACTCTAGGCCTTGAGACTACTTGACATCTTCAAAATCTTATAGAACTGAACCAACAATGCTACTAATTCAAAAATAATATTCCAAAACTAACGGAACTGATGGGATCATCAGACGACGTCTAAGTCACTAAATGATGACCAAAGTCAACCTTATCAATTTCAAAATCTTTCAAAATAAAAAGATCAATTCAAATACAACAAACTACCTCACAAATCAAGACACACACTCCCGCTGACTATAATAATATATTACAACTATGAGGAAGGACAAAACAGTCAAAAATATAAAAATATAAAATCAAATATATGCGTTGTTGCAGAATATGTTAAAAGTGTCTTAAAACTATATGTATGTTATAGTAAGTGGTCCAAACTAGAGATAGTAAGTGGTCCAAACTATATTAATTTGAAAAATCTAATAAAGACAGTAAATAATTTAAATAAGAGATAATATTTACCTATGGTAATAAATTAACTCTTAAAATTTAATTATATGTTTAAAATTTTCATAATTTAGTCATTGAAATTTAACTTTGTGTCACTCTATATCTATTTTACAATCTATAAAAGCACACTCATTGATTGATTGATTTTTCAGTGATTATAGAAATACCAAAAGACTATATAAGACTACATCTAGACTATATTTCTAGAAAAAATAATGGCAAAGTTTTTAACTTGCGTCCTTCTCGCTGCTGCTCTGTTGTTTGGCAATAAAGAAACTTCAATTTTTGTAATTTTTGTAACTCCCAAATTTAATATGTGTTATTTATTATTTTTATAATACTTACCTAATAATATCAATATTCATTCTTGATCATTCTTATTTATTAATACAGTTGCAACAATGATTTCATCAGCTGAATCAGAAACTTGCTACCAAACACATCCAGAAATATTGTATGATCAAAACAAAGTTGAGCCAAAATGTTTACCATTTTGCAAGAAAAAATTTGGACCCAAAGCTGGGGGTCAATGCATTGAGCAGGATGGCTTTGACAGTCAATTTTGTGCTTGCAATTATCCTTGCTAGTCACCCTTTTTTATTTTCTTTATACCTTAATAAATATTTTATTTCTAAATGAAATGTTAGCTATCCATTTTCATGATACAAAGATCTTAAAATAATAATGTACTTTATATCTTGATATGCTAATATTGATTCTTCCATTATAGTGTTTGTCTTCTTTTCTTCATTTTTCTCATTTTCAATTCTCAAAAATAGTTGGTTTCTTTTAAAATAAATAATAATTTTTTTTGTATATTATAACTCAAATTAATCATAATAATTAATACTAAATTTATTTTAATACCATCTTTCTCTTTTACTTTGAGAAAACATACATGACGATCCAAATCCAACGGTCATGTCGTCCCTTTGAGAGCGTCTACCCAATAGGCCTAGTAATTAGATAATTTAAATATATAAATTCAAAAAATAAACATCCTAATTTAAAAAACTAATATATATATATATATATTAATATTATATATCACATACACCTAATCCAATGTGAGAATCGGAGTTCATATTAAATTTATTTTTAATTATAAAGAAAAAGTAAATATGTAAACAATTAATACGTCCTAAAACGAAATGTCAAATTTATTATTGCATAAAAATGAGTATACCCTAAAATTTGGTGTCATGAGTACAACATCCTTTAAAAACTTATCAATCATTAGAATTGAATGCAATTTTGATCTCCATTATTCTTAATAGGTGAAACATTTGGTAGCTTCCAAGTCATTGACTTTTTTCAGATATGTTAACTAGTACATTTATTTTCATTCGTCAATTATTTACTCTCATATTCTCATTCCAAAAATGCCCATAAAATTCATCATTTTTCTATTCTATAACCCTCAAGAATACTGAGATCACATCATATATTTCTTCATGTTGGGTAACTGCAATGCATTATATAAATTAACCTGTCTTTGGCCCAAAATGATAATTACCCAAATCATTGCTATGTTATAGATCATTTCAAAAAATTGCTTTGATAAAAAATCTTCATTTCAAACCTTGTAGGAATTATCTTTTGGGGAAAGAAGTCATGTCCCAAATAAAATTTATGTCAAATCCTCAATATTAGTCTAGGAATGCTCACCCATTTCTGCAGTGATAGATTTTCCATAACAGTGACACTTTCATCGCTGTTGTGATGGTACAGCAGTGACCTATCCAAAGTTTAATTAAAACACTTCCCCAAATAAGTCCTCTTATTTCATTTCCTCCTCCAAAAAAACCTTAGGTGAACACTGCACTTAGAATGCTAACATTTTAGAGGTCAAGCTCTAAGAGAGTGATTACCAAGATCTCCCGACAAAAATTCCAACAATAAGAAAGGACAGGCCATACGAATAATGATTCTTCACTCTTTATATCAGTAGAATTTGTATTCAAGGTAGGTTATGATTAAATTGTAGTAGACTTGGGATACACGCATGTAATAACACTAGTTATGATGGAAGATTTCATGATTAGGCCTATGGACACGGAGTTTGGATTGATTGGATAATAAATTAAACTTAAATTAATCAATTGATGAATTCATGGATTTAGTTTAAGTTATTAAACCATGTTAAACTTTTAGTTGTCAAAAAATTATGATACTTATATAAAATAGAGGTAGGTTAGTAAAGAGGAGTGGTTGTGAGTTTGTTAAAAAGGGTTAGGGTAATGGTGAGATTATTAAGTGAATAAGAATGGCTTGTTATGTATCTTAATTGATTGTCATGGATGGAAAAGTAAGTATAGTCAAGTTGATAGTGGTGGAAGAATTTTGTAGATTTTAAGGATAGTTATAGTGTGTTAAGAAAAATTAAGAGAAGGTGGTGTAGGTGAAACCTATTAGGGGATAGTTTCTCATATTAGGATTTATATTAAGTAATAAAGAGGAGAAAATAATTAGGGCTATGGTGTTGGGATAAGTATAGATAGAAATAGGTAGGTAATGATCCTTGGTTATGGGTATGTATAAGTAGCTTAATAGCTACATTGACTTGGTTTGACTTTGATTCTATGTAAGTTGAGTGTTTTTGATTAGCTTTTGGGGCATTACTTATAATTACTTATTATCATTACGCATTGAGCATTGGATTTGAGATAATACACTGAGATAATACTAGGATCGACTGTCATGTTGACACTATTATTGGATTTGATGTCATGCCAAAAGTAGCACATGAACTAAGATTGTCCCCTACAAGTCACAGTTGAGGGTCCTTGCTGATCGTAGTATGTATGTATACCTTGCGTATGCATCCATATTATTATGTTGATAGATATATTATCATTATTATTATAGACTGACATACTTGAGCATAGTTGACAAATATGAGTACATGGGTGTAACGTATGTCTTGTCTTTTGTGTATATTGTATCATTTCTATGCATGTTATTCTGTGTGAGGTTGTAATACCCGTACTTTTCCTAGATTGAAATATTTCCCTAAGAATGTTAGAATCTTTCTTTGAAAGATGAATCCACTTTTATAGATGTGGAATTTCTAAGATTTTTACTTTTTATTCACTGGAAAATTCAATAATCTTTCCATTGATATAAGATCCGCCCAAATACGAAAACCGGATAAGAAGTTATGATTTTTTCAAGTCCCCATCATAAAATAGTGCCATATAGGTTAGCGGTGCACCGCGCCACAAGTTAAAATGGCAATTGTCCGTTTCCAATGTCCCAGCGTGATTTCCCCCGTGCCGCACAAAATTTACAGGTCATAAAGGAAAGAGAAATGAGATGGCTCTGCATCGCGCCATCCCCCAGTTTCCTAATTTATAAATTCAAGTGACATGGCATGATAGCGCCGCACCACGCCAGGGACCCAGTTCAGAAAAAATTCTACTGAAATTATAAGTCGCATCCAAGGGCTAAAATGGTCAATTTCTGACCCATATTTAAACCTAATAACATGTGATTTAGCCATTCTCCACCCAAAATATACTAGTTTCTCTCAAGAACAAGCTAGGGTTTCTTTTGGGGATTCAAATTCAAGAATGTTTCAACGTCAATCTTCATGAAATCACAAACAAAGGTATGTGTAGTGTTCAATCAGGGACTCCTTTGGTCCATGAATCCCAAGAATCTCTTTTCTAAGTTTAAGTTTATGGATTTCTTTATGAATTTCATGTTGGGTTTGTTTTGTTTATGTTGAGAATGATCAATTGAATTCAAATCCATAATCGGTGATCAATTTTATGTGGAATGGATTTGTATAGATGTATATTCATGTGAACCTATGAATAAATCATAGGATAAGGAAATTAGAGATGAATCATGATGATTAATTGTTACATAATATTGTCTACATGTGCTATACCTACCATGTGTTTGATTAAATGCTTAGATGAAGGAACAATGCCCAACTAGTATGATATCATGAAATCCCCATGTATGTACAAGCTTATGCATATCACATGTTTGATTAAGTGCTTCAATATATGAATTATGAATTGTGTTATTGGTCATGTGTTCACGTAAGCCATGCTATGTCAGTTTCTTCTCATCGAGTCCTGGGGGTACTTGTACCCGAACATTTAGCTGTGTGCCTTGACCCATGTCATGTTTTCATAATCTCCTCAGTCAAGATATGATCCATAGAACTCAGTCTGTTATGTGACTCAGGGAATCTCAGTAATCTCAATAGTTAAGTAATCTTAGTGATCTCAGTACTCAGTAATCTCAGTAACCTCAGTATTCACAGTTAATCTTAGTAACTTCAGTATTTTCAGTTAGCCCTCAGAACTCAGTACATTCCGTCAGTCAACAGAACTCAATAAATTCAGTTTAGCTCCGCTAGAAAATACCACTAGTATCAGTTCAGTTTAGCTAATTGGTTGAGTGTCTTTTAGATAGGAGTAGGATTCAACACCGAGTGAGCCTACGGATGGGAGCTCACCCGCTATATAGGGCTGAGATCCCTAGAAGCAATCCCTAAGTTCTATAACTATGTATCCAGCGTAGGTTTGAGGTGTCACCTATTAGATAGTAATGACATACTAAGGGATCACCCGTTAGCACATTTAAATGTATAGGACTGATCCCAGGGGTCACCCACTAGATTAGGTCTAACTCCACAACAGTTGTCTTCACTAGTGGCACGGTATTGACATCCTCCCAACTGGGGTTACAGGTTGGACCTCAGTTAGTTTAGCATGGGGCATGTCGATTAGATAAATACATTCCACAGTTTTAGTTACAGATTCAGGATTGTCAAATACAGAAATTCAGCTCAGTAGTATAGATTTAGGACTGTCAGATACAGTTAATCCTTATCATTATAAATAGACCCCGTGATCACCCACTAGATAGGGTTGATCTTAACTATGGTCAATCAGTATCAGTATCATCAGATTTAGATATCACCCGCTAGATAGGACTGATCTCAAATTCAGTTACTCAGATACAATACGGAACTCAGCTAGTTTTATTAGATTCAGGACTGTCAGATACAATCACTCATGTTATCAGTTATATCAGTTATCAGAATTTATATTATCAGTATTCAGCTTCAAGACTATTAGATACAGTCAACCAGACCAGTTCTGTATATTTAAAGCTGTCAGAAATAGTTATTCATATATCAATAACGTAGTATCAATCCCTTAAATATTAGTAATTCCATGTTATTAGTAAACTTAGTAGTTAAAACTTAGCATTCAGTCCTATCACGATGTCAGTTATAGTTACGTATGCATGCATGTATTCTCATATTCATGTTAGTCAGTCAGTTAGTATTGTTCATGCATATGAACCTATTGCATTTAGTCTACCTCACTTGAATACTAGTATATTCAAAGTACTGACGCATTTGCACTATGGTGTCTTACACTATAGGTTTAGAAGCATAAATTCTAGAGCATCAGTAGCATCCCAGTTTAGCAGTCAGAGTCAGCTGTGAGTCCTCATCCTTCAAGGACATGATGATTACATTACTATTTTATTTTTTAGTTTATTCCAGTAGTCGGGGTTAGTTGGGGATGTCTTCCATCAACTCCTTATTAAGAAAGTTTAGAGGCATTTAGACTACAGTATGTTTCAGACTTTTTATTTTTTTTAGATTTGGTTATTGTTACCACATTATAGACATTGTTCCATATTCAGTTTTAGTTTAGTATTTAACCTTATGGAATTTTTGTATATATTTTTTGAATTTATATAGTACATCATCCAGTGTTCAGGCACAGATATTAGTCATGGGTTAGCTTATGGTTCTTTGGGATCATGAGCACCATGTAGCATTTTGGGTACCAGATTCAGGTCATTACTAACTTGGTATCATAGTCTAAGGTTCAATAGTATCCTAGGAAGTCTGAAAAGCTGCATCTAGTAAATTCTTGTACAAGCGTGCGTTGTGCACCACACTTATGTGGAGGAGGCTATGATATATTTTAGGAACAGTTTCCCTTCTTTTAGTATTCATGTCATTCCATTGATCATAATCTCAAGTTAGTTTCTTAATCTAATCCATTTCTCCCTTTTTTCTACTGAACATACTTTCTAACAGAAGAAATGGAAATCCGTCAGCCCCTCAGCCCGAAGAACCTTTGGGTAATCATGTTTCTTATGCAGAATCAGGGCCGTATTCACTACTCTTTTTCAGTTAGTTGGTACTCATAATGAATGACCACCTGTCATTCCAGCCAACCTAGTGGCCACTTTAGGTGTATCTAGGATTTGGGACTTTACCCGAATGAACCCTCAAGAATTCCTAGATCAGATTTAGATGGTGAATGAAATCATGGGGGTAACTACTATTGAGATTTCTGAGCTAGCTACATATTAATTATAGGATGTGGTTCATACTTAGTTCAAGTAGTGGAATTCAGAAAGGAAAGATGATGCAGGGCTTATAGAATGGGATGAATTTGTCACTGCATTCTTAGAGAGCTTCTTTCCCCTATATCTTAGAGAAGCTAAGGTGCTAGAGTTTATTAACCTCAGTCAGGGCAATATGATAGTGAAAGAGTATTCTATTAAGTTTACTCAATTAGCCAGATATGCCTCTCATATGGTTGCACACAGTAGGACTAAGTTGAGTAAGTTTGTGTCAGGGGTGAATGATAGTATGGTTAATGACTATAGATCTGCCATACTAAATAGTGAAATGACTTTCGCCAGACTTATGACCCATGCTCAGCAGATATAAAAACAAAAGAGTAAGATAATAGAAAATTAGAATAAGAGGGCAAGAACAGATAGTTTCACCTTTGCTACGCCTAAGTCAAGTGTTGGTAGCCGTTCTCAGAATAGTCATAAGATTTTAGTCCCAGGTCCATCTTTAGCTAGTACACCAATACCCAAGTTTGGTAATGACAGTTGTGATGGGTTGCTAGAATTCTAGGCCTAGGGTAGTAATAACAAGAGACTTACCTATCCGCATGTGAAGAGTGTGGTAAAAATCACCTAGGTGTATGTAGAGTAGGCAGTGAGGTATGTTATGAATGTGGTAAGCTAGGCCACATGCTGCGATAATATAGAGTAAGGTCTTATAAGGGAAAAGATTGCGCCAGCAGGGCGTCACTTCTAGTACCACTAGTGGTCATGTTAGAATAGGTTTTATGCTCTTTAGACTCGCCATGATCAAGGAAATTCCACCGGCATAAATTCAGGTACGTTGTAGGTCCTTCATACTTATGATGTGAATTGTTAGACCTCTTGCTCTCATTTTGGCTTAAGATTTTTAGAATAAGTTATTTAGTCATGAATCAGTCCGTTGATGCCCTGTGCATCGCCCCAGTATCTTAGTAAGGTATTCATTCTTAGAGGGACATAGTGTCCCAAGGGAGAGATACCCCATTATTCCTTATGCTCTCATGTATTAAATTCAGTTTTACTTTGCATAAAGAATCCAGTTTAGATTACAGGGTACTCATAAGTTGACCCTCAAAGTCACAACCTCAGTTGTGGGCCAAGTATTCAAAGGCTAAGTTCAATTTACTAAATTTAGTTTATCTATCATGTTTCAGTTCCAGTCATGTACTCATGTTCTCGTTCATGCATATTTCTTGCATAATTATGGGGTCATCAGTACTTCTGAGTTTAGGTAATGTTTTTTCTTGAACTTACTCAGTTCCATGTTCAACCTGTCGTTACAAACTTGCTATTCGGTTCATGCTAAGATCCCCATTACAAATTTGGTACTAAGTACCCTTGCATATTTCTCCATGTATTTATATATCAGTTCAGTCATGTAATTATGCATCAGACATGCATTCACACTGTGAGAAATTTAGTTCATCAGAACATCCAGTCACGTATTAATGAGTCAATTATTCATGCATCAGATATGCATAAATTTAGCCTCTCAGTTATGCATCCGATATCCATGTTCAATATGTTATATTCAACTCTTTAGTCATGTTAATCAGAAGACTATGTTTCAGTTATTCATTTTCAATATATATGTCAGTTTTCTTTTCTACCCTCTCTCAAACAATCTCATTCGATGACGAATGTTCTCAAGGGGGAGATATTGTAATACCAGTACTTTTCCTAGCTTGAAATTTCTCCCCAAGAATGTTATAATCTTTCTTTGAAAGATGATTCCACTTTTATAGATGTGGAATTTCTAAGATTTTCACTTTTTCTCAGTGGTAAATTCAATAAGGTTTCCATCGAAATAAGATCCACCCAAATCTGATAACCTGGTAAGAAGTTATGACTATTTCAAGTCCCCATCATAAAACAGCACCATAGTGGTTAGCCGCGCACCGCGCCATATGTTAAAATGGCAATTGCCTTTTCCATTTTCTCAGCACGATTTCCCCTATGCCACGCCAAATTTCCAGGTAAGGAAGGAATGGGAAATGCAATGGCTCTGCGTGACGCCAACCCTCACTTTCCTAATTGTCAAATTCTAGTGACACGGCGTAATTGTACCGCGTCGCGCCAGGGTCCTAGTTTGGGAAAAATTCTACTAAAATTACAAGACACATCCAAGGGTTAAAGGGTCAATTTTCGACCCCTATTTAAACCTAATAGCACAAGATTTTGTCATTCTTCACCCAAAATATACTAGTTTCTCTCAAGAACAAGCTAGGGTTCCTATTTGGGATTCAAATTCAAGAAGGTTTTACTGTCAATCTTCACAAAATCACGAATGAAGGAATCCGTAGTGTTCATTTATGGACTCCTTTTGTCCATGAAGCTCAAGAATCTCTTTTCTAAGTTTAAGTTTATGGATTTTTGTATGAATTTCATGTTGGGTTTGTTTTGTTTATGTTGAGAATGATCAATTGAATTCAAATCCATGTTGGATGATCAATTTTATGTGGAATTGATTTGTCTAGATGCATGTTAATGTGAACCTATGAATAAACCCTAGGATGAGGAAATTAGAGATGAATCGTGATGATTAATTGTTTTATAATGTTGTCTACATGTGCTATGCCTACCATGTGTTTGATTAAGTGGTTAGATGAAGGAACAATTCCCAACTAGTATGATATCATAAAATCCCCATGTATGTACAAGGTTATGCATATGACATGTTTGATTAAGTGCTTCAATAAATGAATTATGAATTGTGTTGTTGGTCATGTGTTCAAGTAAGCCATGCTATGTCAGTTTCTTCTCATCGAGTCCTGGGAGTACTTCTACCCGAATATTTAGCTGTGTACCTTGAACTATGTCATATTTGCACAATCTCCTCAGTCAATATATAATCCATAGAACTTAGTCAGTTATGTGACTCACAAAATCTTAGTAATCTCAGTAGTTTAGTAATATCAGTGATCCCGGTACTCAGTAATCTTAGTATCCTCAGTATTTCCAGTCAATCTCAGTAACTTCAGTTTTATCAGTCTGTCCTCAAAATTTAGTACATTTTAATTAGTCAATAGAACTCAGTAAATTCAGTTTAGCTTCGCTAGACAATACCATTAGTATCAGTTCAGTTCAGTGTCTTTCATATGGGAGTAGGATTCAACACCGAGTGATCCTAGGGATGGGGGCTTACCCGCTAGATAGGAATGAGATCCCTAGAAGCAAACCCTAAGTTCCAGAACTGCGTAGCCAGCATAGGTACGAGATGTCACCTGTAAGATAGGAATGACATACTCAGGGATCACCCGCTAGCACAATCAAATGTAAAAAACTAATCCAGGGGTCACCCGCTAGATAAGGACTGACTCCACAGTAGTTGTCTTAACCATTGGTGCAGTACTGACACCCTCCCAACTAGGTTTATAGGTTGGACCCTAGTTAGTTTAGTATGGGGCCTGTCGGTTCGATGAAAACATCCCACAGTTTTAGTTATAGATTAAGGACTGTCAGTTGCAGTCAATTCATCTAAGTAGTATAGATTTAGGATTATTAGATATAGTCAATACTTATCACTATAAATAGACCCTGATATCACCCACTAGACAGGACTGATCTTAACTATGGTCAATCAGTATCAGTATCATCAGATTTAGAAATCAATCGTTAGATAGGACTGATCTCCGATTCAGTTACTCAGATACATTATGGAACTTAGCTAGTTCTATCAGATTTAGGACTATCATATATAGACACTCATGTTACTAATTATATCAGTTATCAGAACTCATGTTATCAGTATTCAACTTTAGTTCAGTTTGATACAGTCAACCAGACTAGTTTATCATAATAAGAATGTCAGAAATAGTTATTCATGTATCAGTAACATAGTGTCATTCCCTCAAATATTAATAATTCCATGTTATTAGTAAACTCAATAGTCAGAACTTAGCATTCTGTCCTATTATGATGTCAGTTACAGTTATGTATGCATGCATGTATTCTCACGTTCATGTTAGTTAGTCAGTTAGTATTGTTCATACATATGAACCTATTGCATTCAACCTACCTCACTTGCATTCCAGTATATTTAAAGTACTGACACATTTGCCCTATGGTGTCTTATACCATAGGTTTTGAAGCAGGGCTCCAGAGAATCAGTAGCATCCCGGTTTAGCAGTCAGATTTAGCTGTGGGTCCTCATCCTTCGAGGACGTAATGATTACATTACTATTTTAGTTTTCACTTTTTTTCCAATAGTTAGGGTTAGTTGGGGACGTGCAATCCTTAATCAGATAGTTTAGAGGCATTCAAACTACAGTATGTTTCAAATAGTTTATTTTTTTAGATTTGGGTATTGTTACCCATTACAGACATTGTTCCATAATAAGTTTTAGTTTAGTTTTGAATCTTATGGACTTTTAGTACATATTTTTTGCATTTATATAGTACATCATACAATGTTCAAGTACAAATATCAATCATGGGTTATCTTGTGGTCCTTCGCACTCATGAGCACCGTGTTGCATTTTGAGTACCAAATTAGGGTCATTACAGAGGTATTGTGTTACCTTTTCTAAACTGTGTTGTATACTTGAAAGTGAGAATAGTTTTTTATTCAGTGTCTACTCAATTAAAGTATAGAGGGTTGGCCCTTTTTTAGCAAGAATCGCAGCCTTATTCCTCCTGGTTTGATAAAAAAATTCAATATTGTCAACAGTGTAAAAGAGTAGGTATTGTTTAAGGAAAATAAATTCATAAATAACATGTCCACTGGTAGAAATTAGGATTTGTGATTAAATAGTCACGTACGCTAAGGTTAATAGAATTATAAAAGAAAGGGTGTAAGGTGAGAGTTGTGAAAATTATTGAAGGACTTAGTAAAGTTCAATTGTCTAAGAATTTATTACTATCATGATTACCTCCCTAATTTCTATTGATATTATTTCTATCTAAATCTAGTCTACCGAATATAGCTACCAGTATGTATGGTTCTATTGATACTATACTTACTATATATCCTTAGGAGGTATAGCCATATTGCGTGTGAGTTGGATTTTCTATAGGCATGGCAATGGTTACTCTTCAGCAGCTCCTGTCATCCTACCTTAACATATATGTTGCATCTTAGGTCATTGTTTTATCTGTTTAGCGCTCTTGTACTGGCTTATATTAGGCTTTGGAGAGCTGTTAATTTACTTTCCAAATGTATTTATGTGATTTGTGTTTTGAATAAGCGATCTATTTATTTATTAATTATTTGTACTTAAAGTTTTTAAAATTATCTTCTGCATTAATTAAATAGTTGGGTGGTAAAGGTTCTGCTATCTACGGTAGGGCTGAGTAAGTGCCCACATGATTTGTGAAATGAATCGTGAAAAGTTGGTCGTAGAATACAAGTTATCGATCACCATTACAAGAGAAATGGTTGAGTAAAGTCTTGCGGATTAGTTTGTTGACTTCTACATCAAATCTATAGGAAGCTATAAGGCACCCAGGAATCAGTCTCAATTTCTTCACTCCTATTGTGTTATTTCAGTATTGTCTCCCTAAGTTTAATCTGATTGATAACTAGCATATTCCAATTGATGTCTCAATAATTACAATTAGGATTATTTAGTTTAAGTTAGTGTATAATACCTCAAAAATCTAGAGTAATATTAGAACCGTTATTCAAGGTCATAGAAAATATTTTATATTGCTTTGGTAGTTTTATAAGTGAGTTTGATGTATATTAAGGCCTTAAATAACTCCTAGCTTTTAGACAAATCAAAATATCACGTATCGATGGTGGTCTTGGAAATAATATTGTTATAGTTTACTTCAAATGAGAATAACTTTTATATACTATGAGTTTTTATGCTAAAGATCCACCAATAGATAGATAATTTAATTATCATTCCAATGCCACCAATTTCGCCTTAATCTGATATAGGGGTAAAAGGTTATTCCTATTTTACTAGAGAGGTGTTTGTCTACCAAGGTGCAATGGTCAGGGTGATGGACTGTAATGCCCCGAATCTGGTACCGGGAATGCTACACGATGCTCATGACCCTAAAGGACCACAACCTAACCCATGACTAATATATGTACCAGTATACTGCCTGATACATTGTATAAATGCAAAAACATGAATTGAAAGGCCATAATGTTCAAAACTATAACATAAGATCTGATAAAATATAACATCTGGGTGGGGTATGAAATACCCAAAACAAAACTGAAATAAATTATCTGAACATACTGTAGTATTAAAAGACTCTAACTGACTGAACTGTTTGAATAAGGAGTTGATGGGACATGTCCCTAACTAACTCTAACTAATAAATTAATCAATGAGATAATAAAGAAACGATCATGTCCTCAAAAGATGATGACTTACTTTTAACTTTGACTTCTGAGACTGGAATGCTACTAATGCTTTAGTTCTTGTGCTTCTGAACCTATGGTATAAACTACCATAGCGCAAATGCGTTAGTACTTTAAATGTACTGGTATGCATGTGAGGTAGGTGAATGGAAAAGGGTTCATATGCATGAAAAATACTAGCTAACTGACTAATATGAACTTGAGAATACATTCATTAATACATAGTAACTATATTTGAGATCGTGATAACATGAATTTACTGATAACTAACATGACAGATAACTGAGTACTGATGACTGATATAACTGATAATATGAGTTATTGTATCTGACATTCCTAAATTTGATCAAACTAACTGGCTTCCATGATATTCTAAGTTAACAGTATCTGACAGTCCTAAAATTTTGTAGAACTGTTTGAGTTCTATTACTGGGACTGAATGACTGTATCTGACAGTCTTGAATTCTGTAACTAAAACTGTAGGAAGTAGCCATCTAACTAACATGCCCTAATACGCCATTATGGCTGAGTTGGGGTCCAATTTGTAATCCTAATTAGAAGGGTGTCAATACCGCACCACTAGTAAGGACAATCTGTAAGTAACCCTCGTATAATAAGTAACTATGGTAAGAATGGTGGGAACCCTCATATAGCAGATTAAGGCACCTCATATACCCTCGTATAGCAGGCTATGATGTGTCAACCTATACTGGCTATATAGTTTTGGAACGCAAGGATTGTTTCTAAGAATCATACCCTCATATAATAGGTGAGTTCCCATCCTTGGGTTCACTCAGTGCTAATTTATACTCTCATCTGAATAGAAACTTGACATGATTAAAAGAACTGGCTGGACTAAGTTAACTAAGTTCCGCTAACTGATGGAATATTACGGAGATCTGATAACTGACTGAGATTACTAAGTGATGATAGGCGAATTTACACGCCTATAGTGCTATATTTTACCCATATTTTAGCCTAGTTTTGAGAACAAATTATGTAATTCATCCACTTTTAGTCCTTTTTTCTGTAAGTGAGCTAACGAACATGATTAGCAAAGTTTAAGGTATAAATGATGCAGAATTCAGCATTTTATGGATTACTTGACGCGAAAGAAAGCTTCACGAAAGGAGAAAAGGAAGCTTGGACGCCTAAGGACCAAATGTGACACATGGAAAATATGTCCCGGGCAAAAACAACAATTCTGAAGACTTTGGGGACTAGTACTAACTTAGTAGGATTAGGATAATGATACATTAACCTAGTACAATTGGGTTAAGTATTTCATTAGCTTAGTAGGATTAGGATAATGCTACATTAACCTAGTACAATTGGGTTAAGTATTTCATTAGCTTAGTAGGAATAGGATATGGGTATTATAAATACCCTATTTTGCTAGAGATTTTTATACATTCCTCCATTAGTTACAATTCATTCTTCTACTATTCCTCAACAATTCTCATTCTAGTTTTAATTTATCTTTCTACTTCTTCTTCTATTCATCTATTCTTAATTTCCGCAACAAGAGAAACGTTACTTGCAAGAAATCACTCCTAACGCCTACCACACTTGTGCTACACGAAATTCTTATTGTGGTATAATAACAATGTCAATTGTGATTTCCTTCGCACTCATGGGTAACTAAACTTCTCTGTTGGGGTTATGGAAGCCGAATGAGATACTATCTATTACTATGAGTTTGTGAGTTCGTGACACGTATGCTGCTTATATCATTATTCTCTTCGTCTTAACCTAAATTCTTTGTGGTTGCAAACGCAAGAATACGCCTGTATAACATTTAACTTGTTCGAAAGAAAGGTTATCTGTCTGGAAAAGAGATAATGTCAAGGTAGTAGGGTCCCATCCCCTATTAAAAAGTTAGTGCCGTAACTGGATTAACCTCTTGGAGAATTTGTACCGTTAGACACGCTTTAAGCTCGAAAGAGTTAAAGTGAAATAATCCTCGAATAGGTCGAAAGACGCCTGGATTTACCATCGAATACAATTCTCTATAAGCACATGCATGTCGGAATTCAACACACTCATAGCCAATAGAGACGTATAACTCAGAAGGTGGACATAACCCCAACTCCTCAATTCTCATTATTTTACAACCTACTAAACATTCTTTCTTTTTAAGTTGCTATTTTCAGTTTTTACTTTAATATTGTGGTTACACATTACAATCCCCCCTTTTTACGAGACTTGCACTAAAAGTCTAGTAATCGTTGCTTACTTGTTGACCAAGCTATTCCCTGAGGGATCGATACCCAACCCATTTGGGTTCTATATTTGACTACGACCGCTTTACACTCCTACGAGAGCTGTAGATTGAGCGTTATCAAAAATTGGCGCCATTACCGGGGAATACGAGTGTCAATTAAGTTTGTGTTAATTACTAGACCATTTGGTCAAAGATTCTCATACTTTTACTTTCAGTTTTTATTTTTGTTTACTGGAGGTTTTTATTCAGTGCATGCCCCATACTAGAAGTTCTGGTCAACCGTTATTACCTATCAATCCTGAACCACAACGTATTGGCAGAATGGAAGCACAAGCAGAAATCGAAAGGATGGCTGCTTAACAGGAACAGGCGAGATTAGCTGCTCTTGCCGCCGCCCAAGTACACCAACAAAACATTAATAACCCTGGGCGAGCAACAAATCCTAACGATGAGGATTTAGGTGATGATGAGTTACTAAACCCAAGGCATGATGCTGAAATAGCAACACCTGCCAACAAAAGAGGTCGACAAGCTCGGTTTAGGTATGATCACCAACCCATGCAACCAGCTTTTGACGACGATGATGATGATCTTGATGGAGCCGGAGCCACAGGAGCCATTATTCCTCCACCATTAGCGCCCAGAGCCAAGTTCAACATCATAAGCACCATGATTCAGTTATTGCAACTCAAGGGATTATTTGGTGGACTAGCAGGCGATGATCCGAATATGCATCTCATCAACTTTATTTCTACATGCATGTCATTTGATAATCCTGGTGTTGGTTAGAATGCAATTCGATTACATCTATTTCCATTGTCTCTGTCTGGGGAGGCAACTCTATGGTTGAACGGGCTGACTCCTGATTCTATTACAAATTGGAGGCAATTGAGAGACGCTTTCCTAGAAAGATTCTTTCCACCATACAAAAGAGCACAATTGAGATATGAAATCAGCAACTTCCGTCAGCTTCCAACTGAATCCCTTTATGAAACATGGGAGAGGTTCAAGACAAAGCTAGCGAGATGCCCAAACCATCACATGACTAATGTTCACCTAATGGAGATATTATACAGAGCCTTGAATTCAATAACTAAACCAGTGGTGGATAATGCGGCTGGAGGATCTTTTATGGACCTCACCTTTGGTCAAGCAAGCAATATGCTAGATCGCATGATGAAGCAAAGTAGAGTTTGGCATACCAGGGATTCTGAGGTAGCAAGCCCGACTTTATCTACTGGCATGACTGCAGACCAAAGAAGAAAAGAAGAAGAACGTGATCAAGATATGGCGCTCATAAGAACACAAGTGGGTCTTCTTACAAAGCATTTATTATTAGGAAAGACTGAAAAAGTCAAAGCCATTGCGTCAAAAGGAAGAGACGAATATGATTCGGAAGAAGAGGCCAACTACTTGAACAATCAAGGGGGTTTCCGAGGTAATACCCAAGGAAACCAAGTTCAGAACTATTATGATAAATCTTGAAACAAGGACCAAGGTAGTTGGAAGAACAAGAATGAAAAGAGTGGTTTGTACGTTCCCCCTGGAAGACGTGACGCCACCACATCTAATTCTGGAAGTATGGAAGACATGCTGGCTAAAATATTGAAAGGACTGGAAGCAACGAGCACGGAAGTAACGGAGGTAGTTAATGATTTGTCCTCTATGAAACAAATAGTTGATTCTCATTCTACTTCAATCAAGCAAATAGAGCAACAATTGAGCCAACTTTCAGCAACACTCAATTAAAGAAAGGCTGGCACTTTACCTAGCGATACTGTGCAAAACCCAAGGAATGATGGGTCATGCATGGCCATTACTACCCGAAGTGGTAAGGTGCTGGAAACTTCAGCAAAAATTAAGCAAGTGGTTGACGAAGCAGCGGATATGGATGACCAAGCAAAAGGAGAAGCATCCGCAGAACAAGGACACGATGTCCATGACATCAACCCCAATGCTTTGCAACCTGAAAAAGCTGAAAAACAGAAACATGAGGAGAAGAAAGCCGTGGAGAGAACAATTCCATACCCACCACCACCGTTCCCTCAAAGATTGAAAAAGGTGGAGGATGACACGAAGTTCAGCAAATTCATGACTTTGTTAAAGCAGCTGACCATTAATGTTCCATTGGTGGAGGCACTTGAACAAATGCCTGGGTATGCGAAATTTATGAAGGATCTTTTGACAAAGAAGCGGGCAGCAAGTTATGAGTTGAAAGATGATGTTCATCACTGCAGCGCAATCGCGACCCGATCAATAGTTTAGAAGAAGGCTGACCCCGGTGCTTTCACTATTCCTTGCACCGTTAGATCTTTAAATTTTGCCAAGGCATTATGTGATTTAGGAGCCAGCATCAATTTGATGCCACTATCTATCTATAAAAATTTGGGGTTGGGTGATCCTACTCCAACCAATATGAGGCTCGTAATGGCGGATAGGTCGGTAAAACGACCTGTTGGTATTCTATGTGATGTATTGGTAAAGGTTTCTTCATTCATATTTCCGGCAGACTTTGTTATTTTTGATTGTGAGGCAGATTCAGAAGTTCCCATAATCTTGGGGCGCCCTTTCCTTGCTACGGGAAGTGTGCTTATTGATTTAAGAGCTAATGAGCTTTCATTCCGAATAAATGACGAAGTAGTTCGCTTTGATGTTTGCAAATCAATGAAGCAACCCAAAGAGCTGAATGTATTCTCAGTGGTTGATGTTTACTTTGATGATGAGAAAGAATTACTTGAAGAGGAGCAGCTGATTGATGCCCCATTAGTGACTTTGCTTATGAATGGTGAGAGTAAGGATGCTGAAAATTGTGAAGAAGTTATTTGTGCTCTATCAGGATTAGGGACATATCGCCATACTCCCAAGAAGCTGGACCTTGATCTCAAAAATCGACCCATACCACTAGCTAAGCCATCTATTGAATAGCCACCCACGTTAGAATTGAAGGAGCTGCCAAGTCATTTAAAGTACGCATTCTTAGGAAGCGGAAATACACTTCCATTCATTGTGGTGGCAGACTTGGGTGAGCAACAAGTTGCAACTCTCATTGCTATTCTACGGAAGTATATTAGAGCCATTGGATGGACCATTGCGGATATTATTGGTATTCCACCTGGGATTTGTACACATAAAATTCAGCTTGAAGAGAATTGCACACCCACCATTTAGCATCAAAGACGTCTAAACCCACCTATGCAATAAGTGGTGAAGAAAGAAATTATCAATTGGTTAGACACGGGGGTTGTGTATCCAATCTCTGATAGTACATGGGTAAGCCCGGTACAATGTGTTCCCAAGAAAGGAGGCATGACGGTGGTCGCGAATGCGAAGAATGAGCTTATTCCACTCAGACCCGTCACTGGATGGAGAGTATGCATGGACTACCGAAAGTTGAATTCTTGGACACTCAAAGATCACTTTCCAATGCCATTTATGGACCAAATGCTAGATCGATTAGAGGGGAAAGGATGGTTTTGCTTCTTAGACGGTTATTCAGGCTATAATCAGATTTTTATTGCACCCGAAGACCAAGAGAAGACAATGTTTACATGCCCATATGGTACGTTTGCCTTCAAACGTATGCCATTCGGGCTATGTAACGCACCAACCACCTTTCAGCATTGTATGATGTCAATTTTTTCTGATATGGTTGAAGACACTTTGGAGGTATTTATGGACGATTTTTCAGTTATTGGTGAGACTTTTGAAGCGTGCTTGGCAAACCTAAGTATGGCGTTGCAAAGATGTGTAGAATTCAACCTAGTGTTGAATTGGGAGAAGTGCCACTTCATGGTAAAAGAAGGAATCGTTCTTGGGCACAAAATCTCCGAAAGAGGAATTGAGGTTGATCGAGCGAAAATCGAACTCATTGAGAAGCTACCGCCTCCAATTTTGGTGAAGGGAGTTCATAGTATTCTCAGCCATGCAGGTTTCTATCGTTGGTTCATCAAAGAATTCTCCAAAATTGCTTGTCCATTGTGCAAACTCTTGGAGAAAGATGCGAAGTTTGACTTCAATGAAGATTGCTTAAAGGCATTCGAATGCCTCAAAGGAAAACTCATTGAAGCCCCTATCATGGTAGCACCAGATTGGTCTCTCCCGTTCGAAGTCATGTGTGATGCTAGTGGTGTAGCCGTTGGAGCTGTGCTTGGTCAGAGAAAGGAGAAATTATTTCATCCTATCTACTATGCGAGTAAGGTCCTAAATGAAGCCCAAAGGAACTACATTGTGACAGAACAAGAGCTCCTAGCGGTTGTGTATGCGTTTGAGAAGTTTCGTGCCTATCTATTGGGTACTAAGGTGATCGTTCATACAAACCATGCAGCTCTTAGGTATCTAATGACAAAGAAGGATGCAAAACCAAGATTAATTCGATGGGTATTGCTGCTGCAAGAGTATGATTTTGAAGTTAAAGATAGAAGAGGTTGCGAGAACCAAGTGGCCGACCATCTATCTAGACTCGAGAACGAGCATGTGGCGCAACCTGATATCGAGATTGATGATGCATTCCCTAATGAGGAGATCCTAGCGATGATAACAGAAAAGTTACCATGGTATGCCGACTTTGCAAATTTTGTGGTAAGTAATGTAATACCTGCCATTTTATCATACCATCAAAAGAGGAAGTTTATGCATGACGTACAACACTACTATTGGGATGAGCCATATTTGTTTCGACGATGTGCGGATGGTATTATTCGACGATGTATATCCCATGTAGAGGTGCCTACTATATTGGAAGCATGCCACACTTCCCAAGTTGGAGGACATCATGCAGGCAATCGGACGGCAAGAAAAGTATTGCAAAGTGGATGTTATTGGCCTTCGATATTTAGAGATGCCTACGAATTTGTTAGAAGATGCGACCAATGCCAAAGAAAAGGTGCTATTTCGAAACACCATGAGATGCCCATGTCGAAAATTCTTGAGGTAGAACTCTTTGATGTGTGGGGCATTGATTTCATGGGTCCATTCGTGAATTCGTTTGGAATGAAGTACATCTTAGTTGCTATAGATTATGTCTCAAAATGGGTTGAAGTTGTAGCGTTTGACGACAACGAGGGAATGCGTGTTGTAGCATTTTTGAAGAGGAATATCTTCTCTCGCTTTGGAGTACCACGTAGTATCATAAGTGATGGAGGATCTCACTTTTACAACAAGCTATTCAAATCCATGTTGGCCAAGTATGGTGTCAAGCAACATAAGGTAGCCACGCCTTATCACCCACAAACGAGTGGACAAGTAGAGGTTTCCAATTGGGAGATCAAGCAAATCCTTGCGAAGACGGTAAATGCTAATAGGAAGGATTGGTCTCGGAAGCTAAATGATGCACTATGGGCGTATAGGACCGCATTCAAAACACCCATCGGCATGTCCCCTTATCAACTAGTTTATGGGAAGGCTTGTCATTTACCCATTGAACTCGAACATAAGGCATTGTGGGCGTTGAAGCAATTGAATTTGAATTGGGATGATGCGATGAATCTGAGGTTGGAGAAGCTGAACGAATTAGATGAGTTCCGTCTCCATGCATATGAAAGGTCAGACCTATACAAGTAGCGGATAAAAAAGTATCATGATCAACGGATTGTTTGACAAAACTTCCAAAAGGATGATATGGTACTTCTCTTCAACTCTAGATGGAAGCTGTTCCCAGGTAAGTTAAAGTCTAAGTGGTCTGGTACATACAAAGTTATCCAAGTCTACTCGTCTGGAGTAGTTGAACTGGAAGACAATAATGGTGTTGTCTTCAAGGTGAATGGTCAACGTGTTAAACCTTATATCGGTCCTCTTGACTCGATGAATTATATGGACATCACTTATCTCGACGAAGTCTAAGTACTCGAGGTAACTATGTCGAGCCACGACAATAAATAAGGTGCTAGATGGGAGGCAACCCATCATTTATCATTTATCGTTTATCGTTTTTCATTTTTTTTTGTTCTAGTACTTGTTTTGCTTTTGATAAATGAAAATCCAAAAATAAGAGTCGTGCCACGACCAAAACTAAGGCGCTAGATGGGAGGCAACCCATCATACTAATCGTTTTCATTGGTTTTGCGCAAATGTAGGTGCAAGAGGTATTCAACGAGGAGATTGGTTTCAAATGACGATTTGGCCGTATTGCATGGTAAAGGTGGTAAGTTTGGAATTAAGATGCATAAGGCTATGGATTGAGCATTGCTCATGAAAAAATAGGCATCGAGCAAGGATAGGCCTAGGTAAAATTAGGCCACAAACAAGGCAACGCCTATACTATAGCCTAAGGTCTCAGAATCTAGTGTGCAAAGGCATACGCTGCCCATGCTCAAGTATGCTATAGCATAGGCGCCGCCTATGCTAAAGCATTTGGTCTTGGAATCTCATATGCCATGCTAAAGGCGCCGCCTATGGTCACTAAAGGCATTGCACTAGGCGCCGCCTATGCTAGCAAATGCTTTGCATTAGGTGTCGTCTATACCATGCATAGGCAAAGCTAAAGGCGCCGCCTATGGTAACTTTTTGTCTCCAAAACCGATTTTAAATGGGTCAAAACCCGACCCATTCTTTTCCTATATAAAGGGGACTTAGTCTTGAAATATAAACACATTGGAAACTTGACCTAGGCGCCGCACATACTCTCCAAAACACCTCCAAATTTTTCTTTTTTCTCTCCCACTTCACAAGAACATCTCCAAAGGCTTCAATCACGTAAGTACTCTTTTATTCTTCATCTATTTTTTGTAAGTACTACGTTGCTATGTCTATTACGAATTGCTACATCTTGAAGAAATATTGGTGATGTTAATGTGCTTTAATTGTTGATACAAAACCATGTGAGTGAACATATATGTTAGGATGATCTTAAACTATTTCCGACTTGAATTTGATTTTGATGCATTGTTAAATTAATTGCGGAATCACTATAGTCTTGAAAATTGCATAACCTTGTCACTTGAATATCTACATGTTACAAGATCCGGTTTATCGGGATAAGACTTATAGTTGCCTACCGACATAGGAGGTTGTGATTATTGATAGAAACTATACCAGGATGTAATCCCTATGTAGTAGTCTTGTCATACCTAACATGAAAATATTGCTAAGATTGCAAGAAGTGATACATCTCTGATTTTCTTGTTGGAATATAGCGCCTAAAATGCATGTCGATGTCGTCTAAGTAATCGACTACTTTCACTTCACTAATTTGTATCAACAACCTAAGTGTGGGGTGGTACCCCTACTGCTTGTGTATAGATTGTATATATCGAGCTGATGCTAATAGGAACATTGTTTAAATCTCAGGTACAATGGTACCCAAAGCAAGACAAGATAAGGTTACCACTTCCCAAAAGGGCAAGAAAAGAGGTCGCAAGGACCAAGGAGAATCATCGTCAATGCAATTACCACGCCGCATGTTTGGAATAAAATGGGTTCTTGAGGAGGAAGCCAAGGAATGGTATAGGAACAATAAGGAAGGAAAATATGTTCATGTCGACTTGATCAACAAGGACAGCCTAGCGAAGAAGGAGCCGCGCATGTTGGCGAAAATCATGGCACTAAATCTAGATTTCATCTTCCGCGACATGGGAGAATGCAATCTTGATTTGACACGAGAATTTTATGCCAACTGTTCGCCGAAATTCACAGGCAGCGAAGTCAAGATTCGGGGCCAAATTCTACAACTCAATGCGTATTTGATCAACTCCTTTCTAGGCTTGCCTTCAGTCGATCCCGCACCACTCAAAGAGCTGTAAAGTAGACCTCCTTATAGAGCAATTCGACACACACTTTGTGGAAGTAGATCCATGGCAAGGTGGAGCAAACATAAAGACACCGGACGATACATCACCTTCCCCTATGCTCCTTTGAATAGGGAGGCAAGAATATGGTTGCATATTGTCAACTCTTGCCTTATTCCTGGGACCCAGTACACCAAAATAACAAGAGATAGAGTGTGTTTGGTCTATGCATTGATGACGAATGTCCCTATCAACATTGGGGCAATCATTCGTTCTACAATGCGAAAGGCTAGACTACACAAGCGGTCCCACTTCACCTTTGGCAACCTGTTGACCACAATCTTGCAGAAGGAGGACATGCTCGAGATGAGAGTTTCTTCCGTCATCTTTACGGCATGACACAGTTCACCATGATGAGCGGAGGTCGTGTTCCAACTGCTGCAGAGCTCTAACAGCTGGACCATGACTATCCAATGAATATGCATGCGAGGGAGATGTATGGAGTAGGTACATACTTTGAGGAACCTATTGATGATGATGTGCCGATCGATGATGATCGACGCATGCCAGACTCCGACATGGAGGAGAATTCTGATGACGACGACTCCTATGATGATTCCAATAAAGGGAGTATGACCCCCGACATAGAGGAGGAGTCCGACTGACCAGGTTCTTCGTATTTATTTTCCCCTGAGGGCAGTGTCCCGTTTAAGTGTGGGGTGGTGGTATTTGTATGCTTTACTTCTCTATCCGCATTTGCATTTATTTATGTTTGTTTGCTTAGTTTGTTGTTTTTCGAAATTGGTTTTTTTTTGTTTTTTTTTCATTTTTTTTTTAGTAGTAAAATTTTTCTTACTTAGCTTCACATAAAATCATTCTAATAGGCAGCATGAGATTATAACAAGAGTTTGTGCTAACATCATGACTATTGAGACGTTTAGGCTCTAATTGTGACTCACTATGGGATATTGTGTGGTTCAATTCCTTCATCTGTTGGGGCAAGAGTCTATACTACTCCCAATAAAGTCGACCATGTGCCTTGTGTGTGTGAGATAATAGTATATTCTATGCTTGTGGCTGATGCTAGAACTTACCTGGTATGTGTGCAAAGCGAAAATAAAGAATGCAAGTTTAGGAGATGATTTAGGCATTTCTTTGGCAACCTATGATTATTTACCTTCATTTTTACCTACCCATGGACATCATCCTAGTTAAACCCTTTTGAGCCTTTAAAGCCTATTTTCTTTGACAAACCTCATATGAAAGCCTAATCCATTTTTTTTCAAGATCATAATTTGATCCAAATTCCTAAGTGCTTTAAAGTGTAAAAGTCATGTGACAAAATAAGAGGAAATTGGGTGAGTATGATTCTTTAAGAATGTATTGGTGCTTGAATGTGTTATGAAAAAAAAAGTGCTATTATAAGAGGTATGTTATGAAAAAGGAAAGGAAAACTAAAAAGTTAGTTATGTTCAAAATTGGAAAAAACAAAAGAGGAGAAAAAGGGTGGTAGAATAAAACAACGTAGAAAGGTTGTTTGAAAGAAAAAGTGTTAATAATACAATGTGATGTATTAAAGTGCTTAGGAACATAGTCACTATTTCTGGCCAAAATAGTCCTACCCATCCCTTAGCCTACATTACAACCATCAACAGACCTATTTGATCCTAAGCCTAGCATTCTGACATTTAGTGGAGCATTACACTAAGGGCAAGCCTATGGTCATCAGTTGCTGCATATGAATTCTTTGTGAGAGCGAGAGCAAGGATACTTTTATACCCATGTTTGAAAAAGATGCTATACTTGTGAGTGATTATGGGTAAGATATTGTGAGACACATATGGTTGATGAGTTTTGGGTAGTTGTGTATGATTCTTTGTACCTTAACTTTTGAATATGAGTTGACCACCATCACGAGTTTATCTTGGAGGTTGAATTGTTTCTACTAATGATTGGAAAACTACTCTTTGTTGGTAATTGTTGTGCTTGTCTTGAGGAATATTTTGTGTTGTTGCTGTGACACCTTAAGTTAATGTTTAAAGGGACATGATAGTTTGTTCGAGGACGAACAAAGCTTTAAGTGTGGGGGGTTGATGATAGGCGAATTTACACGCCTATAATGCTATATTTTACCCATATTTTAGCCTAGTTTTGAGAACAAATTTTATAATTCATGCACTTTTAGTCCTTTTTCCTGTAAGTGAGCTAACGAACATGATTAGCAAAGTTTCATGTATAAATGATGCAGAATTCAGCATTTTATGGATTACTTGACGCCAAAGAAAGCTTCACGAAAGGAGAAAAGGAAGCTTGGACGCCTAAGGACCAAATGTGACGCATGGAAAATATGTCCCGGGCAAAAACAACTATTCTGAAGACTTTGGGGACTAGTAGTAACTTAGTAGGATTAGGATAATGATACATTAACCTAGTACAATTGGGTTAAGTATTTCATTAGCTTAGTAGGATTAGGATAATGCTACATTAACCTAGTACAATTGGGTTAAGTATTTCATTAGCTTAGTAGGAATAGGATATGGGTATTATAAATACCCTATTTTGCTAGAGATTTTTATACATTCCTCCATTAGTTACAATTCATTCTTCTACTATTCCTCAACAATTCTCATTCTAGTTTTAATTTATCTTTCTACTTCTTCTTCTATTCAACTATTCTTAATTTCCGCAACAAGAGAAACGTTACTTGCAAGAAATCACGCCTAACGCCTACCACACTTGTGCTACACGAAATTCTTATTGTGGTATAATAACAATGTCAATTGTGATTTCCTTCGCACTCATGGGTAACTAAACTTCTCTGTTGGGGTTATGGAAGCCGAATGAGATACTATCTATTACTATGAGTTTGTGAGTTCGTGACACGTATGCTGCTTATATCATTATTCTCTTCGTCTTAACCTAAATTCTTTGTGGTTGCAAACGCAAGAATACGCCTGTATAACATTTAACTTGTTCGAAAGAAAGGTTATCTGTCTGGAAAAGAGATAATGTCAAGGTAGTAGGGACCCATCCCCTATTAAAAAGTTAGTGCCGTAACTGGATTAACCTCTTGGAGAATTTGTACCGTTAGACACGCTTTAAGCTCGAAAGAGTTAAAGTGAAATAATCCTCGAATAGGTCGAAAGACGCCTGGATTTACCATCGAATACAATTCTCTATAAGCACATGCATGTCGGAATTCAACACACTCATAGCCAATAGAGACGTATAACTCAGAAGGTGGACATAACCCCAACTCCTCAATTCTCATTATTTTACAACCTACTAAACATTCTTTCTTTTTACGTTGCTATTTTCAGTTTTTACTTTAATATTGTGGTTACACATTACAATCCCCCCTTTTTACAAGACTTGCACTAAAAGTCTAGTAATCGTTGCTTACTTGTTGACCAAGCTATTCCCTTAGGGATCGATACCCAACCCAGTTGGGTTCTATATTTGACTACGACCGCTTTACTCTCCTACGAGTGCTGTAGATTGAGCGTTATCACTAAGATAGTTGACTTTTCCTAATACTGACTGAATTATACTGAGCATGACTTAACACAGAGTATCTTGATAACATGACATAGGCTCTTGGCATATAGCTAACTGTCGGGTACAAGTACCCTCGGGACTCGATGGACAAAGCATGACTTTCTTGAATACATATTCATATCAACAGCAAATATAATAAGTTGGAGTATTCATAGAGTAAAATTTCTAAAGCACCTCAATGGCCACACACACATTCATAACTCATTGACTAAGGCATTCCATCAAACACTTGACATGCATGAACTTGTACATGAATAGGGATTTCATATTATCGTACTAGTATGGAACTTTTCCTTCACATAGTCAATTAATCTAACACATAGTGAGCATAGTACATGTAGACAACATTACGCAACAAGAAAACCTCATTATTTACTTCTAATTTCATCATTCAAGGGTTTAATCATAGGTTCACATGAATCTACACCTATAATAATTAATTTCACTTAAGATTTATCACTAAACATGGAATAGAATTCAATTGGTCATTATCAACATGAACAAAAGAAAACACAACATGAAATTCATAAAAATCCATACACTTGAACTTTGAAAAGAGATTCTTGGGCTTCATGGACAAAAGGAGTCCATGAATGAACACTATGCATACCTGGGTAGTGAGTTTCTTGAAGTTCTTGGAATTGAAGAACTTGAATCTCTTAGTTTCTTGAATAAAATTTGGATTTTGTTTCTTAAAGATTGCTCTTAGTGAGAAAACCCTAATTTGTTATTGTTGAACAATAATAAATTTATGAGCCTTGATCTGGTAATATTAGGGGCTAAAACGGGTGGAAAAAGACCCAAATACCCTTTTAAAAATAACTTAAAAATAATTGAATGTGATCTACGACAACTCGTGTGATGGCTCATTTCTGGCTCGATGGTCCGTTGTTCTAACTATCGAACGTGGACCAGAACAGGGACTCACTGCCTTAGTAGCAACTTCTTGGGCAAAAGTCCATCGCAAGCTCGACGGCCCATCATCCTATCCGTTGCTCCTTGGAAATAAAATTTAATTACTGCCTTAGCTGCAATGGTCTAGGCGACGGCCCTTCGCTAGATCGACGGTCCGTCAACCTACCCGTCACACCTGGGTAGTTCTGACATCTCTCGGTAAAATGTCCATAACTTTTTACTCTGATATCAGATTTGGATGAAATTGGAATTGGTGGAAAGATTATTCAATTTCCCATATAACAAATATTGAAAATATTAAAAATTCCATATGTACAAAAGTGGATTCATCTTTCAAAGTAGGTTTCTAATATTCTTGGGATGATTTGAAGCTAGGTAGAGGTACGGGGTAATACAATATCTCCCACTTGAGAAAATTCATCCTTGAATGAGACTGACAAAGAAGGGAGAAGATAAATTGATATACATACTAAACATAAATAACTAGAACATGACTGACATGACTGATAACTAAATATATCATACTAAGCATGCATATCCGATGCATGTGTAACTGATTCATAAATTCATGACTGAGTGTTCTGATAAACTGAGTTTCTCACAATGATAATGTATATATGATTCATGATTATATAACTAAACTGGTACATGAATGTGTGAATGAATATGCAATGGTATTTAATACAATGTTTATAATAGAATTTTTGACATAAATGGATACCAAGCTTGTAACTGAAGTCTTAACGTGAAACTGAAAATCTTAAGGAGAACTATTAGCTTAAGCTTGATCTTAGTTGGCGAAGAAGAGGTAAGGATACTTGGTCTGCATGTATGCTTCTTCTTCCCAAGTAGCTCCCTTAATAGAATGATTTTTCCAAAGGACTTTGACTAGAGGGACTTCTTTGTTCCTCTGTCTACGAATCTAATAGTCTAGGATTTTCACTAGAATCTCTTCATCAGAGAGGCTATTTTGAACATCTATGCTCTTAATGGAGACTACAACTATTGGTTCACCAAAGAACTTCTTCAGCAAAGAGACATAGAAGACTGGATAAACTGAGGATAGATCTAAAATCAAATCAAGATCATAGGCTACCTTGCAAAAATGATTGAGAATTTCAAAGGGACCACCATATCGGGGACTGAGCTTTCCCTTCTTGCCAAACCGCTTCACTCCCTTCATGGGAGAGATCTTTAGATAGACCTAGTCACCAATCTTGAACTTGAGATCCTTTTTGCAAAAATCAGCATAAGACTTCTGTTGGCTCTAAGCAGCCCAGAGCATTTTTCTGATCAACTGGACTTTCTCTGAGGAATTAAATACAAAGTCAGGCCCTATATAACTAAGGCCTCACTAACTTTGAACCAACTGACTGGAGATCTGCATCTCCTACCATAAATATCTTTGAATGGAGCCATCCAAATACTGGAATGATAGCTATTGTTGTATGCAAGCTCAATCAAAGGCAAGTGATCATACCAACTACCCTTAAAATCAATTGCACACACCCTAGCATATCTTCTAGGGTATGAATGGTCCTTTCTGCTTAACTATCTATCTGAGGATAGAAAGTTTTACTAAGATGAACTTGGGTACCAAGTCACTTTTGGAATGCTTTCCAAAAATGAGAGGTGAACTGGGTACCTCTGTCTAAGATAATAGATAATGGAACACCATGCAATCTGACCAACTCTCTAATGTAGATTTTGGCATAATGCTTGGCTGAGTAAGAGGTTTGGACTAGAATAAAAAGAGTTGACTTGGTCATCCTATCTAAAATGACCCAAACTAAACCACGATGACGACGAGTAAGAGGTAAACCTATCACAAAGTCCATGTTTACTTTTTCCCACTTCCAAGTAGGAATACTGAACTCTTACATGGACCCACTAGGATTCTGATGTTCTATCTTAACCTGCTGACATGTAGAGCACTTAAACACAAACTCAGCAATATCTCTCTTTATCCTAATCTACCAATAGATCTCCTGCAAGTCACTCTACATCTTTGTGGCCCCTGGATAAATACAGTATTGCGCACCATGCGCTTTTGCAAAAATTTGCTGCTATAAGTAATCTACAACTTGAACACAGAGACGACCTTAAAAATGCAGAACACCATCTCCCTCTTTGGAGAAAACCTCTACGCTCTGATCCTTGACTGACTCTTTCAACTTGACTAGACTGGGGTCTCTATCTTGTTTTTCTTTCACCTCGAAAACTAGAGATGATTCTGAACTACTCTGAACCCAAATGTTACCCTCTTCTATATTGACTAAGCAAATGCCTAGTCTGGAAAGATGCTGGACTTCCTAAGAAAACTTCTTCTTACTATCCTTAACATGAAGAATACTACTCATAAACGGTCTACTGAGAGAATCGGCCACAACTTTGGCCTTTCCCGGATGATAAAGGACACTCATGTTATAATCTTTCAAGAGCTCTAACCACCTTCTCTGATGAAGATTGAGATATTTCTAAGAAGAGACATATTGAAGGCTCTTATGATCTATGAACACATCTATATGAACTCTATATAGATAATGCCCCCAAATCTTCAAGGCAGATACTATGGCTCCTAACTCAAGATCATGAGTAGGATAATTCTTCTCATGGGGTTTAAAATGTCTGGAGGCGTAGGCTATGACCTTACCATGCTACATGAGGTCACAACCTAAACCTACTCTGGATGCACCAAAATATACTATGAACCTATCTGAACTATCTGGAAGAGCTAGGACTGGAGATGAGGTGAGTTGAGTCTTTAACTCCTAAAAACTCTTCTCACAAGGATTTGACCATTGAAACTTGACTTTTTTCTAGTTAATCTTGACATATGGAATGGAATAGAAGAAAATCCCTCAACAAACCGTCTATAATAGCCAGGCAAACCCAACAAACTCTTGATAGCTGATAGAGAGACAAGTCTGGGCCAGTTTCTTACCGCTTTAGACTTTTGAAGATCAACCCTAATGCCATCACCATAAACAATATGACCAAGGAATGCTACTGACTTTAGCCAAAACTCGCACTAACTTATATTGGTGAATAACTGATGATCTCAGAGAATCTGAAGTATGATTCTGAGATGGTCTGCATGATCATGCTCACTACGGGAGTATACCAAAATATCATCTATAAAGACTATGACAAACATATCAAAGTACTACTTGAACACACAATTTATCAAGTCCATGAAAGCTGTTGGGGCATTGGTAAGACCAAAGGAAATAACTAGGAATTCGATGTGACCATACCATATACAGAAGGCTATCTTCGAAATTTCATATTATCTGACTCTAAGTTGATGATAGCCGGATCTGAGGTCTATCGTAGAGAAATAGCTACCACCCTGATGTTGGTCAAATAAGTCATCGATTTTGGGAAGAGGATACTTATTCTTGACCATGACTTTATTAAGCTAACGATAATCAATACATATTCTGAGAGAATTATCTTTCTTGTGCGTGAAGAAGGCTGGTGCATCCCACTAGGATACACTAGGCTTGATGAATCCCTTATATAGGAGATCCTTAAAATGCTCTTTCAATTCTCTGAGTTCTTCTGGGGCCATTCTTCTTGGAGAAATGGATATAGGTTGAGTATATAGAAGAAGATCAATGCCAAAGTGTATTTACATTTTGGGAGAAATTCCTGGAAGATCTTTCAGAAAGACATCTGAATACTCATTCACTATAGAGACTGATTCAAGATAGGGAGTTTTAGAACTAGAATCTCTAACATGAACAAGATGATAGACACATCCTTTAGATATCATTTTCTGTGCCCAAAGGTAGGAAATAAGCTGACCTCTGAAAGCTGAAGTACTACCCCTCCACTCTAGGACAAGTTCATTTGAAAACTAAAACTGCACTATTTTATCTCTGCAGTCGACTGTGGCATAGTAGGAATGAAGCCAATACATTTTGACAATAACAACAAAATCAGTCAACTCAAATTTGACTAGGTCTAATGAAGTGACTTTCTAAAATATCATAACTGGGCAGTTCCTGTATACCCACCGGGCTATGATGGTTTTACCCACTAGGGTAAAAACTAAAAAGGCATCTACTAGAATTTTGGGACTGAATCCATAATCGACTGCTATATAGGGAGTAATAAAAAACAAAGAAGCTCCTTGATCTAGCAAAGCATAAACATACACATGAAAGATCTATAACGTACCAGTAAATACATCAAGAGAATTTCCCTGATCCTGCAGGGATTATAGAGCATAGATTCTATTTGGGTGTTGCCCACTAGTAGCGCTGGATGTGACACCCTGCTAATTTCGAAAACCAAACTGAGCTAAGGAATGATTCTACTAACTCTGAGGACCTGGCAGAAGATATTCTCTTACTTTGTGGCCTGACTTACCACATTCAAAACAAATACCACTGCCATTTTTTAAAATACCCTGATGATTCTTTCCATAAGTCTGGCAAAGAGGATAGGTACGGGCACTACTAACACTGCCCTGAGACTTAGAGCCTGGCGTTCTATCTTTATTACCATCCCTAAACTTAGGAATTAGAGTACTGGCTGAAAAGGAGCTGGAACTGATGACAAAGGATGAAACTAAATATGGTTTCCTCCTTCTAAGTTAGACTGAGAAAAGTTTAAACTACCTATCCTTTGTTTCTTACTCTGCTTCTCCCTCATCTTAATCTTTTGCTCTTCTATCTATTGAGCATGAGTCATAAGCCTAGCAAAAGTCATGTTACTATTCAACATCACAGATCTACACTCGTTGACCACACTATCATTCACCCTAAAAACAAACTTACTTATTTTAGCCCTACTATGTGCAACTACATGAGGAGCATACCTGACTAATTAAGTAAACTTAATAGAATACTCTTTCACCGTAAGGTTGCCCTACCTGTGGTTAATGAATTCTAACACCTTAGCTTCTCTCAGCTCTAGGGGAAAGAAACTCTCTAAGAATATGGTGACAAACTCCTCCCACTCAATAGTCCCTGCATCATCTGGACTTTTTAACTTCCATTGCTTCTACCAAGTGTGAGCAATATCCTACAACTGATATTCAGCTAGCTCAAAACTCTCACTAGGAGTAACCCCCATAATCTCTGTAACTTTCTAAACCTGATCAATGAATTCCTAAGGGTCCTCATCTTACTTATACCTGATAAAGAATGGAGGATTCATTCAGATAAAGTCTTAACCCCTAGCTGCAGCGGAATTGGCCATTAGGTTGGCCGAAATGAAAGCTAGTCATTCATTCTGAGCAGGAACTGGCTAAGCAAGAGTAGTGAATGTATCTCTAAACACTGCATGAGAAACATATTTGCACAAAGGTGCTTTGGGCTGAGAAGCTGACTGGTTCCCATTTTTTCTTTTAGGAGGCATATTTTGTAAAAGAAAGAGAGAAATGGATTAGACTGAAAGATTAGATTGAGATTATTCTCACTGCAATTATATGAATACTGAAAGACGAAAAACTGTTCCTAAAACATCATATAGCCTCTTGCACATAAATGTGGTGCGCAATACATACAAGTACTAGACTCTACTACATGCGACTTTAAGACTTCCTAGGACACTATTTAACCTTAGACTCTGATACCAATTTTGTAATGCCCTAAATCTAGTACCCGGAATGCTACACGGTGCTCATAACCTTGAACAACCACAAGCTAACCCATGACTAATATCTGTACCTGTATATTACCTGATATACTATATAAATATTGAAATATGAACTAAAAGGCCATAAGGTTCAAAAATGTAACATGAGATCTGATAAAATATAACATCATGGTAGGGTGTGAAATACTAAAAACAAAACTGAAATAAACTATCTAAACATACTATAGTTTGAAAAACATCTAACTGGCTAAAATTTTTGAATAAGGAGTTGATGGGACATGTCCCCAACTAACTCAAACTAATAAATTAATCAATGAGATAATAAAGAAATGATTAAGTGCTCAAAAGATGAGGACTTACTTCTAACTCTGACGGCTGAGACTGCAATGGTATTGATGCTCTAGAGCTCATGCTTTTGAACCTATGATATAAAACACCATAGCACTAATAGATTAGTACTTTGAATATATTGGTATGAATGTGAGGTAGGCTGAATGTAAAAGGGTTCATATGTATGAACAATACTGGCTAACTGACCAATATGAACATGAGAATACATGCATGAATACAGAGTAACTACTTTTGAGATCGTGATAGAAATTTACTGATAACTATCACGACTGATAATTTAGTTTTGATGACTAATATAACTAATAACATGAGTGATTGTATCTGGCAGACCTAAATTTGATGGAACTAGTGGAGTTCTGTATTGTTCTGAGTTGACTGTATCTGACAGTCCTAAAATTTTGTAGAACTATCTGAGTTCTATTACTGGGATTGATTGACTGTATCTGACAGTCCTAAATTTTGTAACTAAAATATTAGGAAGTAGTCACTAACCGACATGCCCCTAGTACGCTATTATGGTTGAGTTAGGGTCCAATCTGTAACCCAATAGGAAGGGTGTCAATAATGCGCCACTGGTAAGGACAATCTATGAGTAACCCTCATATAACAAGTAACTGTAATGTTAATGGTAGGAACCCTCATATAAAAGGTTAAGCCACCTCATCTACCCTCGTATAGCAAGATATGATGTCTCAACCTATGCTGGCTACATAGTTTTGGAATGCAAGGATTGCTTCTAAGAATCACACCCTCATATAACAGGTGAGTTCCTACCCTTAGGTTAACTCGGTGCTAATTCCTACTCCAATCTGAATAGACACTGAATATAATTAACTGAACTGATCGGACTGAGTTAACTGAGTTCCACTGACTGATGGAATATTACTTAGATCTGATAACTAACTAAGATTACTAATATTACAGAGTTTTCCTGAGTCTTGAGACTGACTAAATTCTACTGAACATGACTTGACTGAGAGTATCTTGATAACATGACATAGGCTCTAGGCATACAACTAAATTTTTGAGTACAAGTACCCCTAGGACTCGATGGATTGAAATTAACAAAGCATGACTTTCTTGAATACATAATCACATCAACAGTCCATAATATAACAAGTTTGAGTATTCATAGTGTACAAGTTCTAAAGCACCTCAATGGCCACACACACATTCATAATTCATTGACTATGTCATTCCATTAAACACTTGACATGCTTGAACTTGTACATGAATGGAGATTTCATATTATCGTACTAGTATGGCACTTTTCCTTCACATAGTAATCTAATCAACCACATTGTGAGCATAGTACATGTAGACAATGTTATGCAACAAGAAAATATCATGATTCAATTCTAATTTTATCATTCAATGGTTTAATCATAGGTTCACATGAACCTACACCTATAATAATAAATTTCACTTAAGATTTATCACAAAACATGGAATAGAATTCAATTAATCATTATCAATATGAATAAAAGGAAAACCTACATGAAATTCACAAAAATCCATAAACTTGAACTTTGAAAAGAGATTCTTGGGCTTTATGGACAAAACGAGTCCATGAATGAACACAATGCATACCTGGGTAATGAGTTTCTTGAAGTTCTTAAACTTGATGAACTTGAATCTCTTAGTTTTTAGAAGATAATTTGGATTTTGTTTCTTAAATATTAGTCTTAGAGAGAAAACCTTAATTTGTTATTGTTGAAGAATAATAAACTTATGAGCCTTGATCTGATAATATTAGGGGTTAAAATGGGTGGGAAAATACCCAAATACCTTTTTAAAAATCACTTCAAAATAACTTAATGGGATCTGTGATGGTTCGTGTGATGGTTCATCGCTGGCTAGACAATCTGTCATTTTGACCGTCGCACGTGGACCAGAATATGGAATCACTACATTGGTAGAAATGTCTTGGGTGACGGTCCATCGCAATCTCCATGGCCCGTCAACCTGTCCACCACTCCTTGGCAAGAAACTTGATTTACTGCCTTAGCTACGACGGTCTAGGCAATGGTCCATCACTCGTTTGATGGTCCATCAACCTATCTATTACACCTAGGCATAGGGGAGGGCCTTCTATATTTGGTTTGATATTTTCATAATTTGGGTTAGTTAATTCAATAATTTTCAATTGAAAGTAGATACCAAATACCATACCATTAAGCTTTAGTTTGGTAATTCTATAATTGGTAAATTAAATTTTGGTTCGGTATAAAATTTTGTATTACCATATTAACGTTGGACATGCTTGTAGTGATCCTATTTAATGATAATAATGGTTATCTCCAACCAACGTTTTGAGAAAAAATCAATTTCTTTTGATAATTTTAAGCCTTTAAAAACATAATTTTACACCAAAAAAAATTAATTTTGTTTTATCTTGTTACACGTTGATACATATGTCTCAATTAATGAAACACCTTAAAACCTATGTTACTTCAGTTTAATCCAGCTCCAAGAAGGGGAGAACTTGATGTAGGACGAATAACATTTACATCAAACTGGATGTAACACAAACTGAATATAACAAACTATAAAGTCATGATATCACTTCTTATAAATATGATGGAGAGCAATATATGTTAGTTTGTCTGCCAAGTGATGAGTTTTGCATCCATCTGTTGTTGACATGTGAATACAAGGATTAACAAGGCTTGACTAAGTCCCCTTCGTTAAAACCATATTCCGACCTATTTTAGGAACATTATAGTTGGGCAAGTCCAGCTAGAAATGGTGTTATGTATCATGTCATGAAGACTTCTTTTTTGTTGTTCCCTTCCACGTCATGATGGTCAGTATTAGCATGATATTTTCATCAAAAGTTATCATATGTTCATTTCAAGGAAGTCTGATGTGTAAAGTTAAGAGTCTACTTTATGACTACGTTTAACAGTTCAAAGTATGCTTGAGGAATATTTACACAAGTATGTGGTCTTTGGAGTGTGGACTAGGTATTTGGCCTATGGGTCACTTAACTATAACTACATATTCAGAAAATACCAAATACCAAATAATTGTAATATTTTTACCAATCCCGAACCCAAATACCGTAATTTTAAAATTTTACACCCAAATACCAAATTACTGAATACCAATTACCAAACTTTTCGGTTCGATTCGGTAATTCATTTTTTGGTATTTTATGCCCACCCCTACTTGGGCAGTTCTGACAGCTCTCGATAAAATGTCCATAACTTTTTACTCCGATACCGGATTTGGATGAAATTATCATTGGAAAGCTTATTCAATTTCCCTCTCAACAAAAAGTTATAATCCTTAAAATTCCACATGTACAAAAGTGGATTCATCTTTCAAATTAAGTTTCTAACATTCTTGGGATGATTTCAAGCTAGGTAGAGGTATGGGGTATTCATAGACCATTGCATTAGTGATGGACCATCGCGTCAGGCCGTCAACCTTAGGCAGAAAGGTCTACTTCTAGTCATATAGTAAAGGTTGGAGTGATGCTTAGTCACCATAGTGATGGTTCGTCACCCAGACCGTCACCTGGGATAGTTCAGCGCTGAAAATATGTTTTTAAAGTGTTTTTTGGTCCTTTTCCGCTCTTTTAATACGAAAACAACATCGTTTCACCCTTCAAATAGTGTTAAACAAGCATAAATACTACTCTAGTCTATTATAACTCAAAATTCAGCCATCACAAGGCAAAAGGGGGTTATTTGCTTCTCCTCAAAACCTACTAGGGTTCATCAAATTCAAGTTCATTACCAAGAATTAATCCAAGAACTCTCAATAAAGTTGTTTCTCTTTCAAGATACAAGTTTTAAGGTATGTTTCATGTTCATCCATGGGCCATTTTCACCCAGGGGATCCAAGAACCCACTTATCAGTTTCAAATTATGATTTTTACATGTTATTATGATATATATCCATGAAATTCATATGAACTTTGATTTAGAATCATGATTACCATGTGTTTTCTTTGCAATTCACTCTTGACACGTTTGAATGATGACTATTTGCATGTTAAATCCTTAACCCATGTTTTTAATATTGCAATTATGTTATCATCACATGATTTAAATATTACCATACTTTAACTCATGACCCACACGTGTTTCATGAAATGCCTAAGTATTAAATATTGGACAATAATTCCCTTTTATTATTTTCAAAGCTTTCATGTGGTCATATTATTACTACTACCGAGTCCTGGGGGTTAAGAGTACCTAAAACATAGTTGTTTACTTTGTCTCAATATTTTCAGAATGGTTTTAGATACGTATTAGCATAATCAGTTAGTCAGTTATTATATCTATCAAACTTAGATCAACTTAGTAATCTGAGTCAATTTAGTTAGGAGTAGGATTTAGCCCTGAGCAAACCCAGGGATGGGGTCTCACCTGCCAGTTGAGGTTGTGACTCTTAGTAGCAATCCCTAAATTGCAGAACTATGCAGAAAGTGTAGGTTTGAGATGTTAGCCTACCAGTTGAGGATTGAAACATATATCACCAGGGCATCTGCCAGTAGAGGGTGACTCTTTAGACCTTCGGGACTTTACTTTGGTGAATCCACACAGTTTTTGTTAGTATCCACAGCATGGTATCGACACCCTTCCAACTAGGGTCAAAGGTTGGACCACAATAAGCTCATATTGAGGCATGTTGTTAGATGATACCTCCCACAATCTTAGTTCAGTGTTTAGTGCAGAGTTCAGTTTTAGGTTTTCTTGAACATAACATATGATAATGCTCAATTCACTCGCATATTTGAGGGATAAGGCGGTCGTTGTCAAGTAACCCAATGTTAATTGGGGTCAAATCTCAAAGAGTGAATGCTAAAGACTTCCAATCTATGGGTTTTAACGTTACTATAAGGTTAACCAAAATTTTAATAGAAACAAGATGTATAAGTAAATACGGGGAATTTTTCAAAAATTCTTCACACAAACTTTAAGTAGTACAGAGTGAATGCTAACTTTGGTTTAAATTCAAGAGGTTGAGGAATATTGGGATTATATCTCCTTAGAGGTAATGCATGTGGGATAATGTTGTTTTATCAAGGGATTCAAGTGTTAAGTAATGGATAGTCTAGGTCTAATGTCATTGAGGTTAATATTTTGATAAAACCACAATGATTTCACCTATTGGCTCTTTCGAGCACGTAATAAGTTTGGAGTTTGTGTAACCACCCAAAACCTCAACCAAGCATCCCTATTTGTAGGATGATTCTCTTGACATGATTTAAACTTCCTAAATAGTTATTTCATGATTTCAAAGGGTAGTAAACCATAGAATTAGTTTTTGACCATTGCCTTGTCCCCTAATAACCCTCTTTTGAGTATGTTATGGATTACCTAATATTTATATAAGTCCCTTTTTCGAGGATGACAAAGAATTCCTAGATCTTGGAGTTTTCACCCATCAAACCCATTTTGAAATTTGGAATTTTCACCCATGAAATCCTAAATCATGAGCTCAAGCAATGGTGAAATCCATACTCAACAACTAAAATCCATGCAAACACAAAAATACCCACACACAATTACACGCTAATTCAACATAATCTTAAGACTAAATTACTTAGCTACTCATGAAGAAAGTAAAGAGAGATATTCCATATGGGTCAACAAAAACATTCATTCTTCAATAAGAAACTAAAAAATTTGAGTCTCCAAAGTATATTACACACTAGGGTTTCAATCTTAGAATTCAAAACTATATTGTGAGACAAGAAATACCCAAAGAATAAAGGGTTTTTACTTATATATGATTTGGGATTTGTCATGATATTTTACCATTTTGCCTTTGGGCTAATTGCTGTTGATCCGCGATTACGTATATTAGACTGCGATCGCGCCTATGCGATAGCAGTTAGATTTGTGACCGTATTTCTTTGTCTATCTTTACTAACCGTGGTCATAGCTAGAGGACCATGGTCATGGGAACCTGAGCTGATGTAATCCAAGTCTTCAAGTGCACTCTTCTATTCTTCCTCTTTATCATTTTTAGCTCCAATCCATATTTTTTGACCTCCTTAGCTTTTTTTACCTACATCAAGTGTATATTAGTGCATCTAACCATAAGTTTTCTCATTTATGCATTCAAATCAAGGTATTGTGCACGAATAATAAGTAAGAATAAGTGGTAATAACACCACTCTTGAACACCCCAACTTAAGACTTTGCTTGTCCTCGAGCAACACTGCCCCTATATTATGAGACAATGTGTTCCCTCATTCTATCTATCAATGATCATGATGACTTAGCTTGAATACCACCACTAAAATAATTTCACAAATGGACAAATAAGTTTCTAAGCACTATACTCATTATAAAATGGAATAGTGAATGATGAATTAGAATTTGGTGAGCAACCATGTAACAACTACTAACACTCTAAAAAGGACTTGCATACTATACCCTCATTTTTCTCATTGTGTAGGAGATGAAAAAAATCACCCACCTCAACTAGGTCGCATGGATCCTCACGAGAAAGAAAAATTTCAAACACCTAGTTACTACTCATACAAGAGGGAACATTAAGTGCAAGCCCTCACTCTCTCAAGAAGTTCCCCGCATAAACTATAATACCCTTCATATTTGAACTAGTCTTTGAACCGTTATTCCTATGTGTATAATCTAAAATCCATATTATTTTCATGTGAATATAAGTTTTAGTATCTTTATTCTCGTGTTTTATCGGCTTTTGAGGTGAAAAATTTTCATAAGAATCATTTAGAACAAAGTTGAGCTTAGATCCTTTGATTCGTTCAAAGTTTGTTATTTGATTCTATTAGGGCATAGTTTGAAAGTGTATAAATTTTTATATAAGTCTAATACTACAGCTCAATACCTACCAAATTGTAGATAATTGAATTACCTTTCCAACGATACCAATTTTTCCTTAATCCGATACCCGAACAAAAAGTTATGGCATTGTCCATTTAAGGCAGTAAGCCGATGTGATTGTAACGCGACATGATGCGTCAGTCATCGATGTGATTAGCGATGTGACATAATGGAAATTGAGTTTTGGAACTGTTTCACATGCTATTTCAGTTCATAAAGGGTCTAGGGGCACTTTGGTCATTTTCCCTTACCCAAATCCATCCATGACACTTAATTTCATCCCCAAAAGCATTAGATACATCATAATTCATTCCTTTATCTCCAAGAAAATCCTAACCCCTTCAAGAGCACCAAGAACTCCACCAAATTTTCTCCAAGAAAGTTAATAATCCAAGCTTCTGGGTCCAAGAACTTCAAGAATAAGTTTCAAGAACACCATTAGAGATTCAAAGTTCAAGCTTTCATATTCAGTTTATCAAATAAGGTATGTGGGGTTATGAACAAGGATACTCTTTCATCCTTGTGCCCAAAACTAGTTTTAAAGTTGAATTTGTGTATATTGCAGTTAGGGTTCATACCTAACTTATCTTCATTTGAGTTTATGGATTTGTAAAGTGATTTAAGTGTTAAAGTGTGTTCTTGTTCTCCTCTATTTATGCTTGATTTAAAAATTTTCAATTGAGTTTTAAGCATGATATTATGTTGCAAGTTATTTGAAAGAAAGAATGAGATTCAAAGTCTTTAGTGCATCAAGATTTTGCATTCTTATGTTTTGATCCATAAGATTCATATTTTGATTTTGATTTCATTATCTTGATTGAAATTATTGAAGTATTTCAAGAATATTATTGAGCATGAATTATTATTTTGATTTGACATGAATTTAAAGAATAGGTTATTAATACCTAGTTGGAATATTGATATTTCAAGAAGATTATACTTTCAGGCATCCTATGATTAGTTTATACTTAGATTTTGAACTAGATTTGATCTTTTGATCCTCAGTTTAGATATGAATATACCTTATAGTTTTTATTATAGTTTAAATTAAACAGATGCATAACTGGTTTTTATAGTAAACCCCTATGCTAGTTTTAATGTAGATTTCCTACAGATTGAGCATACAAATTAAAGTAAGTAATAATTAGCACCGAGCAGGAAGTGTGGGTTTATCGCATCTTTATTTTCCAAAACTATGAGCCAACGTAGGTACAAATTTATATTATATTCCATTTGTATATGGATAAAGATACAGATTGTGATTACTTAGCTCAGGTTATACTCCTTGGAAAGATTATGACACCTCTTTCCAATGTGCGGTTTTCCCCTTAGGGGAACTAGACGTTGGACACTATGATAGCTCACATAGTGTATGTAGGTTAGAAGAACCCCCATAAAACCTAAGTCCTAAAATAGAATAACAAAATAGCCTTTAGAAAATAAGTGTAAAGGCTAACGATTGTATGCAGATATTATTTTACATAAGACATTAGCTATGAGATTTTAGCTTTTAGTTTATAATTACAAAGGTGAGTCCTTTATCACTTAGCCTGCATGATTTGAAAATAGACTTGATAACGCTCAAACTACACCTCTCTTACGAGAATATAAGCAATCATTGTCAATATATAAACCAACTAGGTTGGGGTCGAATCCCACAGGTAATATGGCATGATTTTGAGTTATCTGTGGGTTACTCAACTGATAGTTATTAGTTTCCTATGAATGGGTGTTTTTGAAAGTGTCACAACTAATTACTTCTCAGTTCAGTGTTTGAAATCAATATGATAAGTAAAACCAGAGTTATGTTCATTATGGCTATTAGGATTTGACAGACGCTAGTAACAGTTCAAGATTCTTGTGGTAGGTAGGAATAGCAGAATATCCTTGTCGAAGTTATGTCTAAATGTTTCTCAACCTAGTTAGACATTTAATCGCTTAATTCTCTAGAACTTATGGAATTTATCTTTCATAACAGGATGTTATCTCAATTTAATTAATCTTGTTATAGCATTAACTATTAAATGGAAGTCTAATCCTTCAAAGTCACTGTTGGTAATTCACTTCGTACTAGGGTTGATTATTTATCTCAAGAAAATCACTCGTAAACAAAGCCTATTATTTGCAACTAATAGTCAGCATGTAAAATAATGGAATTAACAAAAAGTTCCTACCACCGTTAGAATCTTGAACACTTAGTAATGTTACAAATCTAAACCCAGAGGTCCCACAACTCGGGTTAAGGGAATTTAGCTACTCTTAATCCAATAATCAAGACAACAAGTTGAATTCAAAGTTTGATATATGAATTTACAGCAAGATGAATAGTAATAAGTGTTGCTCCACTTTAATCACAGTAGAAAATCCCAAAACAATTGTAATAATCTCTCTAAAGAATTAAAGTTGGAAAATAGAGAGAACAATGCTAAAAAACGTGAGTTCCAAAATCCAACCAAGTCAATGAAAACCCTAACATATGCTTTAAATACTTCAGTCTAGTTATGGAAACAAAATCATAGATCACAGTAGTTTCTCATATCGGTGACGACTTGTGTAATGCCTTATCAGGAGTCTGGCGACTTATCAGGAATGTCGTCAGCTACTCTTCACTTTGATAATCTCTACCTTGAGCTAACGATGAGTCTTGATGGCTTATAAGACATATGACGACTTATCAAAAATGTTGTCAATTCTTCACTTCAAACTCCCTTCCCTACATAATCCTGATGATAAGCCTGACGGCTTATCACACTTCTGACGGTCTATCACAGGTGTCATCACAACTTTCAGCCAAAGTCCATTCTCTGTCTACGCCTGGCGGTAACGCTGATAGCTTATCACAAGTCTGACGACTTATCATATAAGTTGTCAGTTATTCTTCTTTCTCTAGTTGCTCAAAAATCACTATTTTGCTTCCATTATTACTGATTCTCTTGCATATCGACCTTTACTGTAATATCAAAGAGAAAACAATCAAAAACAACAGAAGTTGCTTAAGACTTTGCAATTATTCTCAGTTAAAAGCCTCAAATATGTTAGCATCTGCTCACACATCATAACCCTCAACTTAAAACAATTGTTTGTCCTAAAGAAACTAAAACACAACAAACGAGGATATAAAGTACATTCAGCAGTCAACCATCCATATTATCTCAAAACATCTTTACCATCTTCAAGGTCAGTCAATTTAAAAACAACTGTATATATTATTGAAGAACAACAATGCGACACACATGAATCAAAATATGGCATCAGTTCAGAAACAACAACCATGTATGTACCAAGACTACACTATCTAAACAAGTTAGAACTAGCAACATAACTAGTGTGCCCTCACAACAAAGAAGTACCACTTCACTTATATCAGACATCACATATGTAACCATGGGGATAATCAAAAGAAACTCACTCTCAAAATGAAATTCCAATAAATCTATGCCGAATACCATAGGCTTGCCGTTATTTTCATTACCAAGACTTTAAGACAGGTCATCTAGGATCACTATAGGTCTTCTCTTTGGCTTGTAATGTAGGCTAGGGTCCGGTATGATACTCGATGATATTTAAAGTGACTAAGCCTCCTTGACACTACACTAGATTTTAGGGTCTCACTTATTAGCTTTTTTCTATTTGTCTCGTTTCAGAATGTGTGCGGTCATTTCTACAATCACTTCTTCTTTTTCACAACTTTTCTTGTTCTTTTCCACCGAACCCAGGTTTTTATTCTATCTTTCTTCATACTTATTTTACATCACGAACCCCTATGATAGCTACCCTCAACTTAGGACATTTGCCTAAGTCAAGTTGCATAGTGTCCAAAGAGGACCAAGGCCAAAATAGGTTCATTATGATATAAAAATGGAATGGTGATAGGTATCATAAAAAGAAATAGGCTATTCAGGCTCAAAATAAGGATCAAAGAATATTATCCATATAGGGAAGGTCATTTAGTCTAAAGTGAACTAATATCAAAACGGCCTATGATCCTTTCCTAACCCCTATCCTTCGACCTAGGTAAGACAAACCGGGCAAGTTCTGGATTCAACATACAAAGGGAACTAACTACAATCTCACACACATATGGCACATAAGTATATCACAAGTTACTACTTATCTAGTTCATGCAATTGTTTGGCAATGGTTATCAAGTCACTAGAACTAATAACATACAAAGTTGCACAACGGTCACAATTAGATGAAAATCACACAATTAAAGAATTAGAACCTTTGAGAGGTGTTCACAAAATAACAAAACCATGTTAACTTCTTGAGGTACTTGTGTTTCTATAGTCAACTACAAAGTTTTACAACAACAACTCACCCTACACCCTCAACTTAAGATCAAAGAAAAATAGAACTAAGGGTTAGGGTACACCTGGAGTAGATCAAGGATGGGGATCATGGGTCCCTAACCCTGCTGCTGCATCCTCAGCTTCCTTATCTCCAATAGGAGTCTCCCCTCATTCTGACACATCTTGTCTAGCAGTTGTTGGAGGCCTACTAGTTGAGGCACCTACGACTTTCGCTCGTAGGGCCTCCTCCTATATTTTATTGTTAGCTAGTGACTTGATATCGCCTTTCTCATCTTCTCTTTTTTATCCTTTTTACCGCTCTCTTCTCTACTTTCCTTTCTTTATCACTATCAGGACTTTCTATCTGACCCTTACCTTTCTTCTCACCCTTGTTCTTCTTATTCTTTATTGGTTCCCCAATGAGATCAAGCAATGAGATTTTACCCTTAAACTTATCAATAGCCAGATCTACCCACACCATAAGTTGGTGCTACTGTAATACCCCAACATCCACCTTTACCTAGTTCAAGGCTGCTCTAAATTATGCAAGGTCTGAGCCCGATATTTCTCTTAATCATATATTGAAATAGTTTTTTAACTCATCAATCTGACTGGGCAAGGATCGGTAGGGATCCAGTACGACCTTAATCCTCTTGTCTACCTCAGAGGAAAATTACTTGGCAAAAAGTTGTAGCTGAGCCTCGCACCACTTGGCTTATTTTACCACTCTTTTGAAATTCATTGGGTTGAAGGCAAATTATGTGGTACACACAGCAGCTAAAGAATTTGTTTCATTTTTAGGAACTTAATTAGATATTACTGAGGATATCGGTGCTACCTCTTTAGAACTCTGTGCCTCTACATTAGGTGTTGAGCTAGTACCTGTAACTGGCGAATCTATTTCAACCTCTGCTCCTTGTCAAGTGTCAACCTCAGCTGATTTTCATCATATCAGATAGGGTTGTGGGTCTTCTTGGCAAGAAATTCATTATCTATTCCTACAACTTCAGGTACATTAGCTACCTGACACATCCTCATAATTAGACAAGGGAAAAAATATGCCATGTCAGGCCTTGAGACCAGAATTTTCATCTCCTCAACAATGATATCTCTAAAGTCAAACTAAGTTTCACCACAAGACTTGCGACCAGTATTTCGTTATCATGTTTAATGATTTTCTCTCTCTCAGGAAGTATCAAATAGGTGCACACTACACCATATCAGAACCTTGGCTCTTGAGTTAGGGAGGCCTTAAAAATCTATTCATTAGGGTTGGTCAGTCATTCAGGTTTCCCATCAGCTATGAGTGCGGATAACCAAGACCATTGATTTGCACACAACTTCAGTCGAGCATAGAAAGTAGGTGAAGTGGCCTGATAAGTGAATTCTGGGCCATGAAGAAATCTGTTGATTGTTGTTTCTAAGAGATCCACCATCACACCCTATACTGGAACATTATCCAACAAAGGTTGATTTCTCTCCTTCTTTCAACATGTTCTCTAATTGAGCCTGATATTTTTCATAGAACTCCCAAACTAGTGTAGGGCAAACTGACCTTCCTCCTTTCACAATCTATCACAAGTCATAGTCTTAGAAATTTTGCTCTACTTTCGGGTATTTTCTCAACCCAGTAGTGATGATCTTTTTTTCTTCAAAGATGGGCCTTTTAATGGTTCTTCTTTTAGTTCTTAAAAACCCATCATGGAAGATTTTTTATGTCTTGGGAATTTTCCACCTTGCACTGTCTCAAACCCCGGGGTTCTTATATTTAACCATAGTTCCCCGAATTGAAGATTCTTCATCATCATGTTGCTCAGTAGAAGGGGACTCAGATTCAGGTTGCTCAAAATTAGCATGCTCTGACTCAGGCTCCCCAAATTCAGAATGCTCAAACTTAGGCTCCCCATACTCAGAATGCTTAGACTCAGGCTACTCAGAATCAGTACTGCCAGGTGGTGTTGTAAATTTAGTATCACTTTCTTTATCTCCTCCACCTCAACTAGGGGAGGTGGTGAAGGTTATTTTGGGATTTTATTTTTCTTTTGCTTCCTAAGTAGTGGCTCTTTCTCCTCATAATCGGAGCCCCCATCGAAGAGTCTCCGAGGTACACTTTCTTTTTTTTCTTTCTTTGTAGATTTGGGTCTCTTTTCTTTGGGTTCTATTATAAGACCTGAGGAACGACTTTCACTTAATTACTTGAGCGAAGAAGAGTTTGCAGATGAAAGAAGGTCCTTGATTGTTTTGAATTCAAACCCACTTTCACAAGAAAGGATATTTTTCTTATTTTACTTGGAAATATTTTTGAAAAAGAAAGGAAATAAACTAAATATAAAAAGAAATAAAACTTAAAGGAGAGAATAAATAATACGTGGGACGGTAGAAAGGTTCGACTATAGGCTGGGTCAAATTTTCAGTGATTGGTCCCAAACTGCCTGACGGCTTATCAGATGTCTAATAAGTCATCGCAAACGTCGTCAACCTTAGGAAGAGTGTTGCCTTCTTTTGGATTTTTTGATGACATATATGACGGCTTATCACAATTATGATAGCTCATCACACATCATCAGTGTCACTTGGTTGAATTTATCAATTTTCATCTATACCCCTGCATACCTATCCAATTCATTATGTTTCCTATCTAAATAAATTAATACAACCTGCGTTTAAACATAAAAATTTTGGGTTGCCTCCCAATAGCTCCTGATTTAATGTCGAAACTCGACTAGGTTATCTTGACTACTCAAACTTGGTCAAGTCACCATGCTTCTACCTCTTTCCCATCTTCATAAAACATATCCATGATAAAGAAGACACTTATCTCTTTTTGTTTATTCCTAGATGAGTGCATTTTGAAACTTGCTTCTTTGTCATTGAACCTAAATTATAGTTCATTAAGCTCAATGTTCACTACCACTCTCCCAATCTTAAGGAATGGTCTACCCAAAAATGATGGAAACTTCAAAGTCCACCTCACAGTCTAGGATTACAAAATCTGCTGGAAGTATAAAGTCAGCCACCTTACCAATACATCATGTAATATTCCTACTGGCAGTTTTACAGACCTATCCGCCATCACCAACCATATGTTTGTTGGGGTAGGATCCCCCACACCTAGATTTTTATACATAACTAGCGGCATAAGATTTATGGTTGACCCTAGATCATAGAGGGCTTTAGAAAAATTGAGAGAGCAGATTGTACATGGGATAGTGAATGCTCCAGGGTCGGCCTTATTTTGCAGTAAGATCCTTATAGAAATAGTGCTACAATGATGGAGATTATCCTCTAGTTTGTATCTCACTGCTCTTTTCTTATTAACAAGGTCCTTCATGAATTTAGCATACCCAAGAATCTGCTCGAGTGCCTCCACCAAAGTTATATTTTTTGTTAACTTCTTCAGCATCACCATGAATTTACTAAATTTTGTGTCCTCAACCATCTTCTTTAATCTTTAAGGAAAGGGAGGTAATGGTCTTGGAAGAATTTTCACCACTGATTTTTTTCCTTCTCTTTCCCCTTTTTAGAGCATCATCAGAACCATCCAGCTTCTCAGACTCCACTGGACCACCTTCTTCTGGTTCATCATCAACTACCTTATCAACTACATTTTTTCCCACAGAAGGGCCTAGTAATATATTACCACTTCTAGTGGTAATTACCATTCATGAGCCATCATTTTGTGGATTCTGGATTATATTACTAGGTAATGTTCTACTCTTTCTCTGGTTCAACACTGCAAAGAGTTGACTCATTTGTTGTTCCAGCTATTTGAATGCAATGAAGTGTGAGTTTACCAACTGACTTATAGAAGACAGATCGGTCTTCATGTTAGTTACACCTGAGTTGGTAGGCTCCACTCCCTTTAACAATTTAGCCATTATGTCCTCCATGGACATCTTTTCAGAAGTTGTTGTAGCAACCCCGCTCCTATCATTATTTCTTCTCCAATTTCATTGCTCGTGGTTCTTATATCTAGCCTTGTCATAATACGTTCTTTTCTTAATTTCCTTGGCTATTGACTCAAAAAAACCCTTGATTGTTTACATAATGCACCTCTTCTTCTGAGTTAGACTCTACTTGGCCCTGCGACCCTACAGCCTTGACTTTCTCAATTTTACCTGATAGTAAATGCTTGGTTAGAAAGTCCATCGGCATTTTAAGGTGATCCATTTCTTGATCACACTCCTCATATCTTTTATGTTGTTTTGCAGTCATACCCACAGAAATAGTGGGGCTTTCTATGACAGAGTCATGGTATGCCATGCTCGACTCTATATGGTCATTCTCTCTAGCATTTTTGAGGCCTCTGGGAATGTAAGATCAACACACGAACCACCAGCAGCATTATCTACCATTGGATTTGTCATAGAGTTAAGAGCCATGTACAAAGTCTCCATCAAGTGTATATCCATCATATTATGGTTTGAACACTGTGTAAGCTTCTTTTTGAATCTCTCCAAGGTTTTATACAAGTATTCAATTGGGAGATGTCTAAAGTTGTTGATCTCATCCTTCAACTATACCCTCCTGGAAGGTGGAAAAAAACTTTATAGGAAAGCTCTTTTCAACTGCCTCCAGTTGGTTATAGAATTAGGTATCAGCTCATTAAGCCACAATGTTGCCTCTCCAGACAGAGACAACAGGAATAACCTCAAATAGATAACATCATAACCCACTCCTAGGTTATCAAATGATTTACAAATGGTGACAAAGTTCACCAGATGCAAGTTCAGATTATCCCTAAGAAGGCCACCAAACAACCACTTTAGATTAAGCAGTTGAATCATAGCACTCTTAATGTTGAATTTCCCCCCAGGTACTAATAGTGGAGTAATAATTGCACCCATTACACCTGCTTCATCTATTCCATCATCATCATTATTGAGGTTATACTGGACTGGCTGGTGATCTTGCCTTCCTCAGAACGGATGGTTCATTTTAGCATTACACTATACTAGTGCAGATATTTTCTCTCCACGCCTTGGGTTACCAGGGTTTAGCAACTCCTCATCTCCCAAATATTAATCCTTAGAATTTGGATGTCATACCTATTTACGGACATACTGCATATTTACCTAAGCTCTAGCTAAGGCTGCTAACCTATCAATATCTTGCTGGTCTTCTATTCCGCTGATGAGTTACAGTTTCTAATTAAATGGCAATAATGGTCCTCCAAAATTTTTGGTTCTTGGCATACACCACAAAAGTCCTGCAAAAAACAAAAACAACAAATAAACAAAAAACTAGGAAACTTGACTAACAGTCAATTAGTGCACACAAACTTCAATTTACAACCATATTCCCCAGCAACGATGCCATTTTTATAAAGATCAAACTACACCTCTCTTATAAGAATGTAAGCGATCATTGTCAATATATAACCCAACTTGGTTGGGATTGAATCCCATAGGGAATAGGGTGTGAATTTGAGTTATCTGCAGATTAATCAACTAATAGTTATTAGTTCCTATGAATGAGTGTTTTTGAAAGTGTAACAAATAATTACTTCTCAGTTCAATGTTTGAAATCAATATGATACGAAAAAACTGAGTTATGTTCACTATGGGTATTAGGATTTGATAGACGCTAGTAATGGTTCAAGATTCTTGTGGTACATAGGAACAACAGACTATCCTTGTCGAAGTTATGTCTAAATGTTTCTCAACCTATTTAGATATTTAATCACCTAATTCTCTAAAACTTAGGGAATTTATCTTTAATAACAGGATGTTATCTCAAGTTAATTAATCTTGTTACAGCATTAATTATTAAATAGAAGTTTAATGCTTCTAAGTCCCTATTGGTAATTCACTTCTTACCAGGGTTGATTTATTACCTCAAGCAAATCACCCGTAAGAAAAGCCTATTATTTGCAACCAATAGTCAGCATGTAAAATAATGGAATTGACAAAAAGTTCCTTAGAATCTTGAACACCTAGTTACGTTACAAATCCGAACCCATAGATCTCACAACTCAGGTTAAGGTAATTTAGCTACTCCTAATCCATTAATCAAGATAATAATTTTAATTCATAGTTTGATATATGAACTTAAAGCAAGATGAATAGCAACAAGTGTCTCTCCGTTTTGATCACAGTAGACAATCCCAAAACAATTGTAATAATCTCTCTAAAGAATTAAAGTTGAAAAATAGAGAGAACAATGCTAAAAAACGTGAGTTCCAAGATCCAAACACGTCAATGATAACCCTAGCATATCCTTTAAATACTTCAGTCTAATTATGGAAACAAAATCATAGATCATAGTATTTTCTCAAAAAGGTGATGACTTGTGTGATGCCTTATCAAAAGTCTGACGGCTTATTAGGAATGTCTTCAGCTCCTCTTCACTTTGTTAATCTCTGGCTTCAGCTGACGGTGAGTCTTGATGGCTTATCAGACATATGATGACTTATCAGAAATGTCGTCACTTCTTCACTTCAAAGTCCCTTCCTTACTTAAGCCTGACGACGAGACTGATGGCTTATCACACTTCTAACGGCCTATCACAGATGTTATCACAACTTCTTGTTGAATTCCATTCTCTGTTTAATCCTGATGGAAACTCTAAAATCTTATCACAAGTCTGACGACTTATCAGACAAGTCATCAGCTATTCTTCTTTCTCTACTTGCTCAGAAATCACTTTCTTACTTCAATTATTGCCGATTCTCTTGCATTTGACTTTTACTACAATATCAAAGAGAATACAATCAAAAGCAACAAAATTTACTTAAGACTTTGCAATTATTCTCAGTTAAAATCCTCAAATGTGTTAGCATCTACTCACACATTAAGACTTAACTCCAATTCTACTTAGTCCACTAGCAGAAAGAGTAAAAGTACAGTTTTAGAACTAAGTATTATGATACAATATTTATAAAGTATGTTTTATCATTCATGATTCATGATTTTCATCTTTTAGTTATTCCATCCAATGTGAGTCATTTATACTTAGCATGCATTATTTTACAAGTTTATACGAACATTGAGATATGTTTTACTTATGCTTTCACCCCCATATGCTCAGTACATTTTAAAATTACTGATCCACATATACATCTATATGCTACATTATTTAATAATGTAGGTAACTATTCAATTCTAGTCTATATATCATGATTAGACAGTTGCAAATTCCAACCATCAGATGATTCGTCCTCCTACTTCGGGGACTTCAGTTAGATGTTATATATGTACTTTACTTTCATACTTATTTGTATTAATTAGTGGTAGTTGGAGTCGCATCCCAGCTATCTATAGTCAGTATATTAGAGGCTTTACAGATGTCAGTCGAAGTTAGTCATGTAATTTTAGTTCTGCTTTTTAGTTTCATCAGAATGTAAAATTGTATTAGTATTTTATTTTTTCTAGTTTTCATCATGATTATATTTCCTCTTAGCAACTTTAGTTATTTTATGCATATATAAATCAGTTGCTTTGCAGTATGCCCGTACAAGGGTTAGGTTAGGATCACTTGTGGTCCTAAGCACCGTATGACATCTAGAGACCCATTTGTAGAGTGTTACAAACTTGGTATCTGAGAATAAGGTTCAAGTGTCCTAGGGTTTCTGTGAATCTGTGTCTATTAGAGTCATGCAGAATGGTACGAAGACGTATGTACTTTTTTTGAGAGGCTACAGGGCATTTAATAAAATTTTTCTTTCTTTCATACTCTAGATTATTCTATAAAGTTCTTCGCTAAAAACATTCTATTGATTTGTGTGTCACCCCATAATTTTCTATCTATGTTATATTCTTGAGATCATATGATTAGAAAGTTCTAATTCATCCTAAGATAATGCCCTCATAGTTAATATCAGTAACTTCCAAAGTCATACAAGGGGCTTGAGAGGAGCTCACTAGTATATTATTAATTTCTGCAAATCAAAATTTATGTCCTCATCCATATGAGTTATTTATTTATGATAGAATAATATATGCATTCAGATTCTTTATTATTCTTTCAATACATATATTGCTCATAAGAGGAGATAGTATGAACCTGGATTGGTGAATAGAGTTTGTAATTAAGTGATTATACAATCATTAGTGTTATGAATCATAAGTAGTAGAACCTTCTTATAGTTGGAAGTATGGGTATAGAAGTGTAGTGTCAAGAAAAGTAGGAATGATGATTGATGGAAATTATTGAGATAAACTTATGCATACTATAGATTTTGTGTTATGGTGATATGTCCTGGTGTGCTAGTTTAGTAGAAGGTAGAGAAGGAGTTATTAGTTAAGGTGAATTATTGTTTGCTTGAAGTATGAAAGGAGTTACTGATAGTAATTATTATGTTTGAAAAGTATAGATTATTAATAAAGTATTTGATGGTTTGGTATTGTTAACTTAGGCTTTCCTTAAGGTTGCAATAGGAGTTTAGTAGAAACTTATAGAACTATCAATGAAATTTAGGTATATAGATGGGTGAATAGTAGTGATGTGTAGAGGGAGGATGTGCTAAAGGATTATAATAAGATATGCCATATTCTCATGATCAATTATTGTTATTATGGGTTCCTAGTGGACTAGTGCTTCTTGATGTCTTCTTTTATAGCTTTCAAGAGAGAGTAGTATGTGAGGTTGGGTTGTTAATCACGCCTATCCCTAGGCACTAAGTTTTAATAGTGGATAATCATCAAGGTGGATGTAATGGTTGCTTGGTCAGTAATGCTAGTTATATGGAGGTGAACAAATAGGTTTGAGGTTTCAATAAGGAGTTTAGTTGAAACTTATAGAACTATGAAAGAAATTTAGGTGTATAGATGGGTGAATAGTACTGATGTGTAGATGGAGTATGTGCTAAAGAATTATAATAAGATATGCCATATGGTTATGATCAATTATTGTTTTTATAGGTTTCTAGTGGACTAGTGTATCTTGATGTCTTCTTTTATAGCTTCCAAGTGAGAATAGTATGTGAGGTTTGGGTTGTTAATCATGCCTGTCCCTAGGCACTAAGTTTGTATAGTGGATGATCATCAAGGTGGATGTAATGGTTACTTGGTTAGTGATACTAGTTGTATGGAGGTGAAAAAATAGGTTTGAAATAGTGAATGCAGGAATTTAACTTTATTGATTTGAGATTACGTATGATGTTGTAAGTAGGATGTAGAGGTGTGCCCAAGGTGATATGGGGTTGCATTATTTTCTAAGGTTATTAAGTATCGTGTGTGGTTAGTAGTACCCTTGAGTCGTTAAGTGAATGAAGGCTAGTTATATTGTACATAGTGTTCTTAATAGCTAAGTTAAGGAGTGATTATTGATGATGTTGAGCCTTTTTATATGATCTTGATTCTCATGGTTTAGAAATATAAGTTCAGAGACATGATATTAGTAGGATATGACGGAAGTAGTATGGTTCATTAAAGGTTTTGTGATATCCATGTTAAGTGTTAGAATCTGAATTTGAGACTTTAAAGATTGAGCTAATAGAAATAAGAGTTGAAGATGGTGACACCCCTGAATATTCTAAGTGTTCAAGTATTATATGATGACTGTTGAAGCTATATAAAGATAGAGTTGTATCTTAGAAGGAAGTGTTAGCAGTGGGTTTTACACTTTCAAGTGCAGTCTTTCAGGTTAAGTTCTATTATTTACGTGTAATGTTATACCCCAGGCTCTAGATTAAAGTGGTTGTAGTTCAGTTAGAGTTTAGTAAAGGGGTTCCACAGACTTGGAATGATGGCTAAAGCTAAGGGGGAGATGATAGGATAAATAACCAAGTCAGAATCTCAAATTCTTATTTCTGTATTAGTACTTCAGTCATCACGATATTTACTCATATCTTACGTGTCTGCTCCATGATCATATTTTTATTTATTCATATGATAGAAAATCATGTACTCTCCTAGTCCCTAGTATGAGGAGTTCCTATTCATTCAGCAGTATGAATCGTCTTCCAAGAATTTTTGAACTCCAAACTCTGGTCATGCAGCTCCTGACTTATATACTCATGCTTTATAGTATGCTCAGTTCCCATAACTCATGCTACACTCCTAATGATCAGTGAGATTCTGCTTATAGCCATGTATGCCCTCAATTTAGATTTGATCCTCTATTCCTCAAGCCTCAGTTAAGTGTCAAGTTATGTATTGTATCCTTCCATGCTTCAAGGTCTCATGTTCTAGCCTTTCCGTGACCCCTCCTTATGTAATGATAGTGGTGATGAGTAATTGTGTAGATGGGAGAGAGTAAATATTTTTTGTTGATAAAAGATCATTGTATGCTTGTTTTAGCTAAGGCCATAGGTGTTAAGTAAGATTAAGGCCAAGTCTTTGATACATGTTGTGGTTAGTTCAAATTTGTGTGTGTATGTACTTGAGATAGTGCGAGGGAGATGTTGTGATAGAGGTTCAGAGAATACGAGGAGTATGCTATTACGGGTGTTTGTTTGGACTTTCATACGTGGTTATAACAATAGTCTTCAATGTCATATTGGTGTATAAGTGGATAATTGTAGTGTGCACTAGTTTTCGACCTTCCCGACCTTGGAATGTAAATCTTTAAGTGAATTCATGATTGGGGTTGTCGATAGCACATCTCGTGTGAGTTTCAAATTTTTTGGGTAAGGTTTGAGACCTATTTGGATGGTAAAAATAGTGAGGGAATGTGATATGGCTGTGGTGCATCACATATCACATTGGTATGGAGCATCATGATGCGTCACATATCATGTCGGTAGAGCAACATAATGCATCACTTATCTAAACGATAGTCTAGATCAGTTATGGTTTTAAATGTTGTACCTTGTGATTTCGCGTTAGGCTTGATCATGGTGAGAGGACTTAGTTCAGTTTAGCATTAGTATATGGATTAATGAACGACCAAGTGAGAATTAGAAGTTGAATATGAATATGGTATTTAAGGGGAATAGTATAGTTGAGAGAGTATTTGAGAAGTTTTGCTAAGCTTGAAAGTAAGCAGTTGCATTGCCTAAGGACTAGTAATTCTATCCAATCTTACTAGTTATATGTATATGTTACAAGCTATAGAGTTGTATCAATGTTGTGATTCCTTAGTCAGATGTCTTATTCAGATCAATTCAAGATTCTTCACTCCCTAATATTATTAGAATTTCGTAAAAGTGTGTTGAAGAAATATAACATTTGAGTATGGGCAGTCAGTATGATCCAATCCATGTAGCTTGCAATCCTATTTAGAAATCAATCAGCTAAGCTCATATAGATTTCCAACTTTCCATCTAGTATTACTAGCTGAAGTCTCATGAATATGGCCATTTCAACAGGTAGTTTTTTTGCATTCACGTAATTTGTGAATTCAGCTCAGTTCATGCATCATGCATTAGTTTCAAATTCCATATATTCAGTCATGATACAGTCCGTAAGTGTCCCGTGCATCATCTCCATATTTCCTTAGTATTTTAGACAAGTTAGTATCATTCGGGGGATGAAATATCCCAAGGGGGAGATGTAGAGTAATACCCTGAGCATTCATGTACTAAACCTTTCATCTTTTCTTCACGAAACCAGATCCATCCTAAGGTAATGGTTACCCACAAGTCGACTCTCTTGTCCCTATCTCAGCCTTATAACCATTCTCATGTCATTGCATGTAGTCAAGAAATCATTTCAGTTCATGATATTCAGTTCATTTATCATCTTTCAAGATTAGTTATGCAATCTTGTTTTCAGTTATGCATGTTTAGAATATAATCATAGTTGCCTTAGTACCCTCAGTTTAATTAGCCTCATTATAAGTTTAATGATATTTATCCTTGTGTTTGATATGATCTCGAGGTGAAAATTTTTCATAAGAATCACTTAGAACAAAGTTGAGCTTAGAGCCTTTGATTTGTCCAAAGTTTTGTATTCGATTCTATAAGGGTCTACATTGAATTTGTATAACTTTTTACATACTTTGAATTTTGTTGCTCAAGACCCACTAAATTGTACATAGTTGAATTATCCTTCTAACGATACCAATATTGCCTTAATTCGATTCCCAAGCGAGAAGTTATGGTATTTTCCGTGTGAGGCCATAAGCCAATGCGATTGGGATGCGACGCATCGGTCATCGACGCGATTAGCAATGTGATGCAATGTCAATCGCATTACAAAACTTTTTCACACCCTATTTCAGTCCTTAATGGGTCTAGGGGCACTTTGGTCACTTCCCCTTACCCAAATTCGTCCATAACACTTAATTTCAGACCCAAAAGCTTTAGATACATCATAATTCATCTCTTTCTATCCAAGAAAACTCTATCCCCTTCAAGAACACCAAGAACTCCAAATTTTCTTCAAGAAAGTTAATAATCCAAGCTTTCGAGTTCAAGAACTTCATGAATAAGCTTCAAGAACACCATTAGAGATTCAAAGTTCAAGCTTTCATATTCAATTTATGAAATAAGGTATGTGGGGTTATGAACAAGGATACTCTTTCATCCTTATAAACAACTCCAACCACCTTATCTGATAGAGTTTTATGTATTTCTAATAGAACACATACTGGAGGCTATTATGGTCTGTGAACACATCAACATGTACCCCATATAAATAGTGCCTCCAAATTTTTAAGGCAAATACTACAACTACTAACTCAAGACCATGGGTGGGTATTTCTTTTTATGGGGCTTAAGGTGTCTAGAGGCATAGTCTATGACCTTACCTCTCTGCATCAAAACACACCCCAAGCAAACCCTGGAGACATCATAATATACCACAAACCCATTTGAACCATCTGGCAGAGTCAAAATTAGAATTGTAGTGAGTCGAGTCTTCAACTCCTGCAAACTCTTCTCACAAGAGTCTGACCACTAGAACTTGACTTTCTTTTGAGTCAATCTAGACATGGGGTATGCCATAGACGAAAATCCCTTAACAAACAATCTGTAGTAGCTATCCAAGCCCCATAAACTCCTGATATCAGATGAAGAGACAGGTCTAGGCTAGTTTCTCACTGCTTTGTCTTTTGGGGATCAACTCTAATGCCATCACTAGAAACGATATGGCTAAAAAAATATACTTACCTTAACCAAAATTTGCACTTACTAAATTTGCTGAACAACTGATAGTTTCTAAGAGTCTGTAACACTATTCTGAAATGGTCTACTTGATCATGTTCTCTACAGGAGTAGACAAGATGTCATATATAAAGATTATGATGAACATGTCCAAATACTTCTTGAACACACGGTTCATCATGTCCATGAAAGTTGTTGGGCCATTAGTAAGACCAAAGGATATGACTTGGAATGTGAAGTGACCATACCGAGTTCTGAAAGATGTTTTAGGAATGTCACATTATCTACCTCTGAGTTAATGATATCCTGATCTAAGGTCTATCTTAGAAAAGTAACTGTCACCCTAAAGTTGGAAAAAAAGTCATCGATTCTGGGAAGTGGATACTTGTTCTTGATTGTGACCTTATTTAGCTGATGGTAGTCAATACACATTCTGAGAGAAACATCTTTCTTGTGCATGAATAGGACTGGTGTACCCTAATGAGATATGCTGGGTCTGATAAATCCCTTATCTAGGTGATGCTTTAACTGTTCTTTTTATTCTTCGAGTTCTGCTGGAGCTATTCTGTATGGTAGAATAGATAAAGTTTAAGTATCTAGAATAAGGTCTATTTTGAAGTCAATTTCCCTCTTGGGAGGAACTACGGGAAACACATCTGGGAATTCACATGCTATTGAAATTGACTCAAGACTGGGAGTATCAGAACTAGAATCCTTAACTTGAACGAGATGATAGAAACATACCTTAGGTATCATTCTTCTAGCCTGTAGGTAATAAATAAGTTGACCCCTAAGTGTTGAGGTACTACCCCTTTATTTTTGGATAGGTTCATTCGGAAACTGAAATTGGACAATTCTACTTCTAAAGTCAATAAATGCATAGCATGAATGAATCCAATCCATGCTGAGAATGACATCAAAATCTGTCATCTATAATTTTACTAAGTCTGCTGAAGTGACTTTATAAGATACCATAACCGGACAGTTCATTTTTACCTGTCTGGTTATAATAGATTTACCCACTGGGGTAGAGACTGATAAAGGGTCTGCTAGAATTTTGGGACTGACTCCGAAGTCAACAGCTATATAAAAAGTTACAGAGGACAAAGAAGCTCCTAGCTCTAGCAAAGTATAAACATGTAAACTATAAAATTGTAACGTAGCAGTGACCACATCCAAGGAACTCTCCTGATCCTTTCAGGATTGAAGTGCATAGAGTCGATTTGGTTGTTTCCTACTGGTTGCGCTAGAAGTGGCACCTTACTGATTCAGGTGATCGAACTGAGCTGGGGGACGATTATGCCGAATCTACGAATCCACTTGAGGACACTATATAACCCTATGGTCTGGTTTGCTACATCGAAAATATACGTCACTGCCAGCTCTGGAGATACCCTAATGGTTTCTGCCATATTTTTGACAAAGAGGATTTGTTCGGGCAGTGCTAACACTACCCTGGGGTTTAGGGACTGGCGCTCTATCTCTATTGCCATCTCTAAATTTTTGTACTGGAGTACTGGCTGAGGATGGAGCTAGAACTGATGATTTTAGGCGGAACTGAGAACGATTCCTACCCTCTGACTTAGGCTGAGTGAAGTTGAAGCTACATGTTCTAGCTCTTTTATTCTCCCTCTCTTTCATTTTATTCTTAGCCTCCTCTATCTACTGAGCATGTACCATGATCCTACATATGTCTCTCTCCTTAATCAGCATTGTGGTCCTACACTCCCTCACCACACTATTGGACACACCAGACACCAACTTATCATCTTAGATCTACTATCTGCTACCACATGAGGGGCATATTTGGCTAACTAAGTAAACTTGGGAGAATATTCTTATACTATCATGTTTCTTAACTTCAGATTAATAAACTCTAAAACCTTCACTTTCCTCAACTCTAGCAGAAAGAACCTATCCAGAAAAACAATAGCAAACTCCTCCCTTTATATAGGCCCTGCATCTACGACCCTCTCTGCTTTCCACTATTTCAACCAAGAGTGAGCCATATCCTGTAAATGATATGCGACCAACTTAGCACTCTCACTAGTAGTCACCCCCATAATATCTGTAACCTTCTGTATCTGATTATGATATTCATATGGGTCCTCATCTGACTTCAATTTGATAATAGAGGGAGGGTTCATTCGAGTAAAGTCCTGAATCCTGGCTGCAGTAGTATTGGCCACTGGGTTGGTTGGAATGGTTGTTGGGCATTCATTCTGGGTTGCCATAGAATGAGTTAGGGTGGTGAAAGCTACTCTAAATTCTTCATGGGAGACATGCTCGTCCAGAGGATCTGGCTGGACGGGCTGAGGTACTAGCTGGTCTCCTGTTCCTCGTCCCTTAGAACTTTTTAGAGGACTGATTTGTAAATGGAAGGGGAAAGGATTAGACTGAGTTTATCAATAGCTCATGCTCACTCGCACGACATGAATAATAAAAGAAGGGAAAATTTTCCTAATACATCTTGTAGCCCCCTATCCATAAGTGTGGTACGCTATACACCTATGCACAAGACTTTGCTAGACGCGTCTTTCAAACTTCCTAGGACTCTATTAAACCTTAGGCTCTTGTTCAAAGTTCATAACACCCCAAGTTTGTACCCCAAACACTAAACCATGCTAACGACACTGAAGGACCACCAGCTAACCCATGATTGTACCTGATATGAGCACCGAATAATAATAACACTGTTGTTGATATAAATGCAGGAGGTAGGCTGATATCGCCATAAGTTTCACAACTAAAAAAAAATTCTAAATACTAAAAACTGAATACTGAAATATCTATCTAAAATACTCTAGTTTGAAAGATTCTAACTGTCTAATTTATGGATTTAATAAGACAAACCCATACGAATGAAAATTGTACTGAAATCTTCTACTGATAGGCTGGGTTGTTAAGTATGGTCAGGAGCCCGTGCATCTGAACCTATGATATAAGACATCATAGCGCAAAATAAAAGTATGCATCAGTACTTTGAATGTACTGGTATGCTAAGTGAGGTAGGCTGATATCCATGGGTTCATATACATGAACAATAACTGATTGAATAATGTGAACATAACTAAATGAGAGTACATGAATGAATGCATAAATTGTAACTGAGATCATGGAAATGCTGGTTACTGAGCTATGAATACTAATTAATCAATATCTAAGTTTACTGATATTTTAATAATAATAACTGAGTAACTATTTTTGATTGTCTTTATTGATAACTGGGTGATTGTTTCTGATAGTCCTAATTTAGTAGAACTGAACTGAGTTGTATATTGAGCTGGGTGACTGTATCTGATAGTCCTAATTATGTAGAACTGAATTGAGTTCTATAATGAGACTAAATTAAAACTAAAACTATAAGAGATAATTATCTAACTGATATGTCCTTCTCTGAATGGATTGGGGTCCAACCTGTAACCCCCATTGGAAGGATGTCAGTACCATGCCACGAGTAAAGATAAGTTATCAGTTAACCCTCTCTGACAAGAAGCTCTTTCATCAACCTTTGCTGGCAAGAAAACGCATACGAGATGTATCAGCCCTAGCCTGGTAGGAAGATATCTTAACCTAAACTGGCTACATAGTTCTGTAACATAGGGATTGCTACTAAGGATCAAACCCTGTACTGGCAAAAATGCCCCCATCCCTGGGTTTGCCTAGTGTTGAATCCTACTCCCAACTGAATAGACATTGAATTGATTTCTAGTCCATAAATGGCTTGACTGAACTATTACTGATCCTACTGTCTAACTGAACTGAACTAAATTAACTAGGTTTTGCTAACTGACGGAATACTACTAAATCTGGTTAACTAAATGAGTTCACTGAATTCTAGGATAAATACTAAACTGAGACTGTGACTAATTACAGAGTACTACTATTCATAACACTACTAAGACTGTTCTATAACTACTGTAGCTTGATGATAGGCGTATTTACATGCCTAAAGTGCTATAATCTACCCATATTTTAGCTAAGTTTTGAGGACAAAATACATAATTCATGCACTTTTAGTCCTCTTTCCTATAAGTCAGCTAACAAACGTGATTAGCTAGTTTTCAGGTATAAATGATGAAGATTTCAGCATTTTATGGATAACTTGATGCCAAACGAAGCTTCACGAAAGAAGGAAAACAGAGCTTGGACGCCTAGGGACTAAAAGTGACTCATGATAAACCTGTCCTGGGCAGAAACAGCATTTCCAAAGGCTTTGGGGATCAACAGTAACTTAGAAGGATTAGGTGAATGATGCAGTAACTTATTAGGATTAGGATAAGTACGCAGTAGCCTAGTAGGAATAGGATATGGGTATTATAAATACCCTATTTTGCTGAGTTTTTCATACTTCATACTTCTTCAATCAATTACTTTTTATTCATTCAACACTTTCAATTCATTCTCTTTCAATTAATTCTTATTACTTTCTGTTCATCGACTTCTAAATTTTCACAACAAGAGAAACTCTACTTGTAAGGAATTCACGCCACAAGCACTACCAAAGCATACTTCACGTTAGACTCTTATTTTGGCATGATAATAATGTCTATTGTGATTTCCGTTGCACTCATGAGTAGCTAAACTTCTCTGTTGGGGTTATGGAAGCCTTATGAGACACTATCTATTGCTATGAGTTTGTGAATTCTTGACACGTATGCTGCTTATATCATTATTCTCTTCATATTAATCTAAATTCTTATGGTTTCAAACATATAGAATACGCCAGTATAGCATTAACTTGTTCGAAAGAAAAGTTACATGTCTGGAAAAGAGAAAATGTCAAGGTAATAGGGCACCAACCCCTGTTAAAAAGTTAGTGCCGTAACTGGATTAACCTCTTGGAGAATCTATACCATTGGATACGCTTTAAGCTCGAAAGAGTTAAAGTGAAATAATCCTTGATGGTCGAAAGTCGCCTGGATTTACCATAGAATACGATTCTCTATAAGCGCATGCATGTCTGAATTCCGCATAACTCATAGTCAATAGATACGTATAACTCATAAGGTGGACATAACCCTAACTCTCAATTCTCATTTATCAAAACCAACCAAGAAATCCATTTTACTCTTCTATTTTCCGTTCTTACATTACTATTTTGAAACTCTTAAATTCACGCTACAATCCCCCCTTTCTTTACGAAACTTTCACCAAAAGTCAAATAATCTTTGCTTAGTTAGGGACCAAGTATTCCCTGTGGGATTCGACACCCAACCCAGTTGGGTTCTATATTTGACAACGACCGCTTACACTCTTACAAAAGTTGTAGTTTGAGCGTTATCAAATTTTGGCGCCGTGCTGGGGAATACGATTGTCTACTAAGTTTTTGATAATTACTAGACCCTTTGGTCAAAGATTCTCATACTTTACTTTTAGTTGTTGTTTTTGTTTTCTGTAGGTTTTTGTTCAGTGCATGCCAAATACTCGCAGTTCGGGACAACCATTATTACCCATAAACCCTGAACCGCAACTTATTGGAAGGATGGATGCACAATGTAACATTGAGAGAAGGGTTGCTCAACAGGAGTAGGCTAGACTACCTGCGTTGGCCACTCCCCAAGTACATCAACAAAATATCGATAACCCTGAGCGAGCAGCAGATCCTGATGATGAGGAATTGAGAGATGAAATCAGCAACTTTTGTCAGTTTCCAACTGAAGCCCTCTACGAAACATGGGATAGATTCAAGAAGAAGCTTATGAGGTGCCCAAACCATCATATGACCAATGTCCACTTGATGGAGATATTATATAGATCCTTGAATTCAGTAACTAAACCAGTGGTGGATAATGCGGCGGGAGGATCATTCATGGACCTCACCTTTGTTCAGGCAAGTGATATGCTAGACCGGATGACAAAGCAAAGTAGGGCTTGGCATACCAGGGATTCTGAGGTAACAAGCCCCACTATATCTATTGGCACGACTGCAGAACAAAGGCGAAGAGAGGAGGAACGCGACCAAGATATGGCGCACATGAAAACACAGATGGATCTTCTTACCAAGCATTTATTATCAGGGAAGACCGAAAAAGTCAAAGCTGTTGCGTCAAAAGGAAGAGACGAATCCGATTCTGAGGAAGAAGCCAACTACTTGAACAATCAGGGGGCTTTCCGAGGCAATGCCCAAGGAAACCAAGGTCGGAACTATTATGATAATTTTGGAAATAAGGATCGTGATCAAGGTAGTTGGAAGAACAAGACAGACAGAAGTGGCGTGTATATTCCTCCTGGAAGACGTGACACCACTACATCTGGTTCTGGAAATATGTCCATGGAAGATATGATGGCTAAGCTGTTGAATGGAGTGGAGGCAACCAGCACGTGAGTAACTGAGGTAATAAATGATTTGTCCTCAATGAAGAAATTGGTTGACTCGCATTCCACTTCAATAAGACAGCTGGAGCAATAATTGAATCAAATTTCAGCTACATTAAATCAAAGAAAAGCTGGCACCTTACCTAGAGACACACTGCAAAATCCAAGGAACGATGGAACATGTATGGCTATTACTACCAGGAGTGGTAAGGTGTTGGAAAATCCAGCCAAAGGTAGGCAAGTGGCCGACGATGTAGTAGATGTTGTCGAACCAGAGGACGCCGAAGAATCTGAAGAAGGCTTCAATGACGTCACCTCCCAATGTCCACAACCCAAAAAGATCACCAATCCAAAGCAAGAGTAAAAGAAAGTCATGGAGAAAACTAATCCCCTTCCACCACCACCTTTTCCTCAAAGATTAAAGAAGAGAGCTGATGATACGAAGTTCAATAAATTCATGTCAATGTTAAAACAGCTGACCATTAATGTTGCATTGGTTGAGGCGCTGGAACAGATGCCTGGGTACGCTAAATTCATAAAGGACCTTTTAACAAAGAAGCGGGCAGTAAGCTATGAGCCGGCAGATAATATTTATCACTGCAGTGAAATTGCCACAAGGTCCTTAGTACAGAAAAAGGCAGACCCTGGTTCTTTCACTATTCCTTGCACGTTTGGATCTATGAATTTTCCTAAGGCATTGTGCGATTTGGGAGAAAGCATCAATTTGATGCCACTATCCATCTACAGAAAGTTGGGGTTGGGCGACCCTACACCAACCAATATGCGGCTCGTAATGGCAGATAGGTCAGTAAAATGACTTGTTGGTATCTTAAATGATGTGCTGGTAAAGGTTTCCACCTTCATCTTTCCTGCAGACTTTGTTATTTTGGATTGCAAGGTGGATTCTGAAGTTACCATAATCTTGGGATGCCCTTTCCTCGAAACTGGAAGTGTGCTTATTGACATGAGAGATAATGAGCTTTTATTTCGGTTGAATGATGAAGTGGTCCGTTTTGATGTATGCAAAGCAATGAAGCAGCCCGAAGATATGGATGTGTTCTCTGTAGCTGAAGTTAATTATAAGGATGACAAAGAATTATCTGTAGAAAAGCAGCTTACTGATGAGTTACTATCTGATGTGCTGCTGAATTTTGAGCGTGAGGAGGATCAAGAACATGAAGAAACTATGTGTGCTCTAACAGAAATAGGGTCCTATTCTCATACTCCTAAGCAGTCGGACCTTGATCTTAAGAATCAACCGTTACCAACAGCAAAGACTTCCATTGAAGAGTCCCCAGTGCTAGAATCGAAAGAGCTCCCCAATTATCTAAGGTATACGTTCTTGGGAAGCGGAAATACACTTCCTGTGAGTATGGCAGATGATTTAAGTGAACAGCACGTAGAGGCTCTCATCTCTGCTCTGAAGAGATACAAGAGAGCTATGGGTTGGACTATTGATGATATAATTGTTATCCAGCCTGGGATATGTATGCACAAGGGCCATCTCGAAGAAGATTGCATGCCTACAAGTAAGCCTCATTATCGTCTGAATTCATTCAGAAAACGATCCACCATCTATCTCGATAAAGTCTAAGTAATCGAGATAGCTATGTCGTGCCGCGACAATAAATCAAGCGCTTGAGGGGAGGCAACCCATCATTTTTAATGGTTTTTGTTATTTTTGTTTTCCTAGGATTTTGTTGAGCCACGACCAAAACAAAGGCGCTTGATGGGAGGCAACCCATCGTTCTAATCATTTTTGTTGTTTTTCAGTAAATGTAGGTGCAAGGGGTGTAAAGAAGGAGATTGGTTTCAAATTTTGATTTGGAAGTATTGCATGTTGAAGGTGGTAAGTTAGGAATGAAGAAGCAAAAGGCTATGGGTTAGGCATTGCCTATGAAAATATAGGCACAAAACAAGGCAAGGCCTATGTAAATCTAGGCCACGAACAAGGCAAGGCCTATGCTATGGCCTAATCTCTCGGATTTTACAATGCCATGGCATAGGCGCCACCTATTCTCAACAATGCCATAGCATAGGCGCCGCCTATGCAAAAGCCTTTTGTCTCTGAATCTAGTATGCCATGGCATAGGCGCCGCCTATGCCTAACAATGCCTATGCTCAACAAAGCTTTGCAAAAGGCGCCGCCTATGCCAAGCATTGGCAAAGCATTAGGCGCCGCCTATGGTCACTTTTGGTCTCCAAATCCGATTCCAAATGGGTCAAAACCTGACCCAAGCTTGTCCTATAAATAGAACCTTAGTCTTAACACAAAATTGCATTGCAACTTCAACCTAGGAGCCGCCTACCTCTCCAAATTCTCTCAAAAATTTTCCTTTTTGCTCTTTTACTTTGCAAGAACATCTTCCGAGGACATCAACCAAGTAAGTACTTCGTTGCTTTTCTTTTACATTCTGTAAGTACTACACTACTACACCTATAATAAGTTGTTAAATCTTGAAGTAGTTTTGATGATTTGAATGTGGTTGCTTTGTTGTGATAGAACTAAGTGAGTGAAAGAATACGTAAGGATACTCTTGAATTGTTTCCAACTTGTATTTAATTTTTACACACTGTCATACTTTTGCGCAATTGACATGGCCAAGGAAATTGCATAATCTTGTACTTAGAAAGCTTACATATTGGAATGACTTGTTCATCGAAATGAGAATCATGATTGACTACAAATATACGATGTTGTGATTATTTCTAAATGCGATAACTTGATCCAATATCTATGTAGTAGACTTGCTCAAAAGATACATCAATCCAAGCATGAAAGTATTGCCAAGATTTCATGTAATGGACTCAAAAAGGATAGTTAAGATGACAAGAAAAGTATGACTGCACTGATTATATTGTTGGAGCATAACACCTAAACGTATATCGATGAAGCCTGAGTAATCGACATCATTCACTTCACTAATCTGTGCCAACAAATTAAGTGTGGGGTGGTGCCACTACTTCTTGTTTATTGATTGGATCCACCGAGATCAAGCTAACATTACTATTATTTTAATCTCAGGTACAATGGCACCAAAAGCAGGACAAGGAAAGGATAAAGCGACCACCTCACAAAAAGGCCAGAAAAGGGGACGTAAAGAGCAAGGTGAATCCTCCTCGCTGCAAATACCTCGCCGCATGTTTGGAATCAAATGGGTCCTAGAGGATCAAGTATAGGAGTGGTATAGGAACAATAAAGAAAAAAAATATGTTCATGTGGAGTTGATACACAAGGAAAGCCTAGCAAAGAAAGAACCTCGCATGTTGGCCAAGATAATGGCGTTACATCTTGATTTCATCTTCCGAGATATGGGAGAATGAAATCTCGATCTAACACGATAATTCTATGCCAGCTGGTCACCGAAAACTATAGGGAGTGAAGTAAAGATTCGGGGCCAAGTCCTTCAACTAAATGCGGAGTTCTTCAACTCTTTTCTGGGTTTGCCATTTATTGATCCATCACCACTCAAAGAGCTATATAACAGACCTCCGTACAGGGCAATTAGACACACATTGTGTGGAACAAGATCTATGGCACGATGGATCAGACACAAGGACACCGATCGGCACAACACCTTCCCATATGCTTCCTTAAATAGGGAAGCTAGGATATGGTCGCGAATAGTTAACTCTTGCCTGATTTCAGGGACACAGTACACAAAGATAACATGAGATAGAGTGTACTTGGTGTACGCATTGATGACGAATGTCCCTATCAACATTGGGGCAATTATTCGATCTACAATGCGTAAGGCTAGGCTGCACAAGAGGTCCCACTTCAGCTTTGGCAATCTGTTGACTGCAATATTGAGGAAGGAAGACATCAAAGAGGAACCGGCTGATCATAAACTTCCACACAACCCAAAGAAGGTTGACCTCACAAAGGTTAAAGATGCTGAATCCACGCATGGCGTCAACCTTACCACTGCAGAACATCATGCTCGGGATGAGAGTTTCTTTCGCCATCTTTATGGCATGGCTCGGTTTACCATGATGAGCGGAGGTCGTGTTCCAACTGCTGCAGAGCTCCAACCGTTGGATTATGACTACCCAATGAACGAGCTTGCAAGGGCTATGTGTGGAGTAGGTGTATATTTTGAGGAACCTCTTGAGGACGATGTGCCAACCGACGATGATCGCTGAATGCCAGACTCTGACATGGAGGAGAACTCTGATGACGATGACTCTGATGATCGTTCCGATGAAGGGGGTATGACCCCATACATAGAGGAGTCTGACTAACCAGGTTCTTCTTATTTATTTTCCACTGAGGGCAGTGTGTCCTGTCCAAGTGTGGGGTGCTGGTATTTGTATGTTATACTTCCTTATCTTCATTTGCATTCATTTATGTTTGTTTATTTTGATTTTTTTTAGTAGTTAAATTTTTTTAAAATTTTTAACTTTGCATAAAATTGTTCTGATAGGCAGCATGGTATTATGACAAGAGTCTGTGATAAAATCATTATATTGAGACGTTTAGGCTCTAAGTGTGACTCACTGTGTGATATCTATGTGGTTTAATTCCTTCATACGTTGGGTCAAGAGTCTATACTGCTTCCAAAAAAAGTCGACCATGTGCCTTGTGTGTGTGAGATAATAGTACATTCTATGTTTGTGGCTGATGCTAGAACTTGCCTGGTATGTATGTAAAGCGAAATAAAGAGTGTGAGTTTAGGAGATGATTTAGGCATTTCTTTGGCAACCTATGATTATTTACCTTCATTTTATCTACCCATGGACATCATCCTAGATAAACCCCTTTGAGCCTTAAGCCTATTTTCTTTGACATCCTCATATGTAAGCCCAATCCATTTTTTTTCAAGACCATAATTTGATCCAAATTCCTAAGTGCTTTAAATAGTAAAGTCATGTGACAACATAAGAGGAAATTGGGTAAGAGTGATGCCTTAGAGCATATTGGTACTTGAAGTTGTTATGAAAAAGAGTGGCTATCATATAGGTGTGTTATTAAAAAAAGAGAGAAGAAAAGAAAAAGAAATAGAAAAACAAAAAGATAAATTGTGATTATGATTAAATAAAAAGATAGTTATGTTTGAATGGCAAAATAAGTGAAAAGGGGTGATAGATGAAACAAAGGTAGCAGGGTTGATTAAAAGAGAGTGTTAATGGCATAATGTGATGTATTAAAGCGCTTAGGAACATAGTCACTATTTCTGGCCAAAATAGTCCTACCCGTCCCTTAGCCTACATTACAACCTGTAAAAGACCTATTTGATCCTAAACTTAGCATTCTGATATTAGTAAAGCATTACACTAAGGGCAAGCCTATGGTCATCAGTTGCAACATATGAATTCTTTGTGAGAGTGAGAGCAAGGAAAATCTTATACCCATGTTTCAAAAAATGCAATACTTGTGAGTGATTATGGTTAACATCTTATGTGAGACACAAATGGTTGATGAGTTTTAGGAAGCTCTGTATGATTCTTTTTGCCTTAACTTGTGGATACGAATTAACCATCATCACGAGTTTATGTTAGAGGTTAAATTATTTCTAGTAGAGATCAGAAAACTACTCTTTGTTAATAATTGTCGTGCCTATCTTGATGAATATTTTGTACTGTTACTATGAAACCCTAAGTAGATATTTAGAAGAACATGATATTTTGTTCGAGGGCGAACAAAGCTTTAAGTGTGGGGTGTTGATGATAGGCGTATTTACACGCCTAAAGTGCTATAATCTACCCATATTTTAGCTAAGTTTTGAGGACAAAATACATAATTAATGCACTTTTAGTCCTCTTTCCTGTAAGTGAGATAACAAACGTGATTAGCAAGTTTTCAGGTATAAATGATGAAGATTTCAGCATTTTATGGATAACTTGACGCCAAAGGAAGCTTCACGAAAGAAGGAAAGTAGAGCTTGGACGCCTAGGGACTAAAAGTGACGCATGGAAAACCTGTCCCGGGCAAAAACAGCATTTCCAAAGACTTTGGGGATCAGCAGTAACTTAGAAGGATTAGGATAATGATGCAGTAACTTATTAGGATTAGGATAAGTACGCAGTAGCCTAGTAGGAATAGGATATGGGTATTGTAAATACCCTATTTTGCTGAAGTTTTTCATACTTCATACTTCTTCAATCAATTACTTTTTATTCATTCAACACTTTCACTTCATTCTCTTTCAATAAATTCTTCTTACTTTCTCTTCATCGACTTCTAAATTTTCACAACAAGAGAAATGCTACTTGTAAGGAATTCACGCCACAAGCACTACCAAAGCATACTACACGTTAGACTCTTATTTTGGTATGATAATAATGTCTATTGTGATTTCCGTTGCACTCATGAGTAGCTAAACTTCTCTGTTGGGGTTATGGAAGCCTTATGAGACACTATCTATTGCTATGAGTTTGTTAATTCTTGACACGTATGCTGCTTATATCATTATTCTCTTCATCTTAATCTAAATTCTTGTGGTTGCAAACATATAGAATACGCCAGTATAGCATTAACTTGTTCGAAAGAAAAGTTACATGTCTGGAAAAGAGATAATGTCAAGGTAATAGGGCACCAACCCTTGTTAAAAAGTTAGTGCCATAACTAGATTAACCTCTTGGAGAATCTGTACCATTAGATACGCTTTAAGCTCGAAAGATTTAAAGTGAAATAATCCTTGATGGTCGAAAGACGCCTGGATTTACCATAGAATATGATTCTCTATAAGCGCATGCATGTCTGAATTCCTCATAACTCATAGTCAATAGATACGTATAACTCATAAGGTGGACATAAACCTAACTCTCAATTCTCATTTATCAAAACCAACCAAGCAATCCGTTTTACTCTTATATTTTCCGTTCTTACGTTACTATTTTGATACTCTTAAATTCATGCTACAATCACCCCTTTTTTTACGAAACTTTCACCAAAAGTCTAATAATCTTTGCTTACTTAGGGACCAAGTATTCCCTGTGGGATTCGACACCCAACCCAGTTGGGTTCTATATTTGACAACGACCGCTTACACTATTACGAGAGCTGTAGTTTGAGAGTTATCATAGCTCTAGGTAAACAGCTAAATTTTTAGGTATTGAATACCCCCAGGACTCGATAGCATGAAAAGTAAAGCATAGAGTAAACTTGAAAAAGCCAAACACTGTGCACTTGTTCATAACTCATCCATAGGGACATTTTATCAAATACTTGTAAGGCATAAGTTTACACATATAGTAGCATGACATAATTTTTCCCCATTTAGTTCACATGAGTATTTTAATAAATACTTGGGGAGCATAACTATGCACATGATACTAAAACAACATATAGGCATCATAACATAAATTCCCAAATTCACAAATTCAATGGCTTCAACATAAATTCACATGGCACTACACACATGATAATCAATTCCACATAAATATTTTAATAAACCATAGATTAGAAACCCAGTTAAAATTATAATCATAAATACACTTAAATCCAATCATGGAAATCATGAAATCAATCGACTTGAACTTTAAAAGAGTTTCTTGGACTCTAAGGGCAGAAAGAATCCTTGTATGAACACTTCACATACCTTGGTACTTGAATTGACTAAGGTTGACGGTGAATTCTTGAATCTTTAAGCTTGAATTAGAATCCCTAGGGTTTTGTTTCTTAAGTAATTTTGAGAATAGTGAATGGATTTTGCCTCTAAAGTGGTTAAATATCGTGTTTTGAGGGCTGATAGATGTAGGAAAATAACCTAAATACCCTTGAGGATACAAATTTTTAATGACTAAAAACTTCCCTAGCAATGCATAGACCGACGTGCCACGTAGAAGGGATTGATACTATGGTCGACGTGCCGCGTCGAGTCCATATTGGTTCACTGGACATTGCACTGGGAGAAAGGGGAAAATATTCATTGATGCGATAGGCGATGCAGCATGTCTAGATTGTGTTGATACACTGGTTTGGACTCCCAAACATACTTCAAACGATGTTTGAAAAATCCAAAACTTGTCTGAGAACACCTACTGACATTTTTGATCATGAAGCAACTTAAAGATCAACATTTAATGGTTGTAAGGGTCGCGAAATAAGATCACCAACTATGAAGGCTAAAATAAATCTAAGTATGAATACTTAGATAAAATTTTCTCAGTCTAGGACCCCTTAACAAGCTTTATAGGACTTAATTAAGCTTAGGATTTTGTGGGGTCTTAAACTTTCTTTTTGGGACATAGTCGTTGTACCAAATAATTCCCCGATTTACACCCCTTAGCATTGAATCACCTAAGTTGGCCTTATTGAGCCCATAAACATCATTGATTTGCTTATCCCCAACTTTCACCGACTTCCCCTATATCTTTAAAATCACATTGACTAGGTCTGAAAAATATACTTCACTGATGTTAGGGTAAAATTCACGAACCCATTGCTCATTTGCAAGGAATAGATCTAGGGCAAAGAACCTTCATCCTGTGGATTCAAGTTTGTTATGAAAAGTTGATAGATACTCCGGTACATTCTCCAAACAAATTCCTCTTTCTAACAACAACTTTATGTTTGAAAGATTACTGTAGTAGTGACGGTAGCATTTGGATGCCATGAATCTGATATGATCAAACTTATTTATGAGGTTGTCTTGAAAGACACATTATATCCTTCAATGTTAGTTGGATCATGGAAGTTGTGCTAGATTAATCATTAAAGTTTATTGGACTAGGTGTTTGGGGTTGCCTGTCCAAAAGTTGGGAGTACAGGATTTTTCACATAATAGTAACCTTCCCTCAGTTACCGCGATCGTACAATAAGAGCCCCGTCCATGTTACCATGGTTGCAGTCTATGATCGCGATCGCGACACCTGAGGCTGGTTCCATGTCAGTTTTGCATATTCAACTTCCTCCCAATTCTAGACTACCAGTATGTTCTACATTATGGGTTCAAATGAAATTCATGTGAATAATGCTACTGATGTGTGTGGATGTTCCCTTCAAAAGTAAATGTCACTATTGAAAGTTCATTTGAGCAATTTATAAAACACAAAGTATGCATATCAAATTTATATACCTTTTTTTATGCACTATTGGATACTCAAGGTTTCCCCACTTGTGTGCACAGCTTAATCAAGCAACCAACACAACAATAATAATAAGTATGACAACATGTAAGGCATAACAATTAATACTTTAGGCCCTTTCTTAATCATGCACTCAATGTACTATTTTCCAAAATGAAAGCAAGAATTCATATAACCTGCCAGAGTTGTGATGCAAAAGGGATGTGCATGGAGGCTAATCGAAGGCTTACAACATGGCCCATGATGTAGGTTAGATTTGAGAGTAAAATCTTAAAAAGGGAGTATGACGGAAATAAAGGGGACTAGATGTTAGTGATTGAAATGACCGCGACCGCAGTTAGGGGCCATAACCATGGGCACCTGTGTAGCCATGATCGCACATGGTTGCTGCGAACGTGGTAACTAAGAGCAGTTTTTGCTCCCTTATTTTCCCCTATTTAGCATTTTACTCAATTTTCAGCGGATTTTCAAATTAAACTTTCACATTTTACCCTTTTAAAATTTCATTCAATGCTATCTAAAGTGTAACAAATTCATGGGTTATTTAAATGCAAAATACAACATCCATACTACGAGAACATAAGAAAAAAAGGATACGAGCAAATCTCATGGAATTTGCAGGTTGCTCCCACCTAGCGCCTTAGTTATCATTGTGGCTCGACATCATTCTTTTTTCAGTCTCACGGTGGGTCCTCAAACCCCTAATCTTTCACTGTCTAATTTTCAACATCGACCATAGATACTACTTGGAGCTTCAAGGTTTGCTTCTTTGACTTACAAATTTTGAACGATACCTTATATCATTACACTTGAAATTTTATTTCCCCTAAATCTAGATCTATAATAGCTCTCCTTGTAGCCAAGAAAGGACAACCAAGAATGATAGGCACCTCTTGGTCCATCTCACAATCCAAATCAGCTGGGAGAATAAATTTGTCCACCTTCACGAGGACATCAAACAATATACCTATTGATTTTTTATGGATCAATCCGCCATTAAAAATTTCATTGAGGTTGGTGTAGAAGTGTCCAAACCATGTTTCTTAGAGATAACATACGATATTAGGTTGATGCTTGCACCAAGGTCACAAAGAGCTTTTTTGAACTCATGAGTACCAATGGTGCAAGGGATAGTGAAGGCTTCGGGGTCATTTTTCTTTTCCGCAACTTTGCTATCCGTGATATCACTACACCTATGAGTAATTTAGATGGTATCACCCTCAATGAGCTTCTTATTGGTCATTAACTTCTTCATTAACTTATCGTATCCCAGAATATCATGAATCGCCTCAAGTAGTGGGATATTTAAGGGAAGATTGCTAAGTTTTGAGATAAATTTTCTTAATTTGTCACTCTCTTCCTTTATATGCAACCATTGAGGGAAATTGAGGAGGAACATGGATGGTTGTATTTTCTTCTCCTTGCGGTTTTTCAACTTTGAAAACTTCGTCATCGCTTTCATCTATCTCTTTCTCATCATTTGCTTTTCTTCTTTGAGGTGTCACCTCATTTACCTTGGACTTGGGCATATTTTCACTCACCTCAACTTTAAGGGGATTTTCAAGTGTTTTCCCACTTCTAGTGACAATTGCTAGGACTTGTGTTTCATTCTTTGGGTTAATAATTGTCACTCGGAAGTCCACCTCTTGCCCTTAGATTTAGTTGTGTGGATATTTTGCCGACTTGGGTCTCCAATTGTTTGATGGATATGGATTGAGACACCACCGTTTGGGAGAGTACAAAGAAATCACCCTTTAACTCATGGACCATTTTTTTTGTATCTTCAACTCTACTCCGGATTCATGCCAAAACATCTTTGGTCTTGAACTTTCCGGGGTCAATGAGATTTGACTCCTTGGCCTTATCTCTATCATGAGGAATGTATTAGTCATAGTTATATTCCCTATCTCTCCAATCTCTATCTCAATCTCGATCCATCCAACCTTGATTCCCACTTTGCCTTTGATAGGTGAGGCAGGACCCCCTGAATAGTTTGTCAAGTATTGAATTTCTTCATCTAACTTATTTGCCTTATAATAATCTTCATAAGGCTTTGATGTTATGACATTCACCACTTTCGTGGGTACTCTGATAACATGTTTTGTTAGAAGCTCAATTTAGGTCATCATCTTGGCTATTTTATCCTCTTCCTCTTATTCTCATTTTCTTTGCTCATTGGTCACCACAGAGGTAGAGAAAGTGTTTTAGGAACATTGGCATCACTGGTGTGCCACCCTCGGTTTTGTTTGGATACTTTACCTATCAATCAGAAAGTCACAAGATGATGCAATTTTACAATAGAGCCACCTGCAATATTATCCACAACCATTTTGTTCAATGGGTCAAGAGTTCTATAGAAAATATCAAGGAGAATCTTATCCGGTACGTCATGATTTAGGAATTGGGGTAGCTTTCCATTAAACCTCACCCACACTTCAAACAATGTATACCCATTCAATTACTAGAATTTTACAATCCCATCCCGCTTTTGAAGAATTTTGTATGGTGGGAAATATCTATCAAGGAACACCGGGGTGAGATCCTCCCAAGAGGTGATTGAGTCGGGTGGAAGTGAACAGAGCCATAAAACCGTCGTGCCTATCACTGAAAATAAGAAGATTCGAAGCCGGATGTATTCTTGAATAATATGTACTATGTTAAATGTTGCACAAACTTCCACAAAGTTTTTCAAATAAATATTTGGGTCCTCATATGCTTGACCCCTATGTAATCCTTTCATTCGCAACATGTGAAGCATAACTCTAGTCACATGAAACACACTATTTTCGATGGTTGGTGGGATGCAGATAGCACTTGTTTGCCCCACTTCATTCAATTGGCCCTCATCATTTAGTTGAGCATCAAATGGGCCAAAATTACTTGCATTAACGCTCATCGCTCTGTTTACACTTTAATCATCTACAAAATAGTCAAAAACAACAAATAAAGTAAATTACCCCACTTCAGGCATTCCCAAGTAAAAATAGCACCACACAAGTGAAATCTATATTTCACTCCCCGACAACGGTTTCATTTTGATAATGCTTAACTCACTCCCATATTTTAAAGATGAGGCAGTTGTTGTCAAGTAACAGAATATAAATTAGGTTCAAATCTACAGGAGTGAATGTTATAGACTTCCAATCTATGGGTACTCAAGTTACTATAAGGTCACCCACAATGCTAATGGAAACAACATGTATAAGTAAATGGGGTAAATTTTTAAAAATTCTTCACACAAACTTTAACTAGTACGGAGTGAATGCTAACTTTGGTCTAAATTAAACAGTTGGAGGAATCTTGGGATTATGTCTCCTTAGAGGTAACGTATGCGGGATAATGTTGGTTTATCTAGGGATTTTGTTGTTAAGTAATGGATAGGTTATGTCGAATATCATTGAGGTCAATCTTTTGATAAAACCACAATGATTTCACCCATTGTCTCTTTCGAAAACATAATAAGTGTGGAGTTTATGTAACCACCCAAAACATCAACCAAGAATTCCTATTTCTAGGATGATGCTCTTGACATGATTTACACTTCCTCAACACTTATTTCTAGGATTTCAAAGGGTAGTAAATCAAAAACATAATAGTTCACCATTTCCTTATCCCCTGATAACCCTCTTTCAAGGATATTATAGGTTACCTAAGATTCACCTAAGTCCCTATTTTGAGGATGACAAAGGGTTTCTAGAGCTTAAAGCTTTCACCCATCAAACCCATTTGGAAATTTGGAGTTTTCACCCTTCAAATCATAACTCATGAGCTCAAGCAATGGTGACATCCATACTCAACAACTAAAATCCATGCAAATATAACAATAACCATACATAATTACACACTAATTCAACATAATCCTAAGACTAAATTACTTATCTACTCATAAAAAAGTAAAGAGAGATATGCTATGTGGGTCAACCAAAACATTCATTCTTCGCTAAGAAACTAAGAAATTTTAGTCTCAAAAGTTTATTACACACTTTTCCAATTAGGTTTTCAAGCTTACTGTTCAAAACTATATTGTGAGACAAGCAATACCCAAACAAGAAAGCGTTTTTTCTTATATATGACTTGGGATTCATCCATGATATTTTATAATTCTGCCCTTGGGACGTTTCCCACTGATCTACAATCACGTGTATTGGACAGCAACCGCACCTACGCAAGAGCAGTTAGATTTCAAGATCGTGTTACTTTGACCATATTAACTTACCACGACTGCAGCTAGAGGATTGCAGTTATGGTAACTGGGGCTGATGCAATCCAGGTCTTCATCTGTACTCTTTTATGCTTCCTCTTTATCATTTTTAGCTCCAATCCATATCTGTTGACCTCCTTAGCTTTTTAGCCTGCATCAAGTGGATATTAGTACATCTAACCATATGTTTGTCTCATTTTTACATTCAAATCAAGGTATTGTACATGAATAATGAGTATGAAAGAGTGGTAAAACACCACTCATCAACATACATTATCAGTTATTCAGTTACTAGATTTCAGTATTTTAGTTATAGACTATTTCAGAATCATGTTACATGTTTCGTCATCCATTCTCAGATTTTGCAGCTTTCATGCATTTAAAATCAATTATCTCATGCTATTCATTCATTCATTATCTCATGCACACAAAACCATGTATTTCATCCTAACCTAATCTTACATACTAGCACATTGAAAGTACTAATCGCCTACATTTTCTTTGCACTATGATGTCTTACATCATAGGTTTGGATGCTCAGTTTACTGACCGTGCTTAGGCAGATTAATCTATCAAAAATAGTAGTTGTGGTGAGTCCTTATCTATCGAGGACATGGTTATTTATTTTAGTTATTTTAGTAGATCATCTTTTCATTTCAGTTAGACAGTTAGAGTTAGTTAGGGCATGTCCCATCAACGCTTTTTCAGTCTATTCTAGAGGGTTACAGAAACTTTAAAAATTCAGTTAGATTATCATCTTTATGAGTTTTCAAATAGTTTTTTTAGACCTATGAGTTCTTAATGTTCTCATTACTTAAAACCTTATGGCATATTCAGTTATTCCACATATGAGTATTTTGTTACTACTATTTAGTGCTCATAACAGGTACCAGTTAATGGGTTAGCTTGTGGTCTTTCAAGATCGTAAGCAGCATATGACATCTAAGGTGTATTTCTAGGGTGTTACATAGTGTTTTGGTGATATTTGGAAGGTTGAAACAATGTCATTCTAACTAGTAGAAGTTAATAAGAGGTGTAGGACTATTGTACTAGTGTGGTAAGTTATATTAAAAATGGGTGATAAGTGCATCCTTAGGTGAATATGTTTTTTGACATTATTGAATATTATAGTGTCAGTGCAGTTGGTAACCGTAACTTTTTAATTTGACTGATCTCTCTCTCTCTAGATATATATATAATTATGCTTACCAGATAGACACTTTTATTTGAATATTTTGTGAGGTGGTGATAGTATGTTATGTGTATTCCTTATGTAGGTGTTTGTTGATTTAGTGTTATGTATGATTTTCAATTATTATTTGTAAAGGTAAATCTTTTGCTATGTGAATGGTTATACTTATAGGGAGACATCATGAAGTAATAATAATGTTATATACTTATCTGGATGTATGGTATTTTAAGGCATTAGTATGGTGTAATTGATTATTATGAGTAATATTAGATGAGTGGCTCAAAAGGAATACCCAAAAATTATAAACATAGGATGTGATTTCAGGGTATGTCTTTATTTCGGTGTGTGAGATACGTCTTGATTTAATGATATTTGAAGTATTCCTTAATTTCTATTTAGTTTTTGACGATATATTTGGATATCCTTATGTGGTCAATCTAAGGTTATCATGTTAAGAATTTCCTAAGACATGTAGTCTTTTTGAAATAATGTTTAAGCATAAATAAGTCGAGAGAATTGAAAATTATGTAATAAATGAATATAGAATAATGTGTTTGGGTATACTTTGTTAAACCCGCTAGAACATGGAAATGGGTTAATAAGTGTTCATGGCATAATATCGTGCTGGAAAGACCTATAAATAAAGGGACTTGGTTTCATGGATTGGAAACTACTGTACTCATAGATTTGTTGTTGCAGCATCATCGCCAAAATGAATCCCCATATCTCTTTATATTTCTCCACTAATAATGATACCTCAAATCTCTATACATCTTGGTTGTACCGAGATAAATAGAATATCTAGAGTTGTGAGCCTTATGCAAAATCAGCTAAATCAAGTCATCTATTTACAGAACACAAATGCATCCACCAAATCTCAAAACACCCTTAGAATCTACGGTGTTCCTCTTGTACTCAGCACTCAACACCTAATCACTAAAGAAGCAAAGCTTACTATCCTTAAAATAATGATGTCAAATTTGCTCAAATAATGAAGACCTTGCCTCAGCACAAGCAAGAATCCTCTTTGAGACTAAAATATCAAGGCAAACCATCAAGTTGGTGAAGGACTAAATGTCCGATGCTAACGGCCTCTGAGAAATTGAAATATAATCCAAGCTACCCATACTCATTGTGTTCCAACTCAAGGCCTCCGCTACGATATTTGCCTTGCCCAAATGATACAAGAAAGAGATATCATAATTCTTAAGAAAATCCATCCATCAATGTTGTATAGAATTTAGCTCCCTATGGGTCATAAGATGTAGAAGACTATGATAAGTAGTGAAAATCTCCCAATGCATGCCATAAAGATAATGCCCCCAAATCTTAAGTGCAAAACCTACTGCCGCTAACATCAAATCATGAGTGGGATAGTTGTGCTCATGCACCTTAAGCGGTCTAGAAGTATAAGCAATAACACGGTGCTACTACATCAACACATAACCCAAATCGACACTAAAAGCATCACAAAACATGGTAGGTCCCTCACCCTCAATAGGAAGAGCTAAAACAGGAGCTGAAGTTAGAAAATCTTTGAACTTTCCAAACTTAACTCACATTCCTCGGACCATCAAAAAGGAACCTCCTTCTGAGTAAATCTGGTCATAGGTGCTGACATAGTAGCAAAACCCTTGGCAAAGAGTCTATTATAATCGACCAAACTAATCGAGATACGAATGTCAGTCAGGGATATCGGTCTAGCCCAATCATAAATTGCCTCAATCTTGGCTGGTTTTCCCATAAAACCATCCTTAGACAGCACATGTCCCAGAAATGTAAACGAATCTAGCCAAAACACACATGTGGAGAACTTTGTGAAAAGAACATGATCTCTCAAAGTCTAGATGGCAATCCTCAAATATTGTCCATGCTCCTCTCTGCTCCTCAAATACATAATTATGTCATCGATGAATACAATCAAGAAGGAATCCAAATAAGGCCTGAATACTCGGTTCATCAAATTCATGAACGCAGCTGTGGAATTAGTTAACCCAACTGACATCACTAAGAACTCATAATGACCATATCTATTCATAAAAGCTATCTTTAGGATATCTTCATCCCAAATTCTTAATTGATGGTAACCAGATCTCAAATCAATCATAGAAAACATTGCTGCACCCTGGACCTAGTGAAATAAATCCTCAATGCGAGGCATAGGATAATAATTCATCATCATCATCTTATAAAGCTACCTATAATTAATACACATATACATAAAACCATCTTTCTTCTTTATAAACAACATAGGATCCCCCTAAGGAGACAAACTCAGTCTAATAAAACCCTTACAAAGAATATCCTAAAGTTGAGAATTCAGCTCATTAAGCTTAGCAGGATTCATATGGAAGGTACCATAGAAATAGGTTAGGTGTTAGGCTCAATATTAATATCAAACTCAAACTCATGGAAAGGGAGAATACCAGGAAGGTCGGTAGGGAACACATTAGAAAACTCACATACAATAGTAACAGGGTAAGCAATGAACTCTCCACACTATTATCACAAATATAAGAGAGGTAAGACTCGCAACCCCTCAAAATAAGCCTCCTAGCAAAAACATAAGGAATGATCCCTATCGGCCAACAACTAATTGCTCCTTGTCATACGACTAGGGGTACGTTGGGTATGGTTAACGTAATGATCTTAGCAAAATAGTCCAAGACTGTATGATAGTAGGATAACCAGTTCATGCCTAGAATCATATCAAAATCCATCTAATCCAGAATAATAAGTAGGCATAAGTATCAACATCTCTAATAGTCATAACACATGATCTGAATACTCGATCCATTACTAAAGCATCACCCATGAGAGTAGATACACATAATGGCACTGATAATAAATCACAAGACAACTCCAATCATGGTGCATAATAAGTAGAAATATAATAATAAGTGGATCTCGAATCAAATAAAGCAAGGGTGGACTGGAGGCACACCATAATCATACCCGTAAGTACAACACCCAAAGTCTCAACCTCGAGTCTAGCAGGTACTACATGCAACTGACCAAACCCACCAGCTGGGCACTTGATTGAAATTTTTCCTGCCTGCCTGAGAACCTACTCAAGTGCAACAAAAACCACCCCTGCAAATATGAGAACCACCATTAGCTGAGGGATAAACTACTCTAATTGGGGGAACACTATGAGCTGAAGCAATAATCGCCCTACGACTAGGAAAATCCTATAAATAGTGACTAAGAGCTCCATAAGTAAAATAGGAAACATGAGCTAAACTAGAACCAATATATTTTACTGACCTAAAATAACCACCACGTCTAGAATTACCAAAAGATAAACCGCTCAAAAACTGACCGCTACCCTGACCAGAGTGGTCTCTAGCACTAGACTAACCTCCCTCAGTAATCTAAAGAGCTACTTGAACTGGTCAACTAGAATGATTCTAAGTGTGATGGTATGGACATGGAGAAAACCCATCATGAGAACTACCACCTCTGAATCAAGAACTACTAGGGATACCACTAAATCTGCCCTAAAATTGAGGTCTCTTATCATGGATCTCATGACTCGCATGGTGCATCTCTTCCATCACCTGAGTGTGATCCAAAACCTTAATAAGAGACCTACCTGGAACAATAAAAATCTGAGTAGACACATGAATGGGAAGTCCTAACCCTCTAACAAAATAGATAACTCTTTCAGACATAGAGTCCAAACTATAAGTGGCATATCTAACCAACTCATGAAAAATGAGCCTCATACTCAACAACTATCATAGAGCCCTGCTCCAACCTCATAAACTAATTTTTCAAATGATCTCTAAAGGTTGAGGCATATACTTCTCAAAGAACATCTCAGAGAACTGAGTCTAAGATAAGGGAGAATATCCAGCTAATCTAGAATTCATATAACCTCTCCAACAATGTCGAGCATCTAAGTCTAATTGAAATGTGGTGTAATCCACACCACAAGTCTCAACAAGGTCCAAATTATGGAGTTTTTCCTCACAATAAATTAGAAACTCATATGCATTCTCACTTGGTGCACCAAAACACCTAGGTGGAGCCAATCTCAAGAATCTACCCAATATCTTTTGATCTTCGATAGACATAGTAGGATGGGCAACCACTGGCTGAGTAGTTATTAACTAAGAAACTACCAATGTAAGAGGAACCACAACTCTTGGAGTCACACCTACTGACTGCACCCCTTCCTCAGTACCACTCTATTTAGTAGATTGTGCACTGTTAGATGGCACACTACCAACTTAACATAAAATCTAAAATAATACATTTCTAAGAAATAAAGTACAATTGGTTATGGTGGAAGAATCTTTGTCTCAAGAGCAATAATAAGGTCTAGGAAACGCAGTCTATCATGGCCCTTAGCAGGGGAAACATCACGTAGTTGTCCACAACCTCTAGGTCATCCATGAAAAGTAGTAGGATCCCTAGATTCAACCTCAGGATCCTTTCCTCATGTAGTGGTATCACATATCCTGGCCATCTATAAAAGAGTAAAGTCAAAGGAATACTATACAAACCAACTCAGACTCTTAGCATGAAAAGAGTAAAAGAGGTGATAAACTCCTAAGAATGTCCCATATCCTTTCGAAGATAAGAAAAGGATGGCATCCTTCTGATAGGACTCTTCCAGACACTTGCTCTTCTACCAATAATACCAGTAAAACCTAGCTCTGAAACCAATTTATCATGACCCAATTTATGAGTCATGATAACACCTACTAAATCCTGCTAGTAAGTAATCCGAACCATAACCCGAAGCTAATGTAATGGGATAATTTGGTAGGAAATGCCTAACATAGGCAAAATTTCATGAACACAATTTATAAATAACAAAGTTTCTAGATAGAATAAAAATTCAATGCAAAGATACCAATTCCACGGCCTGGTAGAGCCAGTACAAGAGGATCTAATAACAATAATACAACCTAAGCATCTAGAATAGTCAATATATCTACCTCAAAATAAAAGACTGAATATAAAGATAAAGAGAAATGGGCAACTCAAAATCCAAGAGCTCAATCTATCTCCAGATATCAATCACCATATAAATGTCGATTAATGATGGTAACTAGTATTCCAATCTGCACCAAAAAGGTACATAAGTGTAGGATGAGTACCAATACAATGGGTACTTAGTAGGCATCTTTGGGAGACTAACTAAAACATGATATAAGTAAATAAAATACAAGATAACATAACTAAGTCAAGGTAAAGAAATAAAACTAAATCATCTCCAACATTGTTGTACATAAGAAGTAATTATATTAGAATAACAGTATAATCATAAGGCAACAACATATCCAAATATTATTGTGCATAATAAGTAAACAATGTGGAAGAAACACTTATCTCCAACATCAACACAAACAAACATAAATAAAGAAATGGCTCCCATATATCAATTGGTAGAAAAGTAAAGAACTCATCCCAACCTCCCATAAAACTGGAGAGTAGACTCAAGAGGGGAATAAAGCAATCAACCAATGCTATAGCTATCATTCATCATTATTTAACCATTATTCCACAATTAACATCAATCATTCATTTACCGATATTTCATAATTTACCAACATTTGACAAAGTACCCATATTTAATAATTTTATAATCATTTACCAATCTTGTCATGGATACTCACTAGTCATTGTTTATTAGCTAATCATATCTTATTAACTAATTCATTTGATTACTAGACATCATATGAACTCTAGTCATCATTTAAACAACTATTCCAATTATTTTAACTAATCATCATTTATTAAATAACCAATATTTATCAACTACCATTATTTATTACTATTTACATTTTACGACTAAACCTCGTTTATCAAGTAATCAATTTTAGTCACTTAGACAATATCCACCGCTAATTCTTATTTAGCACTAATCATCAACTATACCACTTTATAAACATTTAGCACTTTTGGACAACAATCGACATCCCTAATATTAACAACATACCCAAGTTTCATATAAGTGTGTATATATATATATATAAGCATATAACATAGATCATAATCATACTTGAATTCGTAGATGTACACATAGACACATCAATATAATCATCCTCCATCCTTGTTGGGTATCAATACATCATCACATTATCCTTCGACCTTGTCGGGTATCAAGATATCATCACAATATTCTCTGGCCTTAACGGGTAGCAATGTATCATCATAATCATCCTCTAGACTGTATACTGAATAAAATACTGAATAAATGTATAAATAAAGGTTGTAAGTCCATAAGGTTCACATTGAATCATAAATAAAATAAGAATGTCTGAGTAGTATGGTATATCAATACGAAATCAAAATTGAAAACAACTGAAGTCTGCATTGAAACTAAAAGCCTCTAAGTACTGGTTGAATATGGAATTGAAGGAACATGTCTCAAACTAACTCCATCTAGTAAAACTGAGCTGAAATAAATAATAACATAAAGTAATGATCATATCCTCGAAGGATGAGGACTTATTGCTAACTTCGACTGTGGAAACTAGGATGCTACTAATTCTATGAAGCATGTGCTTCAGAACCTATGGTATAAGACACCATAGCACAAATGTGATAGTGCTTTGAATGTACTGGTATGCATGGAAGGTAGGCTGAACGCATAGGGTTCATATGCATGAACAACACTGGCTAACTGACTAATATGAACGTGATAATACATGCATGAATAAGAGACTGTAACTGAATTCATGATAACATAATTTCTGAGTATGAGTACTGATCACATGAGACACTGATAACTGTATAACTAAAATAACTAATACTAAGCGACTGTATCTGACAGTTTAGGTTCTGATGGAACTATCTGAGTTTTATACTATATTTGAGTTAATTGTATCTGATAATCCTGAAATCTGAAGAACTATCTGAGTTCCTTTACTGAGACTGATACTAAAACTATGGGATATAGTTATCTAACCGATATGCCCCTAATGCGCCATTATGGATGAGTTGGGGTCCAATCCATAACCCTAATTGGAAGGGTGTCAATAATGTGCCACTAGTAAGAATAAGTTGTGGGTGACCCTCATCTGATAGTGTCCCCTAAAAGAGAATAGTAGGAACCTTATCTGAAAGGGTTTATCTACCTCATCAACCCTCATCTAACAGTGTTGATATCTCAACCTATGCTGGCTACATAGTTTTAGTATACAAGGATGACTTCTAAGAATCACACTCTCATCTAATAGTGTGTGTATGTTCCGATCCTTGCGTTCACTTGGTGCTAACTCCTACTCTTATCTGAATAGACATAGAACATGGATTACTGAACTAAACTGAATTAAGTGAATTTTATTGACTAATGGAATATTACTGAGATCTGATAACTGACTGAGATTACTGAGTTTTCCTGAGTCATGACTCTGACTAAATTCTACTAAACATGGCTTGACTGAGAGTATCTTGAAAACAAGACACTTATTCAAAGAAAAAAACAGCTATATTTTTAGGGTACAAGTACCCACAGGACTCAATAGAAGGAAACTGACAAAGCATGACTTTCTGAAGTATGGGACCAAAATCAACAATACATAATCCAGTGGCTAAGATATTTCATAAAAACACTTGGCATACATAACTTGTACATGAATGGAGGTTTCACATTACCATACTAGTATGGTACTTTTCCTTCACATAGGCATTTAATCAAACATATGAGTAGGATGCTTTAGTTATGCAATCATTAACATATCTAATAATCAAGGATACAAAAATCAACATGTAAATTGAAGGGTTTATCATTAATACCATATAATTCATCATATATTAAAAATCAATTCTTGTAATTAATATTCTATAACATGGAATAAAACCAAACAACAACATGAACATCACTTTTCAATTCAATCAAATCATAAACATTCATAAATAGACGAATCTTGGATTTTGAAAAGATATTCTTGAGCTTTATTGGTGAAAAAGATCCATGAATCAACACACGAAATACCTTAATTCTTGATTTAATGAAGATTGACAGAGAGACTTTATTGGAATTGAATCCCCAATTGAAACCGTAGCTTGTTCTTGGGAGAAAGTTGAGAGAAACTAGAATATTTTGGGTGAAGGATGGCTAAATCACGTGTTAAAGGGCTTAAATATGGGTGGGAAACTAATCCTTTTAACCTTGGACATGACTTTTAATTTTAGAGAAAATTTTCCAAATTGGACCCTTGGGGTGACACGGCGCTATCGCACCGTGTCACTGGAATTTGACAACTGGGAAATTGAGGGATGGCACGACGAGGAGACATCGCATTGCTACTTCATTTGTGACCTGTAACTTAGGTGCAATGCAGGGAAAATTGTGTTGAGCCATTAGAAAAGGACAATTTCCATTTTAGCTTATGGCACGGTGTACCACTGACCAATATGGCATTGTTTTATGATGGAAACTTGAAATAGTCATAACTTCTACCTGATTATTGGATTTAGGTAAATTTTATATCGATAAAAAGCTTATTGAATTTCCCAAAAGACAAAAAGTGAAAATCTTGAAAATTCCTCATGGAATAAACATCATTCCATTTAGAAGCTAACACTTGACATTCTTGGGACAAAATTAGTTAAGAAACTTTGAGGTATTACATTTAAGAAAACAAGGCCTATTTTCCCAAAGCATGAGTGATATGGTCACTTCTGAAAGACCCCACAAAATTCCTAATCTTAATTTAGTCATTTAAGCTTGTCAAGGGATCCCAAACTTAGAAAGTTCTATCTAGGTTTCCAGACTTAGTTTATTTTTGGCCTTTGAAAGCTGGAAATCTCATTTCAACTGAATGTCCTTTAAAGGTCTATATTTTTGTTGATTCATGATTAAGAAAGTCAATGGGTGTTCCTGGATAAGTTTTAAATTTTTTGGACCTCGTTTAGATCACATTTGGAAGTCCAAAATGGTGGACCAATGCGATCTTGGCGCACCGCGTCACTTATCACGTTGGTCAATATTGTTACAGGAATTTTTATTCAAAAGTATCGAGGCTTGGTGCAATCATACTGCGATGCGTCAAGTAACGCATCGATTCTATTGATGCGCCGCATCGCTCAATGCGTCGGTTGCCAGTTTTTAGTCATTAAATGACCTCGTCCTTAAGGGTAATTAGGTCATTTTTCCCCAACCTTAAGCCCACATAACATAAACTTTATCCCTCTTTTGGCTAAATAAATTCATTATTTCTCAATTTCACAAGACCAAGAAACCTTAAGTGATTAATTTTAAGCCAAGAATTCAAGCCTTCCTCCATCAATCTTCAAGAAATCATCCACCAAGGTTTGTAAAGTATTTATCCAAGGATCCCTTTCATCCTTGGAGTTCATGAAACCATTTTTAAAACTTAAATAATGATGTTCATGTTATGGATTGAAATTGTATCCATGTTGTTAATTGTGTATGGTTTCCATGATGGAATCTTTATGCATTTCTTGATATTATGTTTTAATGTGTATTGAATTTCATGAAATTGGGTAGATTGATGCAGACATGATGTAATTATTTAATGTTTATGACCTAACCTAAGTATATGCATTCCATGTGTTTGAAAAAATGCCTAAATAATTAGACTTGTGTTTTATGATACTTTATTGATCTAAATGATGAACTTAGGCTATAACTACATGTTCAAAATGACTCCCATGATAATGTTATGTTTTTTGATGATTGATAGAGTGTTCATGAGACTAGATTTTTGAACTTATGATATGTTGTAATGTATCCCTATTCATGTAAAATACTATGAGTATCAAGTGCACTATGAAATCCAAATGATTGTCTTATGAATTGTTGACAATTGGTATGGGTTCAAAAAGTATCATGTCCTATTTACTTTCATGCTATCGAGTCCTGGGATATTTAATAGATGACAAGTTAGTTGTGTTCCTAGAGTCAGTGTAAGTTTTATGATAATCTCAGTTACGCCATTATCAGTAGTGTTCTCAGTCAATTTCAGAACACAGTAGAATTCAGTCAGTCACACGGCTCAGGAAAACTCAATAATATCATAAACTCAGTCAGTTAACAAAATTTAGTAATATTCCATCTATCAATGAAACTCAGTGAACTCAGTCCAATTTATCTCTGTATAATTATTCTAGTATCTATTCAGTTGGGAGTAGGATTTAGCACCGAGCAAACCTAAGGATGAGGACACACACCGACAGTATATGGTGTGACCCTTAGGAGTAATCCTTGCGATTCAAAATTATGTATCTAGCATAGATTGAGATATTAACACTGACAGTTGAGGGTTGATGAGGTGGATTAACACTGCCAGATGAGGGTCCCACCATTCTTCTTTGGGGACACTACTAGATGAGGGTTACTCATAGCTTGTCCTTACCAGTGGCATGCCGGTTATATAACTACCTCCCATAGTCACAGTCTTAGTTTCACTAATAGAACTCAGTTAGTTCATTAAATTTTATGACTGTCCAGTACAGTCACTTAGCTTAGTATGTAACTCAGCTAGTTCTATTAGAATTAGGACTATCAAACACAGTCACTTAATTTTTAGTTATATCAGTTATCAGTAATCCATGTTATCAGAGAAACTCAGTATCCATAATCCTTTTATTTTTAGTTACATTATATATAGGCATGCATGTATTCTCATACAGTTATTCTCATGATATACATTCAGTTATAATTCATGCATATCAACCCTTGCATTCAGCCTTACCTCACTTTGCATACCAGTACATTCACACGTACTAATACATACTTTTCTTTTATGCTATGGTGTTTTATACCATAGGTTAAAATGTATGAGCTCTAGAGAATCTTTAGCAGATCAAACATTCAGCATAAAGATTAGCTGTGAGTCCTTATCATCCAAGGATGTTATCTTATTTTATTTATTCATCACATCCAGTTCAGTAGAAGGAGTTAGTTGGGGACATGTCCCATCAACTCTTTATTCAGACAGTTTAGAGTCTTTTAGACTATAGTATGTTCAAATAGTTATTTTAGTCTTGGTATTATCATACCTGGTTCAGATGTTGTTTTATTCAGTATTGTTTAGCATTTTGAACCTTATGCAAGGTTTTCTGCCAGATTTCCACATTTATTTCAATTATATTGCTATTACAATATTATTATTATCTAGTGCTTAGATGCAGATATCATTCATGGGTTAGCTAGTGCTCCTTTAGGATTGTTAGCACCATTTAGCATTCGGGGTACAAACTCGGGGCATTACAAGCTTGGTATTAGAGCCTAAGTTTTAATAGTGTCCTAGGAAGTCTGATAAACCGCATCTAGTAGAGTCTTATGTATGGATGTATTGTGTGCCACATTTATGTATATGAGGCTATGATATATTTTAGGAGTAGTTTCCTTTCTTTCAGTATTCATGTTGTGTGAGTGAGAATGAGCTCTAGTTAAACTCTTTGTTTAATCCTTTCTTCTCTTCCATCTATAGAAAATGCCTCCAAAGAGGACTCAAGGAAGAGAAAAAAGGGGTCAGCCATCCCCTCAGCCCAATCAGCCTAATACTTTAGGCGAACATGTCTCCTATGTAGAATTTAGTGTTGCATTTTCTACTCTTGCTTATTCAGTTATCGCCCAGAATGAACGTCCAACTATCATTTCGGGCAACCCAGCGGCCAATTCTGTTATAGGTAGGATTCAAGACTTCACCAAAATGAATCCTTTATCCTTTTTTGGGTCTAAGATAGATAAAGACCCTCAAGAATTTCTTGATCAGGTTTAGAAGATTACAAATATCCTAGGAGTTACTGCTAGTGAGAGTGCTAAGCTAGCTGCATATTAATTGTAGGATGTGGCTCACATATGATTCAAATAGTTGAAAGTAGAGAGGGCCAAAGATGTAGGACCAATACAATGGGAGGATTTTGCCACTATTTTTCTATATAGATTCATTCCCCTAGAGATGAGAGAAGCTAAGATGTTAGAGTTCATTAATATGAAGTAGGGAAACATGAATATGAAATAATATTCACTTAAGTTTAATCAATAAGCTAGATATGATCCTCATGTGGTGATAGATAGCAAGGCTAAGATGAGTAAGTTTATCTCTGGGTGAATGATAGTGTGGTCAAGAAGTGTAGGACCACCATGTTGATTAGTGAGATGGACATAGCTAGGCTTATGATCCATGCTCAATAGATAGAGGAGAAAAAGATTAAGGAGAGGGAAAAGCAAAATAAGAGAGCTAGAATAGGTAGCTTCAATTTAAGTTAGCCTAAGTCAGAGGGTGGAAATCATTCTCAATTTTGACCAAAGTCCTCAGTTCCAACTCGATCCTCAGCTAGTGCTTCGATTTTTAAGCTCAGGAATGGTAACAAAGATAGGGCGCCAAGCTCTATGTCTCAGGGCATTGTTAGCAGTGCCCAAACTTATCCTCTTTATTAGACTTGTGGCAAGAACCATCAGGGTATTTGTAGAGCTGCAAGTGATGTTTTCTTTGGATGTGGAAAGCCAGGACACAACGTCAGAGATTGTCGCCAGTTAGGTTTTCAAGGTCAACATAACAATTTCTCATCTTAGTTCGGTCGCCCAAACTAGCAGGGTGCCACTTCTAGTGCCACCAGTGGGCAACACCCAAATAGTCTATATGCACTTCATTCTTGATAGGATCAGGAAAATTCTCTTGATATGGTCACTGGTACGTTACAGATCTTTCATTTTCATGTTTACGCTTTGCAAGATCCAGTAGCTTCTTTGTCTTTTGTTACTCTTTATATAGTAGTGGATTTCAGAGTCAGTCCTTAAATTCTAACAGATCCTTTTTCAGTCTCTACCTTAGTGGGTAAAACTATCATAGCCCGATGGGTATACAGGAACTGTCCAGTTATGATATCTCAGAAAGTCACTTTAGCAGACTTTGTCAAATTACCGATGACTGATTTTAATGTCATTCTCTGCATAGATTTGCTTTATTCCTACTATGCCACAGTCAAGTGCAAAAATAGAATTGTCTCATTTCCATTCCCATATGAACCTATCCTTGAATGGAAGGGTAGTACTTCAGCCTTTAGGGGTCATCTTATTTCCTACCTTCGAGCAAGGAAAATGATATCTGAGGGATGTGCCTATCATCTTGTTCGAGTTAAGGATTCTATTTCCAAAACTCCTAGTCTTGAATCAGTCCCAGTAGTGAATGAATATTTAGATGTCTTTCCAGAATATTTTCTAGGAATTCCTCCTGAAAGGGAAATAGACTTTGGCATTAACCTTTTTCCAGATACTTAGCCTTTATCTATTCCGCCAAATAAAATAGGACTAACAAAACTTTGAGAATTAAAGTAAATATTGAAAAATCTCCTAGAAAAGGGATTCATCATACCCAGTGTGTCCCTAAGGGGAACACCAGTCTTATTCATGCGCAAGAAAGACAATTCTCGCAGAACATGTATAGATTACCATCATCTCAACAAGGTCATGGTCAAAAACAATTGTCCACTTCCCAAAATCGATGACTTATTTGACCAACTACAGGGAGCCAGCTATTTCTCTAAGATAGACCTCAGATCAAGCTATCACCGGCTCAGAGTCATAGAATGTGACATTCCAAAATTGGCCTTCCATGCTCGATATGGTCACTTTGAATTCTTAGTCATGTCATTTGGTCTTACCAATGCCCCATAGCTTTCATGGACTTGATGAACCGTGTGTTCAAGTAGTACTTGGACATATTTGTCATAGTCTTAATAGATGACATTCTTGTCTATTCCCATAGCGAACATGATCATGGATACCATCTCAGAATAGTAGCATAGACTCTCAAAAATCATAAGTTATTCACCAAATTTAGTAAGTGTGAATTTTGGTTAAGGTCGCATTTCTTGGTCGTATCATTTCCGATGATGGCATTAGAGTCGATCCTTAAAAGATCAAAGCAAGGAGAAATTAGCCTAGACCCATCTCTCCATTAGATATCAGGAGTTTCTTAGGTTTGGTTCGCTATTACAGATGGTTTGTTGAGAGATTCATATAATGCATCCCTTTTTTCCAGATTGACTAAGAAAAAGGTCAAATTCTAGATGTCAGATTCATGTGAGAAGAGTTTTTAGGAATTGAAGACTCGACTTACCTCAACTACTATTTTGATTTTTCCAGATGGTCCAGATGGGTATGTTATGTATTGCGATGCATTTAGGGTAGGTTTGGGTTGTTTTCTCATGCATCATGGTAAGGTCATAGCCTAAGCCTCTAGATAGGTTAAGCCTCATGAGAAGAATTATCCTACTCATGATCTTGAGTTAGCAGCCATAGTATTTGCCTTAAAGATTTGGAGGCACTGCTTGTATGGGGTACATGTAGAGGTTTTCATAGATCACAAGAGCCTCTAGTATATATTCTCTCAAAAATATCTTAATCTCTATCAGAGAAGGTGGTTAGAGCTCTTGATAGATTATGACATTAGTGTCCTTTATCATTCGGGCAAGGCCAATGTAGTTCTTGATGCGCTCAGTAGACTGTCTATGGGTAGTGTTGCTTATGTTGAGGATAGTAATAAGAAGTTAGCCCAGGATGTTTATCAGTTATCCAAACTAGATGACCACTTAGTTGATTCGGCAGAAGGTAGTCTATGGGTTCAGAATAATTCAGAATCATCTTTAGTTTCTGAAGTGAAGGAAAAGCAAGAGAGAGATCCAAGTCTAGTCATGTTGAGAGAGTCATTCAAGGATCAAAAAGTAGAGGTTTTCTTCCAAGGTTGAGATGGTGTATTGCATTGTCAGGGTTGTTTATGTGTTCCAGGTGTTGAGGACGTAAGGCATCGAATTCTTACAGAAGCGCATGGTGTGCATTACTTTATTCTTCCAGGGGCCATTAAGATATACCGCAATTTGTAAGAGATCTATTGGTGGAGTGGGATAAAACAAGACATTGCAGAGTTTGTGGCTAAGTGCTCAATATGTCAACAAGTTCAGATTGAGCATCAAAAGCCAAGTGGGTCCATACAGGAGTTCAGTATTCCTACTTGGACGTAGGAAGAAGTGAACATGGACTTTGTTATGGGTTTTCCTCATGCTAGTTGTCAGCATGATTTTGTTATGGTCATTGTAGAGAGAATGACCAAATCATCTCATTTTCTTCTATTTCATACCTCTTATTTTGCTGAGGATTATGCCAAACTCTACATTAGAGAGTTGGTCATATTGTATGGTAATTATCTATTGTCTCAGATAGAGGTACCCAGTTCACATTTTATTTTTTGAAGCCATTCCAAAAGGGTCTTGGTACCCGATTTCACCTCAGTACAACCTTTCATCTTCAGACCAATGGTCAAGAATAAAGGACCATCCATACTTTATAAGATATGCTGCAAGCATGTGCAATTGACTTTAAGGGTAATTGGGATGACCATTTGGCTTTGGTTGAGTTTGCATACAACAACAGTTATCATTCCAATATTCAAATGGCTCCATTTGAAGCTCGCTGTGTTAGGAGGTGCTGGTCTCCAATCAGTTGGTTTAAAGTCAGTGAGGCCGCAGTAGTAGGGCCTGACTTAGTCTTTGATACCCTAGATAAAGTTTAGTTAATCAGAGAGAGACTCAAGACAGATCAGAGCCGACAAAAATCATATGCAGATGAATGAAAAAAGGATTTCAAGTTCAATATTGGTGATTATGTGTACCTAAAAATCTCTCCCATGAAAGGAGTGAAGAGGTTCGCCAAGAAGGGAAATCTTAGCCCCCGATATGTCGGTCCCTTGAAAATTCTCAGTCGCTTTGTCAAAGTAGCTTATGAGCTCGAGTTGCCTTCAGATCTAACTTCAGTGCATCCAGGCTTTCATGTCTCCTTGATGAAGAAGTGCATAGGTAACCCAACAATTGTAGTACCTATTGAGGGCATATATATCAAGAATAGTTTCTCTTATGAGGAAATTCCAGTCTAAATCCTTGACTATCAAATTCGCAAACTGAGGAACAAAGAAGACCCTCTAGACAAAGTTCTTTGGCAAAATTAGTCCGTTGAGGAAGCTACTTGGGAAGAAGAAGCAGATATGCAAACCAAGTATCCTCACCTCTTCTCCGCTAATTCAGATTCAGCCTAAGGTAATAGCTTTCCTTAAGATTATTCAGTTTCATATTTAGATTTTAGTTACAAACTTGGTATTCAGTTTCATGCTCAGTTTTCCAATTCAAACTTGGTATCTTTACCATTGCATGTTCAATCGCATGTTCATGAGTCAGTTCAGTCATGTATCAACGTATCAGATATGCTTGATCAACTTATCAGTACTCTTAGTCATGCATTCATGTATTAGTTCAGTCATGAAATCATGCATCAGATATGCATGCTCAGTATGGATCTCAGTAATGTCAATCATTTAGTCATGTTTTAGTTGTACATGTTCAGCATGTACTTCATCTTAGCATTTATCCTATATCAGTCAGTCTCATTCAAGGATGAAAGGGGGAGATATTGTAAGACCCCAAAAATTTCCTAAGCTTTATTCAGTTCTTTAAGCTTGTCAAGGGGTCCCAGACATAGATAATTCTTGCTAAGTTTCCAGACTTAGTTTATTTTTGTCCTTCAAAAGTTGGCAATCTTATTTCATGACCTTAATGTCCTTTAAAGGTCTATATTTTTTGTTGATTTATGAGCAGGAAAGTCAATAGGTGTTCCCAGACAAGTTTTGGATTTTTTGGACCTCATTTAGACCAGGTTTGGAAGTCCAAAATAGTGGACAAACGCAATCTTGGCGCGCCGCATCACCTATCATATTGGTTAATATTGATGTAGGAATTGCCAGTCAAAAGTACTGAGGCTTGGAGCGATTATGGCGTGATGCATCGAGTATTGCGTTGATGTCATCAACGTGCCACATTGCTCAATGCATCGGTGCCAAGTTCTTAGTCATTAAATGATCACATCCTTAGGGGTAATTAGGTCATTTTCCCCCGACCTTCAGCCCTCATAACACAAAATTTATCCCTCTTTTCGCTAAGTACATTTATTATTTCTCAATTTCACGAGAACAAGAAACCCTAACTGATTAATTTCAAGCCAAGAATTCAAGCCTTCCTCCATCATCTTCAAGAAATTATCCACCAAGGTATGTAAAGTGTTTATCCAAGGATCCCTTTTATCCTTGGAGTTGAAGAAACCATTTTTAAAACTAAAATAATAATGTTCATATTGTGGATTGAAATTTTATCCACGTTGTTAATATGGTTTTTATGATGGAATCTTTATGTATTTCTTGATATTATGTTAGCATGTGGATTGAATTTCATTACATTGGGTTGATTAATGTAGCCATGATGTAATTGTTTAATGTTCATGCCCTAGCCTAAGTATATGCTTTCCATGTCTTTGATAAAATGCCTAAATTAGTAGAATTGTGTTTTATGATCCTTTATTGATCTAAATGATGAACTTAGGCTATAACTATATGTTCAAAATGACTCTCATTCTAATGTTATCTCTTTTGATGAATTGATGAAGTGTTCATGAGACTATATTTATGAACTTATAAAATGCTGGAGTGTATCCCTATTAAATTACAAGACTATAAGTATCAACTGCATTATGAAATCCCTTAATGATTGTCTTATGAATTATTGACAATTGTTATGGGTTCAAAAAGTGTCATGTCTTATTTACTTTCATGTTATCGAGTCCTGGGGGGGATTTTTAATGCTTGATAAGTTAGATGTGTGCCTAGATCCAGTGTTAGTTTTATGATAATCTCAGTCATGCCATGATTAGTAGTATTCTCAGTCAGTTTTAGAACTCAGTAGAATTCAGTTAGTCACATAACTCAGGAAAACTCAGTAATTTCATGAACTCAGTCAGCTAACAGAATTCAATAATATTCAGTTAGACCACAAAACTTAGTAAACTAAGTCTAGTTCATCTCAGTATAATCAGTTCAGTGTTTATTCAGTTTGGAGTAGGATTCAATACCGATCAAACCCAAGGATGAGGACACAAACTGAAAGTAGAGGGTGTGACCCTTAGAAGCAATCCTTACATTCTAGAACTATGTAGCCAGCATAGGTTGAGACATAAACACTGACAGTTGAGGGTTGATAAGGTTGATTGACACTTCTAGATGAGGTTCCCACCATTCTCCTTTAGGGACACTGCCAGATGAGGGTCACTCACAGCTTGTCCTTAATAGTTGCATGGTATTGACACCCTTCTAATTGGGGTTACAGATTGGACCCCAACACAGTTATAATATCTTATTATGGGTATGTCGGTTAGGTGACTGTCTCCCACAATCACAGTCTCAGTCTCAGTAATAGAAATTAGATAGTTCTATAGATTTTAGTGCTGTCAGATACTGTCACTCAGCTCAGTAAGAAGCTCAACTAGTTTTATTTGAATTAGGACTGCCAGACACAGTCACTCAATTTTCAGTTATATCAGTTATCAGTTATCAGTAATCCATGTTATCAGTGAAACTCAACATTCAAGTTCCTCAAGATCTTAGTTACAGTCTATATAGTCATGCATGTATTCTTATTCAGTTATTTTAATGATATCCAGTCAGTTATAGTTCATGCATATGAACGATTGCATTCAGCCTTACCTCACTTTGTATTCCAGTACATTCACACATATTGATGCATAATATTCTTTTATGCTATGGTGTTTTATACCATAGGTTCAGACGTATGAGCTCCAGTGCATCCTTAGCAGATCAGAAGTTCAGCATATAAATTAGTAGTAAGTCCTCATCATCTGAAGATATTATCTTATTTCATTTATTCATCACATTCAGTTCAGTAGACGGAGTTCGTTGGGTACATTCCCATCAACTTCTTATTCAGACACCTTAGAGGCTTTCAGACTATAGCATGTTTAGACAGTTATTTCAATCTTGGTATTATCATACCTTGTTCAGACATTGTTTTATTTAGTATTTTTTAGTATTTGAACCTTATGGCAATTTTTCTGCCAGATTTTTGCATTTATTTCAGTTATGTTATTACAATATTACTATTATCCAGTGCTTAGATACAAATATCAGTCATAGGTTATCTAGTAGTCCTTCGAGATTGTTAGCATCGTATAGCATCCGGGATACCAGACTCTGCACATTACAACTCCCATCTAACTAGAGTGTTCCAAGAATTCTCATCCCAAACATGAGACATAAAGTTTAATTCACTAAGGTTCAAGGCAACAAGATAAATATTCCTATTTCATAGTTTCAAATGTCTTAAACGATCCAACTACTCCCAAGTCTTGCATATCATCAACCAACACCTAAAACTAATCTCAACTAACAAGATATTATTAATATAATATGACATAGATCAATCTAACAAAGGATAAACCTAGCATACCTCGAAGCCGAAGAAAGCTCAATGAATTGCAAAACCTTTGTTTTCCCTTCTTTGAAGCCTTTTAAGATGTCGAGCTATCAAAAATACATTTTACTCATCAATACGAGGATAAAAATACCCATATTGCACCATTATGATTTGGGTCCAAAAATGACATCAAAACCCCATGCGAGTCCTATTAACAAAAATTGTATTTCTGAGACCAACACAACATGCATACAAGCTGAAGGAATCATTACCATAAAAAATCGGTGAATACCATTCCAAATTGGGGATAAAATCTAGCGCTAAAGGGTTTGGATTTTTGAGCAATTAATCAAGAAATTTCACTAATAAAAGGGTGAATTTTTACTTAAATAGGATGATAATCACAAAAATAAATGTTACAATTATTACACCCCTAGATCCCATCCCGAGACGTCACACGGTTCTTATGACCTTGAAGGACCACAAGCTAACCCTTTACTGATATATGTACCTTTGCACAGCATAATATCTAGAATAAATGCAGAAACTAACCATAAGGTTCAACACATCAATACATACTCAAAACTAAAAATTGAATACTAATACATCTGTCTGAAAAGCCTCTAAAATATCTAAACAGTGGAGTTGATGGGACATGTCCCCAACTAACTCCGTCTACTACAAATATAAATAAAGTCTGATGCTATAATAGTATACTAAAACCCTTCCTCGAAAGAAGAGGACTCACTGCTATGACTACTGCTGCTGACTAGGACTAAACTGCTGAGAAAACTCTAGGTCTTGTGCCTCTGAACCTATGGTACCAAATAAAATAGCATAGCACAAATGTATCAGTACAGGAATGTACTGAGTATGTAGATGAGGTAAGGCTAAATGCAAAGGCTCATGCATGCATAATATCTAAACTGGATAATCATGAAAATGTCACACGAGAACACATACATAAATGTGCAGACCATAATCAGAATCATCATGACTCAAGCAACTGAACTCACTACTGACACTAAGATACTGAATCACTAACTCATTTGATACTGATAACTGAGGATTTGGATGTACTTACATGAAGGACTGAATTCTAATCTTACTGCTTTTGACTGATAGGATTAGGGATTAACCACTCTAATGGATGATGTCAGAAACTCTTATCAATGATAAGAAATATGAATATATCTGAATATGACAACAAGGATACTTAATAGGATCTGAGACGTGAATCAAGCCTGTCTGGTGGTATACCTCTGAATATGACATCAAGTAACTATATATGAGACCAAGCCTATCTGTCGGGATGGTCCATGAAACAATGGAACTATCTGAGTTCCTTATAAAGATAGATGATTGTATCTGACAGTCCTAATTTCTAAAGATTGATACTGAAACTGACACTATAGCTGTGGAAAGTAGTTACTTAACCGACATACCCCAACTTACCATAGCTGGGGTCCAACTTGTAACCCTAGCTGGAAGGGTGTCAATACCGTGCCACGGGTAAAGACCTCTCTCTGGTCAATCATTTCTATTGGATGACCCTTACTAGGCAGTCAACCTAATGCAATATAATAGTCAAATACTCTCTCTCTAAAAGTGACAGCCTTTTCCTGATGGTGAATCCGGTATCCTGCACTGGCTATGTATTTTTGGAGTTCAGGGATTGTTACTAACGACTCTATCCTCTCTCTCTAATAGGAGGAGCCACCATCTCTTCCCTCGCTCGGTGCTAGTTTCTACTCCCAACTAAAAGACTCTGACTAAATTCTTAACTGAACACAATTGTACTGAATCTGATGCTAATCATTTTTCTCAAAAGATCTGACTGAGTTATGCTAAAATTACTTAGTTTCATATCTGATAGACACGATATTGAATCACGGTATTTAACTGACGATACAGAGCTTGAATAGATTATTTAGTCACTTTCGAGATTAGAATTGAACACTTGTATACTATTGGATTTGAGCTAATTACAGGACTGAGGCTAGATCACTAGTGACACAGAGATTACAGAGATAACTAAGATTTCTGAGCTTTCATAAGTTGTGCAACTGTCTGAGGATACAGAGTTCTATAGTTCACTGAGTTCTGAGAATCATGGATCGACTCAATTTATTGTGAAACTGACACAGGCTCTAGACAACAGCTAAATTGTCAGTTATAAATACCCTCAAGACTCGATAACATAAAATAAAGCAGAATAATTCCTCCATCATCACAACCATTTATTCATTATCATCATTACAATCATGCATTCATCATCACATTCATACATTCATCATCATCATTATTAAAGCATCTCTTCAAGTACTTAGGAATCATATCAAATGTTCATCCTCATAATCACTAAGACATCACTTCGAGCATTTAGGAATCATAAACATGTAATAGCGTAAGGGACACATGATACTAGATCATACTCCATTCAACAAGTTCTTTTCTCAAGTACTTCACACCTAAATTAGTCTTGACATGTATTTGGACATCATATGATTTGGGGAAAACGTCATACTATCATGTCTCAACTTACTTGATAACCACTTGGCATGTATTAAAATCTTAGCATATATCAAAGAGCACATAATTGGGGAATTTACTACCATCACATCTCCACTTGTTCACTAAGGTCCTTCAATAATCACTAGATACGCGTGGATTCATACTTATTTGGGGATTTCCTACCATCATGGAATAATTCATTCACTAAGACATTTTATCAAACACAAGGCATGCATGGACTAACTCACAACTTGGAATTTCATATTCAACATACTACACTAGTCCTTATGCTTTACCTAATCTTGTATCAAACCTATGGGGGACATGCTTCGCTTATTCAACCATTTCTACACCCAAATGACATGAACACATCACATAGAAAAAAACTTCAAGAGAGTTTATCACCAACATCACATGAATTACACATACAAGGGTCAAAGCTCATAAATCTTGTATACAAACATAAATCAAAACTCAACATCACAAGGAACTTTAATTTTAACTCCTACAAATCATAAAATCTCATAAACATAAAAATCTTGAAGTTTTAAAAAGGGTTCTTGAGCTTCTTGAATGAAAGGGACCCAAGAATCAGCATCTACATACCCTGGGGAAACTCTTTTATTGAAGGCCTTGGGAGAGATTGTTGATTTCTCTAGATCTTTCTTGATTTTTACTTGAAAAAAAAAAGGAGATTTTAATTTTTTTTGGAAACCCTAATTCTTGGTGGGAAAAAAGAGAAAATGAGGCCAATTCTCATGTAAAGGGGGTATATATAAGGGTTGATAAAATACTCTTTTCATCCTTGGAATTGAACTAAAAATTCCAATTTTTCATGCTGGCGTGACGCGCCATAATCATGCCAGTTCACTAGAAAAATGGACAATCGGGAAACTGCATGGCGGCGCAATACGGTGGAAATAGCATAGCCATATTGGTTGGTAGATGAAACTATACCACAATGTGGTGGAATTGAGGAGGCTCACTTGATTTTGACGATTTCCATTTTGGCTGGCTCCGCAATGCGCTAAGGTGCCAAGTGGCACACTGTCTCACTAAAATGGCTTTAACTCTTCACTCGAGTGTTCGATTTGGGTGAAGTTGGTATCGATGGAAAGCTTATTCAATTCTCTACATGAAAAAATTAGAAATTATAGAAATTCCATATGATTAAAAGTATTTCATACTTGGAAAGATATTTTTGAAACTCTTAGACTCAGATTTTGGCTTTCCTGAATATGATCTAAGGCTCAAACTGGAAGAGAATTTTGTGGGGCATTACACACATGATTTCCAATATTCAACAAGCTTCAATTTTAAGTTAACATAATATTTAGGGTTTTTGTCTCTCAAGGAAGTGGTGAAAGTGACAAAATTCGAGAAAATAGGGTTATTTTATACCCAGTCCAAGAACTCAGGACTCGCTATCATGATATCGAGGATCACGATCATGACATCTCTCCAAAATAAAAATATCTCCTCTACACATAGATTCATAATTGGGGTTCAAAGCAGTGAAATCGTGGTGCACCAGAAAACCTAATGCACCAGATTTTCCAACTCTTAAAATAGGCTCGACTGACTGCTTGTGATTCATTCGGAATCCTGTATACATAAACAAACTATGTAACCACACTAATTTTTTTTCAGATGCAATGTCACACTTAGATTTCCATCCAATGTCGTTTCAACCAAATGTGGATCCCACACCCATATTTTTAATTTCTCAACTTTCTGACCAATAGGTCTAAATGAGTTTGGACCCAAAATAAAGGTCTACCTAGTCTAAAACCTATATTCCAGAGCTTTTGGGGAAGTTAAATTTTTCATAAGAGATTTTTTACTAAAGTTTTTGCCTGATGACCATTTGGAACCAACAAAGACTTCTAAACAGGAAATTGGCTCTAAAAAATAGATGAACTGGCCGATAATCAAACTTTTAGACCCATATGAAAAATCTCTAACAATGAAAAGAAGTAGAAAAATGGAAAATGACTTGAAGAGTCATTACATGTAATTTATGAAAATGGTGGATTTTAGTACTAGGTTTCACAATATTGATGAATTATGGCATGTAAATGGCATAACCCTCAACCCATATTGTAATATTAATTTTGAATATGGATTTTACATAATCCAACTCATCTTATAAAGAATTTTTTAGTGCACTAAATGAAAAAAAGGATAAAAAGGCTTTGGAATGCCCTTGGTGGCTATGGTTTTTTATCTTAAAATAAAATTTAGAGTCTAAATGGATAAATGGATTATGGTTGTGGGTTGGCGTAAATGCAATAGCTTGAAAGCCTATTGGTATAAAGATATAAAGTTGGAAAATGCCTTCATAAATACTCCATGATTAATGGTTGGTTTAAGTGCAAATTTTTGTACTTTAGGTTTAATAAAAATGATGTAGCTCACCAAGAATGTGTAGTCCTAGAGGGGACCAACACTAGAAACTATATTGGTCAATGTTGGGGATCTATGACCATTGTGTTTGATGCACACATTATATTTGGATGGTTATAGCCCTGCTGTCTTTAGCCATTCATCTGAACAAGTGACTAATATGGACTGGAGCCCTTTCGGCAAGGGGAGCCAGAGCCTATAGCATATGGGTGCCTGGAAAGTAGGGATGAGATATACTTTCAGGATAATGTGTTAAATAGTAATGTTTTATGTCCATTGTCTATACTTAGTCATCCTATCTATATGTGGTTGTGCATGTGTTTATTACTGAACTTTTGTAAATGCATTATTTTTTCCCTTCCCTTGGGTTGCATACTAGTACTTACTGTACAAATCTTCCCTGGATGGTAGATCATTTCATGTTGTAGTTTTTCAGGGATTTTCTTATGATCTTGTGCAGCATTAGGCGGGTTGGTACTCCTATTTATCAACTGTGAAATAGTGCACCTTCATCATTTGGAAGGCCTAGTCATTCTCTTGGTTTTCCTTTATTTTAGTTCTAGTACTTGTTGATTTCTTTTTCATAGTTGGAAAAATTCATGGATTAGAGGCTTTTGTTGACTGTATTGGGATATCATTGAAGTCTTGTTTTGATTCTCTATATTTCCTTTAGATTTGTATACATTTTTATTTTTGTGGTTTGCTTCCACTATTTACTTTATTGTGTTCTTAAGGTTAGGCTAAGGGGGTTTATCCGGCCTTGGTTAGATAGTAATTTCCATCATGGTCAGGCCCTAGTCTGGGTCGTGACACAAGGAAGGTTGTTTCCCAACTGTCACTGCAGTGATAGAGCTTCGCCTCAATAGCATCATTCCAATGACAATTAGTATTCATGGAGCTGGTACCACTAAGAAATAATGTAGGAGCATTAGAAATATAATATAGTATATCATGCTTCTTAAATTCATTCACAGAAGAAAAAAATTCAAACATTTAAAGTTCCACCTAAAATCATGCCAAAAATTAATTTTCTATACTAATTTCTATGATTCTAAGGTGTTAAACGCGTAAATAAAGTAGTAAGGATGAAGACTTGCCTTAGAAATGATATAGAAAAGTAGATTGCTAGAGAAACGTTGAGAGAATTTTGTGAGTTAGGAAGAAGAATAACTGAATCTCACTTCCCTCATTTTGAAACAGTTAAGTCTCACTACTATGACAAATCCATCATTGTAGTGATGGGTTTCGTGATATTTCATTTTTGTATGAATTTTTTGTGCATCATAATAATTGTGGTGTTTTAGTTATTTTAAATGACCCTTCAAATAAAATTTTAGTACGAATCATATTTCTTGGGTTATAGTGATTGTATATCATGCTAGAATATAGTAACTCATGGTGTGTATATTGCTCAGTTAAGGCTTCACAAATGAAAAGGAGTAACTCTAGTTGCAGCTGCAGTTACTACACCAGCAAAAAAGAAGGTCTACAAAATTTTCTAAATGGACCCCCTAATTTTGTTTGAAATTCAGTGAACACAGACCAACAATGCTACCAGACCAAATTACCATTCCAACATAATGGAATCGCCAAATTTTTAAACAGATGTCATTATCATTGGATATTAACCAAAGTCAACTCCATTCCTCGAGACTACTTGACATCCATTTGAAAGCCTAGAGAACTGAACCAACAATGCTGCTAATTAAAAAATAACATTCTAGAGCTAATGGATTTGACAGGATCATCATACGATGTCTAAATCACTAAAAGATGACTAAAGTTAATCTTATCAATTTCAAAACCCATCAAAATGGAATGCTCACTTCAAACACATCAACCACCTTGCAAATCAAGTCATACACTCCCGCAGACCATAATAATATATTACAACTATGTGGAGAGATAAAATGGTCAAAAGCATAAAAATATAAAATTAAATATATGGGTTGTTGCAGAATATGTTAAAAGTGTCTTAAACTATATGTATGTTATAGTAAGTGGTCCAAACTATAATTAATTTGAGAAATCTAATAAATACAATATAGAATTTGAATCCGAGACAATATTCACCTATGGTAATAAATTAACTATTAAAATCTAATTATATGTTTAAAATTTTAAAAGTTTAGTCATAGAAATTTGACTTTATCTCACTCAATAGTTGTTTTACAACCTTTAAAACCACACTCATTGATTGATTGATTATTCACTGTTTCTACTAAAATGCAATATAAGACTACATCTAAACTATGTTTCTAGAAAAAATAATGGTAAAGTTTTTGACTTGTGTCCTTCTAGTTGCTGCTCTGTTGTTTGGTAATCAAGAACCCTCAATTTTTTGTACTTTTTGTAACTCTAAAATTTAATATATGTTATTTATTATTATTATAATACTTATCTAATAATGTTAATATTTCTTCTTGATCATTATTATTTATTAATGCAGTTGGAACAATGATTTCACCTGTTGAATCAGAAACTTGCTATCAAATACATCCAGAAATATTGTGCGATCAAAACAAAGTTGGGCCAAAATGTTTACCATATTGCAAGAAAAAATTTGGACCCAAAGCTGGTGGTCAATGCATTGAGCAGGTTGGCTTTGACAGACCGTTTTGTGCTTGCTATTATCCTTGCTAGTCACACCTTTATATTTTCTTTATACCTTAATAAATATTTTATTTCTACATGAAATGTTAGCTATCCATTTTTATAATACAAGGATCTCAAAATAGTAATGTACTTTATATTTTGAGATGCTAATGTTGATTCTTCCATTATAGTGTTTGTCTTCTTTTCTTCATTGTTTTCTCATTTTCAATTCTCAAAAATAGTTGGTTACTTTGAAAATTAATAATAATTATTTTAAGTATATTAAAACTCAAATTAATGTTAATAATTAATACTACATTTGTTTTAATACCATCTTGCTCTTTTACTTTGAGAAAACATACATGACGATCGAAATCCAAGGATCATGCCGACCCTTTGAGAACGTCTACCCAATAGGCCTAATAATTAGATAATTTAAATATATATATATTTATATATTATGTCACATACACCTATTTCAATTATTATTTATTAATAAAAAGTAAATGTATAAACAGTTAATAAGTCCTAAAACAAAATCTCAAAATTATTAGCGCAAAAAATGAGTATACCATAAAAGTTGGTGTCATGAGTACAAGATCCTCTAAAAGCTTATCAATCTTTAGAATTGAAGGCAATTTCAATATCAATTATTATTAATAGATGAAACATTTGTTAGCTTCCAAGTTATTCACTTTCATATATGTTAACTAGTACATTCATTTTCATTCATCAATTTCTTTATACTAGTATTCTCATTCCAAAAAAGCCCACAAAACCCATCATTTTTCTGTTCTAAAACCCTCAAGAATACTTATATCATATTAGATATTTATTCATATTGAGTAACTGCATGGCATTATATAAATGAACAAGTCTTTGGCCCAAAACTACAATCACCCTAATCATTGCTATGTTAAAAATCATTACAAAAAATTTATTCAATCAAAAATCTTTATTTCAAACCTAATAGGAATTATTTTGGGGGGAAAGAAGTCATGTCCCAAATTAAATTTGAGTCAAATCCCCAATATTAGGCTAGAAATGCTAACCCATTTCTGCAGTGATAGATTTGCCATTACAGTGACATTTTTATCATTGTAGTGATGGTAAAGAAGTGATCTACCCAATGTTTAATTAAAACCCTTCCCCAAATACGTCCTTTTATTTCACTGCCTCATTCAAAAATACCTCATGTGAACCCTAAACTTAGAATGCTAAGATTTTAGAGGCCAAGCTCCGAAAAGGTGATTACCAAAGATCTCTTGACAAAAACTCCAACAATAAGAAAGGGCAGGCCACACGAAGAATGACTCTTCACTCTTCATATCAATAGAAATTTTATACCATTGCATACAAGGTAGGTTATGGTTAAAGTATAGTAGATGTGTCTTAGACGCATGTGATAACAATAGTTATGATGGAAGATTTCATGATTAGGCTTATGGGCATAGAGTTTGGATTGATTGGATAATAAACTAAACTTAGAATAATCAATTGATGGATTCATGGATCTATGTTTATTCAACTGTGTTAAACTTTTAAATGTCAAAAAGTTGTGATACTTATACAAAATAGAGGTAGGTCAGTAAATAGGAGTGGCTGTGAGTTTGTTAAAAAGGTTAGGGTAATGGTGAGATTATTAAGTAAATAATAATTGCTTGTTATGTGTCTTAATAGATTGTAATGGATGGAGGAGTGTGTATAGTCAAGTTTATAGTGAAGGGAGAAGTTGGTAGATTTTAAGGATAGTTATAGTGTGTTAAGAAAAATTAAGAGGAAGTGTTGTGGGTGAAACCAATTGGGGTATAGTTTCTCATATTAGAATAAATATTAAGTAATAAAGACAAGGAAAATTATTAGGTCTATGGTTCTCATAAAATAGATTTGGGTGTTGGGATAAGTATAGATGGCAATCAGTTGGTAATGATCTTTGCTGATGGGTATGTATAAGTAGCTTAATGGTAGTATAGACCTAGTTTGATTTTGATTCTATGTAAGTTGAGTGTTTGTGATTAGGATTTGTGGCATTACTTGTAATTATGTTTATCATTATGAATTGAGCATTCGATTTGAGATAATACATTAGGATGATAGTGGGATCGAGTTTTATGCCAACACTATTATTGGACCAGGTGTCATGCCTAAACTAGTACATGAACTAAGATCGCCCCCTACAAGTCATAGTTGAGGGTACTTGATGATTGTAGTATGTGTGTACACCTTGTGTATGCATTCATATTATTATGTTGGCAGACATATTATCGTTATTATTATGGGCTAGCTTGCTTGAGCATAATTGACAGATATGAGTACATGGATGTAAGGTATGTCATGGCTTTTATATAGATTGTATCTTTTCTATTCATATTATTCTGTGTGAGGTATTGTGTTAACTTGTCTAAATATTATTGTCTAATTGAGAGAGAGAATAGTTTCTTTTTCATTGACTATTCAATTAAATAATAGTGGGATATCCTATTTTTTAAGCAATAATCACAGCCTTATTCCTCTTGGCTTGATGAAAATATTCAATATTGTCAAGAGTGTAGAAGTGTAGGTGTTGTTTATGGAAGGTGAATGCATAAATAACATTACCATTTGTAGCCCTTGGGGATTTTTGATTAATTGGTCACGTAGGTAAAGGTTAATAGAATTATAAAAGAAAGGGTGTAAGGTGAGAGTTGGAAAAATTGTTGAAAGACTTAGTAATGTTCAGTTGTCTGAGATTTTATTACTGGCATGATCCCTCCCTAATTTCTATTGATATTATTTCTTTCTAACACTAGTTGACCGATGATACCTACTAGTACGTGGGTTCTATTGATACTATACTTACTGTATTTCCTTAGGGGTTATAGCCATATTTCATGTGAGTTGGATTTTCTATAGGCGTGGCAGTGGTTACTCTTCAGCAAATCCTTGCGTCCTACCTTAAAATATATGTTTCCTCTTAGGTCATCACCTTAACATATATATTTCCTCTTAGGTAATTCTTTCGTATGTTTAGTGATCTGGTACACTGGTTTAGATTAGGCTCTGGAGAATTGTTAATTTACTTTCACAATGTATTTATGTGATATGTGTTTTGAATAAGCGATCTATTTATTTATTAATTTATTTATACTTAAAAGTTGTTTAAATTGTCTTCTTCATTAATTAAATAGTTGGGTGGTAAAGGTTCTTCTATCTAGGGTAGGGTTGAGTAGGTGCCTGCATGATTTGTGAAATGAATCATGAAAAGTTGGTAGTAGAATGCAAGTTATCGGTCCCCATTACAAGAGAAAAGTTTGAGTAGAGTCATGCTAATTAGTTTGTTGACTTCTACATTAAATCTGTAGGAAGCTACAAGGCACCTAGAAATCAGTCTCACTTTCTTCTCTCCTGACGTGTTATTTCAGTGTTGTCTCCCTGAGTTGAATTCGATTAATAACTAGCATATTCCAATTGATGTCTCGACAATTACAATTAGGATTATTTGATCCCAGTTAGTGTCTTGGTGATGTTTGGAAGGTTGGAACAGTGTTATTCTAACCAGTAGAGGTTAATAAAAGGTGTAGGACTAGTGTACTAGTGTGGTAAGTTATGTTGAAAATGAGTGTTATGTGTATCCTTAGGTGAATATGTTATTTGATATAATTGAATATTGTATTGGCAATGCAATTGGTAATTGTAACTTTTGAGTTAGATCTCTCTCTCTCTCTCTCTCTCTATATATATATATATATATATATATATATATATATAATATGCTTACTCGATAGGAACTTGTATTTGAATATTTTGTGAGGTGGTGATAGTATGTTATTTGTATTCCTTATGTGGGTATTTGTTAACTTAGTGATATGTATGATTTTCAATTACTAGTTTAGTGTACATGCAATGCACGTGTATGTAGGGTCAGTACAAATAGCTACTTACAAAAAAATAGCATGCATAATACTGCAATTGAAGCTATAGTATATGCAACATTATGTTTGTATGCCATTATTTGGGAATATCTGGCGTTATACTTTATTTATTATTACTGTAAATAAATTATTTTAAAAAAAAATAAATTTTGAAGTCATCCTTAATTTCTAAAAGCTAAACTTGAATTCTGAGTATCAACATGGGTTTAGGGACCATTGGCTTATTATATTTTACATGTATAATATCATCGTGAAAATTGTTAATCTATAAGCATTTCAATGATTTAGTTTCTCATTAATTTGTTGGGTGCATTTTTCATTCTAAATCAATTGGACACCAAAAAAAACCCATGACATACATTATAGTTATATGGTATGTTTCAATCAAAAATTATATTTATAATAAAACAAATTTAAATTGATTTAAAATTTTGAATATTGATTTTTTTCCCCATAATTTAGCTATTAAAAATACTCATTACTCATAATTTTAGATGGATCAAAATTGTTAAAAATTTTATGTTTAATGGAACTAAAACTAATTGGGTGGTTTATATAAAGTAAAATTTTAACTAATTTTAAAGTCCTATCACATTTGTTTAAGACAAAATAAAAATAACAGTTTGTTTCTCTGAACTTCTAAAATCATACTATTTTTAAAAGTACTTTTCAAAAACAACGGTGGTTAAATTTCTAAAATTATTTTTAATATACTCTTTCAAAAAAAAAAATACTTTGTTGATCAAACTAAAAAAACACCTTTGAGCAATACTTAATGCATTATTTTTCTAATGTTATACTTACAAACAACATATCCAACTCTATTGCCACATGATTCGTTTATCCAGCGTCTATGATATTAATGAAAGTGTAATAAAAAAGGTTGTTAACTATACCTAAAATTCTTAAATTAAGTCGCATCAATGCCATCAAATATCACTAAACTCTCAATAATTTAAAGAAGCTAAAACATAGAGCTTATTCTGCTATGAGATATTCTAAAGTCTTGCAGTGTGAAATCAATTTTTATTTACAGCATACTCACTGTCATTGTATATTGCAGTTAACACAAAAAGAAAATGTCCTTTTCTAATAAACTTGAATAAATTTCATTGAAAAAAAAAAGATAATGTTGAGGTTAACTGGTACAACTCTAGGAAAAAGGCACAAATGTAATAATCAAAGCACAACTAACACTCAAGCGAGAAAACAATCACCAAACCTTTAAAGGATTTTAGAAAAAAATAAATTGATAAATTAATTTAAAAAAAATCATAAGCAATTGCATGAAAAAATAGTCACCAGCTACCGCGTGAATAGGAGACATATGTAGGCACTACTTGATTATTCCTGTATATACGTAAGATATTGTTGCTGCAAGAATTTTTTATTTAAATAAATAAAAAAAGAGGTAATTTTATTGTTCTTTTAATGACTATATTTATCTCTTTTAAAATCGTCCATAGTCAATCTCTCAAATCTCCATATTGGGACATCCACACATCTTGTTTCCAACATCTTATTAGCTGCAAATCAATTAAAATATTAACGTAAAATTCTATTACAAAAAAAAATAAAAAATTACCTCACCATCTTTTAATTCTATCAAATTCTATGGTCTTACATTAAATTTGATTTTTTATAATACATGGATTGATCCTAACCAAAGAAAGAGAGTGGAAAAGTAAAGTAACTCATGAAAAAATTTGTAGTCAAACTAAATATAAAATATGAGAACTATCATCGTACTTAAAATTGCTACATTTACCATGAAAACAATAACAAGGTGTTGACATCCAACATCATTTGAAGAAGAAAAATAAGCAAGAAGCAAAAGTTGTATTTTAGGTCTTTGGAGACCATGAAATTTCAGTATCTATTTGCCACATGATCATGGATCAAAAATAAATATAATTTACAGAGAGAAAATTCATGCCCATATTTATAAGATTGTGATTAAAATATCTATTAGGAGTCTTTTCCTAATTCTTCATCTCATAAATTTTAGGAGTCTACATTAATTCACCAAATATATATTACCTTTTGAATATGATATTAGAGAGGTATTTTTTACTTAAAAGACTTTCTTCTATTTGAAGTACAATTATTACCAAAACAGGCTACATAATATTGTTAAATTATTAGGAAAATAAAATGTACAAACTTCAGTCAACAAATTTCTATGAAATAATGACAAATAATTAAGGAAATATTGAAAAAGAAATATTTAATGGGCACATCGGGTCAGTACTGTTAGGGTATGAGAATGTGCATGGATACTTTGGTTTTAGGGTTAAGAATGCTGAGGGGGCTTCTCTTTTGGATTTTGTGAGGGCCTTTGGGTCGGTGGTGGTGAATTCCAGCTTTTCAAAGAAGGAGGATCACCTGGTTACTTTTTATAGTAGGCTAGTTAAGACCCAAATTGACTTTTTATTGCTTAGGAAGGAGGACCGAGTTTTGTGTAAGGATTGTAAAGTTTTTCCAAAAGAGAATCTTGTGACCCAAAATAGTCTTTTGGTGATGGATTTGGTTTTTAAGAGGGGCAAGAAAAGGAGCGGCGGGGAGGGGCGGCGTAGAATTATGTGGGGTGGCCTAACTCTGGCCAGCGCTCTGGAGAAAAGGGCAAAGTTGGAAGGGATAGGGGTGTGGGAGTGTAGGGGAGACATGGATAGTATGAGGGATAGGGTTGGGGGTTGCATCAAAGATACTGCTAAAGAGGTTTTGGGTGTTTCGAAGGAATGGTCTGGTCGACATCAGGGGGACTAGTGGTGGAATGAAGAAGTTAAGAAAAAAGGTGAAGACAAAGAAGGAAGCGCATATTAAGTTGGTTGAGAGTAAAGATGAAGAAGAGAAGTAGGTGAGTAGGGAGGAGTACAAGTTAGCTAAGAAGGAGGCTAAGTTAGATTTTATAGCTAATAAGACAATAACTTTTATGAGTATGTACAAGGGGTTAGAGGAAAAACCCAGGGAAAAGAGGGTGTTTAGACTGGCCAAGGTTAGGGAGCGAAAGGATTGAGATCTAGACCAAGTAAAGTAAATTAAGGGAGAGGATGGCAGAGTTTTGGTAGAAGACACCCTCATTAAGAAAATTGTAGTCATATTTTCATAGGCTCTTGAATGATGAGGGGAAAAGAGGTGTTGTGTTGGGGGAGTTGGATCACTCCGGGGAGTTTCCCGATTTTGGATTTTGTCAGTGTTTTAAGGTAGAGGATGTTAGAGAGGCTATTCGAAAGATGAAAAGGGGAAGGGAGATAGGGCCCGACGACATTCTGATAGATTTTTGGTAGTTTGTGGGTAGGGTTGAGGTGGCTGACCAACTTGTTTAACATTATTTTCATGTCCGCTAAGATGTTTGAGGCCAGGAGATGGAGCACGATCATCTCTTTATATAAGAACAAGTGTGAGATCCAGAGTTGCAATAATTATTAGGGTATTAAGTTATTAAGTCACACTATAAAAATTTAGGAGAGGATGGAGGAACGGAGGTTAAGGAAGATTGTGTCTATTTTGGAGAATCAATTAGGTTTTATGCTTCATCTCTCCACGACTGAGGCAATTTACCTAGTCTGAAGACTAGTAGAGCTGTATAGACAGAGGAAGCGGGATCTTCACTTGGTGTTTATTGACTTGGAAAAGGGGTATGACAAGGTCCTTACGGAGGTTCTATGGAGATGCTTGGAGGTGAGAGGGGTCCCTGTTGCATACATCAGAGCGATTAAGGGCATATATGAGGGAGCGAGGACTCGAATAAGGATAGTGAGAAGAGACTCCAAGCATTTCTCGATCTTGACTGGGTTGCACCATGGATTAACTCTTAGTCCGCTTCTTTTTGTCATAGTGATAGATGTGTTAACGATGATCATACAAGGCAAGGTGCCTTTGTGTATGCTTTTTGCGGATGATGTAGTTTTGATTGATGAGTCACGACAAGGTGTTAATTATAAGCTAGAGGTTAGGGAACAAGCCTTGAAGTTTAAAGGTTTTTGGTTGAGTAGGACTAAGACAGAGTACTTGGAGTGCAAGTTTAGTGACTCGAGGCAAGAGGAGGAGGTGGTAGTGAAGTTGGATTCCCAGGCGGTTTTCAAGAGAGATAGTTTTAAGCATCTTGGGTCAATGATTCAGGGGAATGGAGAGATAGATGAGGATGTCTCTCACCGTATTACGGCAGGTTGGATGAAATAGAGGCTTACTTCAGGAATTTTATGTGATAAGAAGGTGCCCTCCATACTAAAAGGTAGATTCGATAGAGTTGCAGTCTGGCCGATATGGAGCAAAGTGTTGACCGGCTAAGAATTCGCATATCCAAAAGTTGAAGGTGGACGAAATGAGGATCTTGCTCTCACTCGGTGAATCCCTTACTTTTAGTGAGATGGAGGGCATGTCATGCACCTCCAAAGATTCACCTCCCTTCTTAGTCACATATACCCTTTAACATATCTCCATCATCAAGAAGGAGATAAAAATCCCTCAACGGCCGTCATTCATGTAGAAGTACTTTTACTCATTGATGATTTGCATCACCACATTCATTATTATCCCAAATAGAGCATAATCCACACCAGATCTTGATGGAAGATCACATTTATAATACTTCCCAAAAGATCCACCTCCAACCTCTGCTATGATAGGAGTGTTTCTTATTTTCCCAACACTCGTCGGCCATACCTTGTTCTCCTGACCCTTAACATCATGGTATGTGCAAACCACTTTAAGTTGGCTTCGTCAAACTTCATCTCAAATTCAATATTAGAGGGTTTTGGTACCTCTAAAGATTAACTAATAATTTAAACATCCATCAGAATGTTCTTCCCTATAATATAGAATGGTAGGATGAGGCAAGTACTAGTCCACAATCGGCAATATGGCATAGTAATCTTAAACTATCTCCAGATTGCAAGTGGGTATGAACTCTATCAAAATCTCCCATACAAAGGCCCATAACGGATTGTCAAAGTTGGGTGTTTCCTTAGCCAAGTGCTTCATCACGATTCCCCTCTTATGGTAGAATCCTATAGTACTCAATCCCTCATATAGTGGTCTCAACCCAAACAGTTTGGGAATCATCAGTATGAGGGTTGGGTATAGTAATAGTCCTTCAAAAGTCACATTATAGTAATTAGATTCCAATTAGGTATGCTACGTAGAGGAAAAAAATTGTAGATGGAATTTGAAAAATCTCTGGGTATAAGACCTTAGAAATTTTCCACTAATTTATTTTGGACCATTTAACGTATGTGATGTAAATTTTTGACTTGAATCATGATAAAGGATGTTAACAAGATAAATTGGGTAGGTTTCAGAATTTTTGAAAGGGGTTTGGGGTGATTTTGGGACCCCTAACAAGTAATGGTCCACAATAGGAGCGTGGAATGATGGCCAGTCATGTGATAGTATTACGCCACGCTGCTGGGTAAATTTTTCCCAGCTTTATATTTTTCAATAGGGGTGGGGTATTTTTGGTCCATTTCCCCCTTAAAGAACTTAAAACACCCTATTATCCCCTTATTCTTCAGTTATAAAGATCATACATTGCACTTATCCTCTTTAACTCCCAAATTAAGAAAACACAAGGGTTTTCTCTAGGATTCCAATCTCTGGGCTCAAAACTTCAATTCCTCCAAATTTATCTATATTCGAAGCATGTTGTACACTCTCTAACATTAATTTTATATTATTGCGTCAATTTATTCAATATTTATGTGTTTTGAATAATGGGTTTGAACTAGGGTTGAGTGTCTTTGGATTGTGATAATCTTTCATTGTTATATCTTGTTTAAAACGGTTTACTCATGTTTTAAGAAATGGATTTTAACTAAATTAGTGCATTGTTATAATGGTTAATTGTGAATGGAAGTTGTAGCTTTTGAAAATGATGGAATTTGGTACCTGGCTTCACAAAATTGACAAAATTTGGCATGGCAATGGCATAACCCTCAACTCATATTATTATCTTGGTTTTGAATATGGATTTTACATAATCAAACTCATCTTTCGAAAGAATGTTGCATTGGATTAAATGGAAAAAGGGATAAAAAGGCTTTGGAATACCCTTGGTGGTTATGGTTTTGAATTTTGAAATGGAATTTGGAGTCTAAATGATTAAATGGATTATGTTATGATTTGGCATAAATGGAATAGCTTTGGTATGAATTTACCAAGTTGGAAAATGCCTTAGTAAAAAACTCCATAATTAATGGTTGGTGTATTGCAAATTGTTTTAGTTTGGTCTTAATGGGAATTGTGTAGCTTACAGAGAAGGTGTAGTCCTAAGGGAACCAACACTGGAAATCATATTTGTTGATGTTGGGGGTATATGACCATTATGTCTAATGCATACATTATATTTTGGATGGCTATATTCTTGTTGTCTTTATCCATTCCTTGATACATGCGGCTAACATGGATTCGGGCCTTTTCGGCAGGGGGAGTCTAACCCATATAGCTTATGGGTGATTGGAAAGTTGGTTTGGGCTACATCATTCAGTCAAATGTTTTAAACGATTATGTTTTATGTCCCTTGTCCCTACCCGACATCCTATATGTACTTATAATTGTTGTGCGTGTGGTTTATTACTTGATTTTTTATAAATGCATTATTTTATCACTTTTCTTAGATTGCATAACAGTACTCTCCATACTAATATTCCCGAATACTACATCATTTCATGATGTAGGTTTCGAGGATTTTTTGGGTGATCCTGTGTAGTGTTAGGTGGTTTGGTACTCCTATTGATCAGTTGTGAAGTGGTGAGCCTCCATTTTTTAGAAGGCCCACTCATTCTCTTTGTTTTCCTTTATTTTTTTCTAGAACTTATTGATTTCTTTTTCGTAGTTACGGGAATGTCTCGACTTAGTTAGTATTCTTGGACTAGAGTCTTTTGTGGACTGTATTCGTATGTCATTGATATCTTGTTTTGATTCTCTATCTTTCATTTGTATTTATATACATCTTTTATTATCATGGTTGACTTTCTGTAATGAGTTGTAAATTTGATATTATATGTGAAAAATGTGTTTTTGTGTGTTTGACTATTTTACTCCTCTCCATATTTGCATTATGGCATTTCTGGGGTGTAGGGGTGATTGGCATGATTTTAGATGCATTTTGGTGCCTTTTGTCCTATAGTGTGGTTTTTGGATGCTTCGAGAACCTTATAATGGAATTCTGTGGCTATCTTTTGATCCATGCAACGGATGGCTGAGCGGACTGAGCCAGAAGATCCAAAACGTTACTTTTTTGTGGTAATATGTTTTGTGCGGTTTTACAACTTTTAAATTTCATTTTTTCCCTCGATTTGGAAATCGTTATTTTGGGTTTTGGGGATCAACTTTGTGAAAATGATATTTTTTTAAATATATGATATTGCTGCTGATTTTGGAGCATCGAATTTAGTGTGGTTACATAGTTAGTTTGCGTATATCGGATTCCGAATAAATCCCGATGCCTTGGTGGTAACTTGAAAATTTCCAAGTTTCAGCTAATATCTGGTGCCGGTTATTGCCAGACCTGACAGTGATTGCGATTGTGAGATCACCATAGGCCTAGTGCAACTTTGAATGGCCTATCCAAGCTGGGGATATTGCGATCGCACACCCCGAGTCGCAATAGAAATAACCGAGGACCTGGACTAGGTATAAATTGAGTCTTTTTACATAATTTTGGTATTTTAAACCTTGTCTTTTGAGAACTAAACCCTAAAATAGTGTGAGAGCTTAAAAGTGAAGTTTGTGGGTGCTTGGGATGCTAGATTAACATCTATTTCTTGACTCTCTTATGGATTTAAGATAAAGATTCACCCTTTTCTTAGTTTAAATTCTTGATTAATTGTTCAAACCTCAAAACCTTAGGGCTTGATTTTCGAAAAAGGGTCTAAAATACCCTTCAACTATGTGCAAAGGTGCTGAAGTTCCCTCCGTCTATCTATTGTGCCTAAAATGTCTTTCTTGTCTACCTATTAGGCCTAAAATACCTTTCATGTCTACCTATTGGGGCTATTTTATCCTTTTATTTCACATATCAATTTGTCATTTTTATATGTAGTATTATCGAGGGATTTATGTTCAATGAATTTTGTTGGGATTTATTTGTTGAGAATTTCCTTAGCAATTTTCTTACTTTGAGAATTACTTGGATATTTTGTTGCTGTGAATTTAGTTGGAGATTTCATTTGTGATTTACTTGGAAATATGCATACTTGAAAATTTTACTATTATAATTTTAATTGAAATTTTTTCTGGGAACGTAAGAATTTTTTTATTTAGAGACTTACCAAGAAATATTTTTAAAAATATATATTTAAGAAAATAAAAATTATAAATAGCAAGGATAATGATATTAGAAATGAATTTATTTTAAAATATTTATTCTATTCTCAGTTTAAATAAATTATTATATAAAAATTTTAATCAAATGAGGTATCAGAACATTACCCGAAAAAATATATAAGAAAGGATCTAAACCATCATTTGAAATTATCATATTTAGTTAATTTATATTACATATTTAAAGATATGTCATTCATATTTTTTAATATTTTTCACTTGAATGTAATCAATATTCAATCTGGTATAAAACCAATGACACCATTTTTTTGAATTTGAATAAAACAAATCATTAAAATTAGATGGCTAGCTATTTATCCAATAGAAAAATAAATAGTGCACAATATCAATTTTTAGTCGTTCTAAATTAATCTGTTAAATAAAATGAAAATATATCCCCAATAGATAGACGGGAAGAGAATTTTTGGCCCAATAGGAAGACATGAAGGGTATTTTAGGCCCAAAAGGTAGATGAAGGACATTTTTGTAACATTTCACATCGTTGAAGAGCAATTTAGGCCCTTTTCCTCTTGATTTTTAAACCCCAATTTCACTCCTTTTCACTTTAATAATGTTCCTAATCTAAAAGTTACTTATTTTTCCTCAATTTAGTCTTCAAACATCTTCGATACTTGGTTTTAAGATGGATTTCAAAGGCTTTACCCGGTAAAGTTGGAAAATAGTTTTTCTTCAATTTAAACCTCATTTTTAACTATATTTGACTTGAGTGTTCAGTTGTAGATTCCTCGAAGCATGGAAAATATATTTTTGAAATAAAGTTGCAATTTTTCTATTCTTTTCTAAAAACCCATTTTAGGGGTCCGTTTTGACCTCAAACCAAAAGTAGACAATATGAGTATCTTTTTCTTTGTTTTGATGCGTAGATTCTATATTTCATCATTTTAGTTAATTTTGAAATTATTTGTGAGAAGTAGGGTCGCAATGTGAAGTGTTGCGGACCGATTTCGGCATCCAAAGTAGGTTATGGCGTAACTCTTTCAGACTAGGCTGAGTAGTAAATAGTGGTACAAAATGCATGTTAAGGGGATAGGAATTGATCATCAATTTGACTATATTAATGTGTTGTGTCCTTGTAGGGGTCTATATGTGTTATAATTATTGATTTTGAGACATTATGTGTTTTGTGTGACCGTGTGGGGTCTTTTGTGATACTGATAACCTTATAATCATGTTAATAATTGTATCTTATTAATTAAAAGGTATGTTGTATTACCATATGTGCATTGTGATATATTCATACTTAATGGCATATAAAATATGTGGAAATTCAAGGATGGTTGAAAATTATGAGTTGATATTGGCTCACATGGTTATGAAAATATATCATTGTGGTTGGTTGTGGAAATACATCATGTGATTGGTTGTGGAAATACATCATGTGATTGGTTATGAGCATTAAATTCTCATACCGTACTCATTTATGAAACATTGGTGCCACCGTTGCAACATTTGAGAAACACTAGCAACACCTTTGATAAAACCCTTTCTGAGTGATGTCGTGAAGGAGATATTGTGGCTTCTTATAAAACCCTCCTCGAGGGATATTGTGGCTTCTTATGAAACCCTATGGGTTCTACATCGGGAGGCTTTCCTTCGTGGGTGTATATAGAGGTTGTGTGAAAACCTCGTGAATCATCATCATCATCTTCTTATTTTTATACATTGTACTTACTTTATTGTATTTATGTTATGGTTGAATTTCCAATTTGACATGTCATACCTATATTTGTTTTATCTTTTTTTATTAGTATATGTATTTACTAGTGTAACACCTCGAGACTGTACCCTAGGCGTCACACGATGCTTACAACCCTGAAAGACTACAAGTTAACCCATGACTGGTACCTGCTGTGAGTACTGAACCCATGACTGGTACCTTCTGTGAGTACTGAATACAATACTTAAATATATATGCAAAAGAAATCTGAAAATGCCACAAGTTTCTCAAAAGAATGAAATAATAGTAATTGAGTATAACTGATAATAAAATCTGAAAATTGAAAAACTATCAATAATAGTTTGAAAGCCTCTAACTGTTTGAATATGGAGTTGATGGGACAAATCCCCAACTAACTCTAATTGGAATAACTACGGATCTGCTGAAACACTGAAATAAGTAAACTCTATCCTTTTAATATAAGGACTCATTACTTGTAAAGCCCCGAATCAGGTACCTGAAATGCTACGCGGTGCTCATGACCCCGAAGTACTATAAGCTAACCCATGACTGATATCTGTACCTGAATACTGCATAATATACAGTATAAATGCGGAAACATGAACTGAAAGGCCATAAGGTTCAAAACTGATAAATCACCATAGGACATAATATCTGGCATGGGTATAAATACCCAAAACAAAACTTTCTAAACATACTGTAGTATGAAAAGCCTCTAAAATATAACTGTCTGAATAAGGAGTTGACAGGACATGTGCCCAAATAACTCCAACTAATAAATTAATTAATGAGATGAAGAAGAAATGATCATGTCCTCGAAAGATGAGGAATCACTTCTAACTCTGACTGCTGAGACTAAAAAGCTACTGATGCTCTGGAGCTTGTGCTTCTGAACCTATGGTATAAGACACCATAGCACAAATATGTCAGTACTTTGAATGTAGTGGTATGCATATGAGGTAGGCTAGATGCATGGAATTCATATGCATGAACAATATGGCTAACAGACTAACGTGAACGTGAGAATACATGCATGAATACATAGGAACAATATCTGAGATCATGATAACAAGAATTTACTGATAACTAATATGATTAATTACTGAATTCTAATGACTAATATAACTAATAACATGAGTGACTGTATCTGACTGTTATAAATTTGATCGAACTAGCTGAGTTCTGTATTGTTCTGAGTTGACTGTATCTGACAGTCCTGAATTCTGTAGAACTATTTGAGTTCTATTACTAAGATTAAATAATTATATCTGATAGTCCTAATTCTGTATCTGAAATTGTGGAAAGTTGTCATCTGACCGACATGCCCCTAATATGCCATTATGGCTTAGTTGGGGTCTGATCTATAACCCCAATTAGAAGGGTGTTAATATCGCGCCACTGGTAAGGAAAATCTGTGAGTAACCCTCATATAACAGGTAAATCTAGTGAGAATGGTGGGAACCCTCATATAACAGGTTAAGTCACCTTATCTACCCTCATATAATAGGTTATGATGTCTCAACCTACACTACCTATGTAGTTCTGGAACACAAGGATTGCTTCTAAATCACATCCTCATATAACAGGTGATTTCCCATCCATAGGTTCACTCATTGTTAATTCCTACTCCAATCTGAATAGACACTGAAAATGATTAACTGAATAGGACTAGACTAAATTCATAGAGTTCCGTTAACTGATAGAATACTATTAAGATTATTGAATTATGTATCTTTCCTGAGTCCCATGACTGACTGAGTTCTATGGACAATGGCTTGACTAAGGATATCATGAAAATATGACACTGGCTCTAGGCATACAACTAACTTGTCGGGTACAAGTACCCCCAGGAATCGATAGAGAGAAACTGACAAGGCATGACATTATTGAATAGATGACCAACATCATCAATCCATAACACAATAATTAGAGATTTAGGATAGGAGGCTACAAGATGATTTAGGAAAAGTTTCTCTTCTTTCAGTATTCATGTCAGGAGAATGAGCATGAGCTTTTGTTAAACTCTCTTTCAAATTTAATCTTCCTTCTATTTACAGATCATGTCTCCCATAAAGAATAATGGATAAAAAAATGGTAATCATCCTGCAGCTCAGCCTATTTAAGAAAATCCCCTAAATAAGCATGTTTCTCATACTGATTTTTGAGTTGTATTCACTACCTTAGCTCACTTAGTAGCATCTCACAACAATCAACAGGCTGCTATCCCAGCTAATCCAGTGGCTAGTACCATTGCGCTAGGATTGAAGGCTTTACGTGAATGAACCCTTCCTTATTTATGAGATCAAAGTCTAATAAGGATCTGTAGGAGTTTCTTGACATGGTTCAGAAGGTGACTATTATTATGGGTGTCACATCTAGTGAGAGTGAATATTTAGTTAATTACTTGTTACAGTTTGTAGCTCACATCTAGTATAATCAGTGAAAGGGGGGATAAAGGCATAGATGCAGGGCCTGTATAGTGGGAAGAGTTCACCACGGCCTTTTTAGATAGGTTATTCCCTTTAGAGTTGAGGAAGATAAGGTCCAGGAGTTCATAAATATAAAATAGGGTAACATAAGTGTGAGGGAGTATTCACTTGAGTTTACTCAGTTGGCTAGGTATGCTCCTTTATGGTGGCTGATAACAGGCGTAGGATGAGTAAGTTTGTCTCTAGTGTAGCTGATAGTGTGGTTAAGAAGAGTAGGACCGCAATGTAGATTAAATAGATAGACTTATCTAGGCTTATGGTCCATGCTCAGCAGATTGGGGAGGAGAAGGTTAAGGAGAAAGAAAGAGAGAATAAGAGGGCTAGGATAGGTAGTTTTAACTTTGCTCAACTGAGGTCGGAGGGTGGTAACCGTCCTCAACTCTATCAGAAATCTTCATCCCCAGCTCCGTCTTCAGCTAGTTCTCCAGTGACAAAATTCAAAAATGATAATCAGGATAGAGCACCAATATCTAAGTCCCAGGGTAGAGTAGAAGCAAAGTTGTTTATTTTCAATTTTCTAATGAACTAGTTCTTGAATGGAGGGGTAGTATTTCAACATTTAGGGGTTATCTTATTTCATACCTTAGGGTGAGAAAAATGATATCTAAGGGATGTGTTTACTATCTTGTTCTAGTCAAAGACTCTAATTCTGAGACTCTCAGTCTTGAGTTCATTTCAGTAGTAAGCACATTTCTAGTTGTGTTCCCTGAAGATCTTCTCGGAATTCCTTCGAAAGAAAAATTGACATTGGAATAGACCTTCTTCCAGATACCCAGCCTATCTCTATTTTTCCTTACAGAATGGCACCAGCTGAGCTTAGGGAGTTGAAAGAACAATTGAACGAATTCTTAGATAAGGGATTCATTAGGCCCAGTATTTCCCTATGGGGTACTTCAGTCCTTTTCGTGTGAAATAAAGATGGTTATCTTTGAATGTGTATTAATTATCGCTATTTTAACAAAGTCACAGTCAATAATAAGTACCCACTTACCAAAATTAATGACTTATTCAACCAATATCAGGGTGCCAGTTATTTCTCTTTGATAGACCTCAAATCTGGCTATGATCAGTTCAAAGTCTGAGAATATGATATTTCAAAAATAGTCTTTAGAACTCGGTATGGTCACTTTAAATTTCTAGTTGTCTTTTGGACTAACGAATGCCCAGCAGCCTTCATGGACTTGATGAATAGGGTGTTAAAGCAATACTTGGACATATTTGTAATAGTCTTTATTGATGATATTCTTGTCTATTCTCATAACGAAAATGATCATACAGACCACATCAGAATTGTATTGCAAACTCTTAGAGCCCATCAGTTGTTCACTAAATTCAGTAAGTGCAAATTTTGGCTAATATGATTAGCTTTTCTTAGTTGTATTATTTTTGGTGATGGCATTATAGTTGACCCTTAAAAGACCGAAGCAGTGAGAAATTAGCCTAAATCTATCTCTCCATTAGATATTAGGAGTTTGTTGGGTTTGGTTATCTATTACCAATAGTTTATTGTAGGGTTTTCCTCTATTACATCCCCCATGTCTAGATTGACTCAAAATAAAGTTAAGTTTCAGTAGTCAGATTCTTGTGAGAAAGTTTTTAGGAGTTGAAGACTCAACTCACCTCAGCCCTAGTTTTGATATTGCCAAATGGTATATATGGGTTTGTTGTTTACTATGATTCTTCCATAGTTAGTTTGGCATATGTTTTGAAATAAAGAGGTAAGTTCATATCCTATGCCTCTAGACAGCTTAAACCCCATGAAAAGAATTACCCTACCTATGATCTTGAGTTTGCAGCTATTGTATTTGCCTTAAAATTTTGGAGGCATTATTTGTGTGGGGTTCATGTTGATGTGTTCACGGATCACAAAAGTTTGCAGTATGTGTTTTCACAAAAAAATTTATATCTCCATCATAGAATGTGGTTAGAATTATTGAAAGATTATGATATGAGCGTTTCGTATCATCTGGTCAAGGCCAATGTTGTGCCAAATACCCTTAATAAATTATCTGTGGGTAGTGTTATGCATGTAGAGGATGATAACAAGCAGTTAATAAGGGGGGTTCATCAGCTTGCTAGATTAAGTATGTGGTTGGTGGATTTAACTTAGGGTAGTGTATGGATTTAGAATAGTTTGGAATCTTCTTTGGTTGCCAAAGTGAAGGAAAATCAAGATAGGGATTCCAGTCTGGGCAATTGAAGGAACCAGTTAGATATTAGAAGGTAGAGGTTTTATCCCAGGGGAGATGATAGGTTCCGATGTCAGGGTAGGCTGTGTGTGTCGGTTTTAGATGGTTTAAGATAGTGAATCCTTGCAGAAGAACATGGTGCATGTTACTCTATTCATCCAAGAGCCACTAAGATGTTGTAATACCTCGTAATTTTTCTTAGCTTGAAATTGTCCCAAAAATATTAGAAGTTTTCTTTGAAAGATGAATTCACTTTTGTACATGTGGTATTTTTAAGATTTTCACTTTTATTCATGTTGAAAATTGAATTAGCTTTCCAATGATACTAATTTCATCCACATACGGTATCAGAGTAAAAAGTTATGGATGTTTTACTCAGAGCTATCAGAATTGCCAAGGTGCGACAACCAGGTTGACGGACCGTCAATCTAGCGACGGACCGTTGCCTTGACCGTTGTAGCCAAGGTAGTGAGGCAGCCTTCCGGATAAGATACGATGTAAAGGTTGATGGACCGTTGAACTTGCGACGGACCATCGCCCAAGACATTACTACCTAGGCAGTGAGACCCTTTCTGGTCCATGTGCGACGGTCGGAATGATGGACCATCGACCCAGCGATGGACCGTCACACGAGCCATCACAGGTCCCATCCAGTTATTTTTAAGTCATTTTTTTGGGGGATTTATGATCTTTTTACAACCCGTTTATATACCCAATTATATCCAACCAAAGCTTAGAAATTCATTATTTATCTACAACAACAAAATTAGGGTTTTTCTCTCTAATATTAATCTCCAAGAACAAAATCCAAATATTCTTCAAGAACTAAGAGATTCAAATTCTTCAAGTTCAAGAATTTTAAGAAACTCAACCCAGGTATGCATAGTGTTCATTCATGGACTCCTTTAGTCCATGAAGTCTAAGAATCTCTTTTCAAAGTTCAAGTGTACCGATTTGTTTATAAATTTCATGTTGGGTTTGCATTTGTTCATGTTGACAATGACCAATTGAATTCTAATCCATGTTGGGTGATCAATTTTAAGTGGAATTGATTTGTATAGATGTATATTCATGGGAACCTATGATTAACCCTTGGGTGATGAAATTATAGTTGAATCATGATGTTTATTTGTTGTAAAATGTTGTTATATATACTATGCTTACCATGTGTTTGATTAAATGCCTATGTGAAGGAATAGTTCCCAACTAGTATGATATTATGAAATCCCCATTCATGTACAAGTTTATGCATATCAAATGTTTGATGAAATGCGTTAATAAATGAATTATGGACTGTGATGTTGGTCATGTATTCAAGAAATTCACGCTTTGTAAGTTTATTTACATTGAGTCCTGGAGGTACTTGTACCCGACAATTTAGCTGTATGCCTAGAGACTATGTCATGTGTTCAAGATACTCTCAATCAAGCCATGTTCAGTAGAATTCAGTTAGTCTCATGACATCGAAAAACTCAGTAACTTCAGTAAATCAAAGTCAGTTATCAGACATCAGTAATATTTTATCAGTCAACAGAACTCAGTTAACTCAGTCCAGTCAATTCTGTGTCTATTCAGATGGGAGTAGGAATTAGCACTGAGTGAACCCAAAGATGGGAACTCACTTGTTATATGAGGGTGTTATTCTTAGAAGCAATCCTTGTATTCCAAAACTATGTAGCCAGCATAGGTTGAGACATCATAGCCTTTTATATGAGGGTAGATGAGGTTGCTTAACCTGTTCTATATGGATTCCCTCCATTCTCACTAGAGTTACTTGTTATATGAGGGTTACTCACATAATATCCTTACTAGTAGCACTATATTGAAACACTTCTAATTGGCGATACAGATTGGACCCCAACGCAGCCATAATGGCACTTTAGAGGCATGCCAGTTAGATGACTACTTCCCATAGTTTTATGTTACAAAATCAGGACTGTCAGATATAGTCAATGAGTCTTAGTAATAGAACTCAGATAGTTCTACAAAATTTAGGACTGTCAGATACATTCAACTCAGATACAGTACGAAACTCAGCTAGTTCCAACAGATTTAGGACTATCAGATATAATCACTCATGTTATCAGTTATATCATTTATCAAAACTCAGTCATTAGTCATGTTAGTTATCAGTAAATTCATGTTATCACAATTTTAGATATAGTTACTATGTATGCATGCATCTATTCTCATATTCATATTATCCAGTATTGTTCATGCATATGAACCCCATGCATTCAGCCTACCTCACATGCATACCAGTAAATTCAAAGTACTAACACATTTATGCTATGGTTTTTTATACCATAGGTTCAGAGACACGAGCTCTAGAGCGTTAGTTGATTCTAGTCTCAGCAGTCAAAGTTAGCAGTGAGTCCTCATCTTTTGAGGACATGATAATTTCTTATTATCTCATTAATTAGTTTATTAGTTGGAGTTAGTTGGGGACATGTCCCTTCAAATCCTTATTCAGATAGTCATGTTTAGAGGCTTTTCAGACTACAGTATGTTCAGATAGCTTATTTCAATTTTGTTTTGGGTATTTCATACCCTATCCATATGTTATGATTTATTAGATCTAATGTTACAGTTGAATGTTATGGCCTTTCAGTTCATGTTTCCACATTTTAAAATATATTATGCAGTATACAGGTACAAATATCAGTCATGGATTAGATTGTGGTCCTTCAGGGTCATGAACATCATGTAGCATTCCGGGTACCTAATTTGGGGTGTTACAGATATACTGTGATTTATGGGAAATCTATTGGTGGAGTGGTATGAAAAGGGATATTACGGAGTTAATAGCTAAGTGTCCTAATTGTCAGTAGATTAAGGTTGAGCATCAGAGGCCTAGTGGCATAATGCAGGAGTTCAGCATTCCCACTCTAAAGTGGGAATAGGTCAATATGGATTTTGTGATAGGGTTGCCATATTTACATTGTCAGCATAATTTGATATGGGTTATTATAGATAGGATAACCAAATCAAACTATTTCTCGCTATTTCCTACTTCCTATAGCTGAGGACTATGCCAAGCTCTATATTAGAGAGTTGGTAAATTGAATGGATTCCTGTTGTTTATCATATCAGATAGAGCTACTCAGTTTACCTCTAACTTTTTGTAAAGCTTTTCAGAAGGGTCTTGGTACCCAAGTTCATCTTAGTACATTCTTTTACCCTCCGACAGATGGTCAGATAGAGAGGACCATTCAGACCTTAGAGGACATGTTGAGAGCATGTGTTATTGATTTTAGGGTTAGTTGGGAAGATCACTTGCCTTTAATTGAGTTTTCCTACAATAACAGTTATCATTCCAATATTTAGATGGCTTCATTTGAGGCTCTCTGTGGGAGGAAATGTTGGTTTCCTATTGGGTTGTTTGAGGTACGTAAAACTAAGTTTATAGGGCCAAATTTAGTATATGATGCGATTGAGAAGGTTCAGTTAATTAGAGAGAGGCTTAAGACATCCCAAAAATGATAGAAATACTATGCAAATGTGAGAAGAAAAGATTCGAGTATGAGGTTGGTGACTTAGTCTATTTGGAAATCTCTCCCATGAAAGGAGTGAAGAGGTTTGAGAAGAAGAGGAAGCTAAGTCCCTGATGTGTTAACCCTTATAGGATCTTGAGTCTCTTTATAAAAGTAGCTTATTATCTTGAGTTTCCTACAGATTTTACATTAGTGCATCTAGTGTTAAATATCTTATTGTTAACGAAGTGTATCAGCGACCCAGCTATAGTAGTCCGTTTAAAAAATATAGTTGTTCAGGATAGCCTTTCTTATGAGGAAATATTAGTTGAAATCCTTGATCGGCAGATTTGTATACTGATGAACAAAGAAGTTCCCTTGGTTAAAGTTCTTTGGAAGAATCAGTCTTGTGAAGGAGCCATTTGGGAAGTATTTTTCTGCAAACTCAGACTTAGTTTATGGTAATATTTTTCCTTAAATTATCTTTATTTCATTCTTAGTTCCACATATATAATCATCTTCCCATCATTGCATGAATTCTCGAATTAGTTTATTCACGTCTCATATTTCAAGCTCAGTCATGTAACTATGTTTTCAGTTATGCATGTTCAGTATATGATTTCTGTTTCCTCAATATTCTCATCTTTATTATCCTTATTCAAGGAAAAATGTTCCCAATGGGGATATATTATAATACCCCATATTAATCTTAGCTTAATTCAGCCCATAGTGTATGCATAAGTGGCTTAGAAACCTGAAAAAATAGCCAAGTGTTATGAATCTAGTTTTATTTTGGCCTCTTAACTTGGATGATTTTAAAGTGACTTTCCCAACCCTGAGACGTAATTTTTTGAGTTAATTCATGTTTGGAGGTGGAAGGAGAATGTCTCGGGGGAGTTTAGGATTTTTTTAACAAAGATTGGGTCATGTTTGGATTTCAATTCCAACAGCTTAATGCGACTACATTGCGTCACTCCTATTATTGTGATGGGGTCCTTGTCGTATCACAGTATGCTATTAAATGGCATCCCAGTTATGAATTTAAATTCCAGAGAGGCAGACTTGTCTTTTTCCACTACCCTAATTCATGAAAACACAAGATTAAGTCAGCATTTGGGGCAATATATGCCCAATTTCCTCAGTTTCTCCCTAAAATAAATTGTAACCATCACCCAAATTCATCAAGTTCAATCATTATCCCTTTAATAAAACTCAAGAAGCTTCACCACCCAAGAACTTTCAAGAAAGTTAATTCTCTTTCAAGATTAAAGCATTAAGGTATGTTTGATGTTCATCTATGGTCCCTTTTTCTCCATGTGGTCCAAGAACCTATTTTATGCTTTAATATATGAATTTATATATTTGCAATGAGTGATCTTCATAAAGAATTTATGAATCTAAATTATCTATGATGTTTACAAGTGACTTTCATTAAAAGTAGACCTTATATGTTTGAATGAAGAAAGTTCCATATAAAATCCCAAAATTTATGGATTTAGTGTTATAACTATGTTATTCCCACATGTTTCAATCATTCCCATGCTTAAATCCATGAATTTCAACTGTTTGATAAAATGCCTATGAGGTGAACTTTGTACTATGTTCACCTATTATGTTCTTCAAAGCTTTCATGTGTCCATATTGTTAATTTGATTCTGTGTTGGGGGTTATGAATACCCAAAACTTAGTTGTTTACATAGTTTACAGTATTTTAAGAATGGTTTTAGATATGTATGATCATTATCCATCCAGTTATTTATCATAATCAGTTAAACTTAGATCAGTTTAGTAATTTGAGTCAGTTCAGTTGGGAGTAAGATTTAGCACCAAGCGAACCCAAGGATGGAGGCTCACCTGCTAGTAGATAGTCTGACTCTTAGGTGTAATCCCTGTATTCTAGAACTACACAACCAGCACAGGTTTGAGATATTAACCTAATAGTTGAGGGTTAACACATATCTCACCAGGGCATCTACCAGTAGAGGGTGAATCTTTAGTATTTTGGGACTTTACTTTAGTTAGTCCACACAGCCAGTGTTAGTACCCGTGGTATGGTATTGTACCCTTCCAACTGGGGTTACAGGTTGGACCCTAATTAACTCAGATTTGGGCATGTCAGTTAGATAATACCTTCCACAGTCTCAATTCAGTATTCAGTATAGAATTTAATTTTAGGCTTGTTTGACCATAGTATACAGTTATTAGTATTTTAGTTTACCTATTATTCAGAATCATATTACATACTTGGTCATGCATTCATAGATTTCACAGATTTTATGTATTTATATTCAACTACCTCATGCTATTCATTCATTCAGTTATTATTCATGCATATGAACCCATGCATATCAGCCTAACCTTATCTCTTATACCAGTATATTCAAAGTACTGACTGCATACTTTTTTTGCGCTAGGATATTTAATATCATAGGTCCAGATGCTCAGGCTCCTAACTATGCATAGATAGTTCAGCCTATTAGCAGCAATAATAGTAGTGAGTCCTCATCTATCGAGGACATGGTAGTTTATTTTAGTTTACTTCAGTACTTTCTTTTAGTTTATTAGTTCGAGTTAGTTTGGGGTTTGTCACATCAACTCCACAGTCAGTTAGTTTTAGAGGCTTTCAGATATTTAGACAGATAGTCAATTTATCAGTTGTTTTTATCAGTATCTTTAATATGTTTATAGACGTTCAAAACTATGATTTAGTGTTATTTTTCAGTTTCTTAAAACCTTTGGCATTATTCAGTTATTTCTGCACATGTGTATCTTATCTTATTACCATATTATTCAGTAGTCACAGTAGGTACCAGTTTATGGATTAGCTTATGGTCTTTCGGGACCATAAGCACTATTATCGCAATTAGGGGTAGCCTCAGGTCATGACATATAATCATGTGAATAATTGTATCTTATTTATAAAAAGGTGTGTTGCTGTACTATTTATGTATTGTGATGTATTCATAGTTATTGGCATATTAAACATGTGAAAACTCTTGGATGGTTCAAAATAATGAGCGGATATTAACTCATTTGGTTGTGAAAATATATCATTATGGTTGGTTGTAGAAATACATTATGTGATTGGTTGTGCAAATACTCACTGTGATTGGTTGTTAGCTTTACATCCCCATATCATACTCATTCAGGAAATATTGGTACCACTGTGGCAACATAAGAAACACTAGCAATACTTTTTATAGAACCCTTTTTGAGGGATGTGCCGGGAAGGAGATATTGTGACATCTTATAAAACCCTCCCCGAGGGATGTTCTAGGAAGGAGATAGATATATGGATTGTATGTGTCTTAGCAAACCCCCCATGGGTCCCATATTGGAAGACTTGCCTCTGTGGGTGTATACAGAGGTTGTGCGATAACCTCATATATCATTATCATCATAATCTTCTTATACATTGTATGTACTTTATTTTGTTTGTGGTTGAATTTCCTTAATTACATGTCGTACCTCTATTTGTTCTATCTTCCATTGATTGTACTTGACTATCTTGTATACATGCTCCTCCTTATTTCTACTTAAATATTATATAATAAATACTTGTGTTCTACATGGTGGTGATGTAGCAATATATGTGATATATATGTGTGTGTATATGTGTTAGAATTATTAATGCAAGTGGTTTGGGCTATTATTGTGGGATATTTTTTTATTACAGGTGACATGCCCTTAGTGTATATTTTGTATGCTTTATTTTCTACTTTGCTCGATCGGCCAATGATACCTACTGAGTATAAGTGGATCATACTCACTGCTACTGTACCTTTTTGGTGCAAATTCAGGTTTGGGTATGCCTCTTATGGCTTAATTTTGAGCTCCTACAGAGTATTCAAAGTAGCGATTTGACTTATTTGTATCTAGGGTCCACTTATATGTTTTTGTATTAGTCTATGTCTTCATTAGTATTTGGAGAAAGACATTATTCCTATTGGTTTTTCTTATTTATTTGAATAATGGATTGTATTACTAGTTATACTATTGACACCTGGTTTTAGAAATTATAAATTATTGATGGTTATGTTCTTTCCATATTTGTTATACTTATATGGTTCGGCTTCATTCTAGAAAACTTACCTTGGGGTTATTTCTATCTTTTTACCCTTTGTGTATCAATTTGGGTGATAGGATTACTTGTTAAGGTTTGCCGCAATGAGTGCCATCATGACCCTTGATTTTTTACTATGACACTTTTCTTGTTTACTTTTATTGTGTTCATGAGCTTAGGCTAAAGGGGTTTATCTCCGGTCTTAGTTGTGTTGGGATGACATCATGGATAGTTCCTTGTTTGAGTCGTGACAATCTTGGTATCAGAGCACCATTCAGGGTTGTTAGGTATCCACTAGGCCTTGTTGAGTATAGTTCTTTTTATGGGTATGTAGTGCACCACACTCATAAGGAGGAGGATACAAGGCATTTAGGAATATTTCCCATCTTTGTTTTATATTTTGTAGTAGAGAGTCTAGTTATCATGAAACTTATCTAACTCCTGGCTTACTCACATTTTAGATCATGCCTCCCTGAAGATCTGACATTCGTAGGAACTTAGATGGAACATCTATTCCACCTGGGGAACATGCGGAGGAAATTTTCCCTATTCATGGAATGCAAACTCAGTCTAGGGTACCTACTCTTGAATGCACCACTCTACCTAGGATTTTAGTAGCCGCTACTAGTCCTCCGTGGGATTTTTGGGATAGTGATACTCATGCTCAGTCCCCTCAAGGAGATATCTTAAATATGGATTTCCATCAATCTATCCATATGCCTGCTCAGATTATGTCATCACATTCTCGTCGATCTAACCATGCCGGTTCTATTGCTAGTTCATCTAAGGTCACTCGGGCTGACCAGTTTATGAGGTTGAATCGCCCAATATTTATAGTCTCTAAGGTTAAGGAGGATCCTCATGGTTTTATCAATAAGATGTAAAAGATCTTTAAGGTTATGCACTAGTGATTTGGAAGGTGTAGAGTGTGTAGCTTACCAGTTGAAGGAATTAGCTTATCAGTGATATGAGGAGTGGGAGGAGTTAAGGGGTGAGAGTACTAAGCCTACTATATGGGAAGAGTATGTCGGTTCTTTTCTTAATCATTTCTTTCCTCAAGAGTTGAGGAAAGCCAAAGATAAAGTGTTTATGAATCTAAAACAGGGTAGGATAAGAGGTAAGGAGTACATACTGAAGTTCCAATAAATATACTATTGTACTCCAAAGCTGGTGTCTATTATGAGGTCTAGAATGAGGAAGTTTTCTTCTGTTCTGTCCCGTGATTTGGTGTTAGAATGTAAGGTTACTATGTTGAATAATAATATGGACATATCCAGGTTAGTGTTGTATATGCAACAGGTGAAAATGAGAAAAGAAAGTAGGCGAAAATGGGGGAAAGTAGAGTAAGAAATTTAGGAATGCAAAGTAAGGTGCAAATCAGCAGAACAATGGGAGAGATGGTAGGCAATGGACTATGAAGAAGAACTAGGGAAATTCTTATTTGTCTGCTAGTGCTCCTTATCCTAAGACTTTGGGTGATCGGTGTTTTTAGCCTAATAATGGTCCTAAGCCATAGGGATCCCAATCACAGGCCAGTGGAGATTAGTCGGCCCCATCTTACCCTCCTTGACATTTTTGTAAGTAGCTTCACCGGGTATATTATATGAAAGAGAGGCTTTTATGCTTTAATTATGGTCAGCCTAGTCATATGCAGTAAAATTTTCCTATAGATAGGGTATCTATCAGAGTTAATAAGGTTTCAGCGTACTTCTTTAGCTCTTGCGGTAAAAGTGTTACTTCAAGGATGAGAAATGGTCAGAATCATCTTTATACACTTTTTACTCATCAGGAATCAAAGGCTTCCCCAGATGTTGTCACTGGTATGTTCCTACTCTTCCTCTGTGAAGTTTATTGTTTGTTTGATCTGAGTTGTACCATATCTTATCTGACCCCTTATGTGGCTTTATGCTTTGGTTTTATTCCTGGAAATATTTCGAACCCCTTTTCTATTTCTACTCCGATGGGTGAGTCTATAATTGCTAGAATTATCTATAAGGGTTGTGTGGTGTCCATCTGTAATGACCCAAAATCTCATCCCGGAGTGTCACACGATTCTTAAGGCTATGAGTAGCCCCAGGCTAACCCTTCAATCCTGTTACTACCTCTATCTCTCACTTTGGGACATTAAGTCAAGCAATAAGACTATAATATTTATATATATATATCATCTCACGAACTGAAATAACTGGGAACATAGTCTGAAATATTAATACTGAAAGTCTAAAACACAACTGCTAGTCTAGTCTGACAAAGCCTCTACTTCTCAAACTGAAGAGCCATTGGGACAAAATCCTAACTAACTCGGACTAATATAAAAATAATAACAACTGAAATCGAAGAAAAATAGGTCCTCGAACCATGAGGACTCACCAACTGTGGAGTGTAGGAAAGGCACTCGGAAATCACGATCACCGCTTAGATTGAGCACCTTGACCTACATTATAATTGAATGTAGCACATAGACATCTATGTGGATCAGCACTTTGGTAATGTACTGAGTATATAGGGGTGTATACATTTACATAAAACAATATCAATACTCTTTAATAAAATCATGCATGAAATTAGGAATGACTCACATAGCTTGAATAAGTCCAGAATGTAAAACTCATAAATCATGAATAGTGAAGCATGTATCACAAATCTCATGAGTCATTATACTTACCTTTAAAATCTCTACTCTCCTCTTATTCTCAACACTTGAAGGCTAAAGGAACTTTCAACAATATTTTCAACTAATGCTTTTATCTCATGGAGAGTAAAACTTCTTCAAAACTTAAGGACTCGGGACTTTTAGAAACATTAAAACTTGGGAACTTTGTGACTCTTGGGATTACATAACTTTGGGAACTCCAGAACTCTTTTAGACTCGGGATACTTGGAACTGGGGAGTTTTTTGTAACCGATATAAACCATGTGAGCTACATGGAGTCCAACGTCTCTCCCACATTGGGGAGAGTTGTTCTATCCTTTCCATCTAATTAGAACCTCATCTTTAGTGATCACTATCTAGGCCTTGGGCCCATAAATCTTGAACCTACGGTAGCACGTAGTTCTGGGGTATGAAACCTTGGAATCATACCCAACTTGGTGCTAAATACTCTCCCATACTTAGATCAGAACTCTTAGGGAATCCACCTCAAAATAACTTGAGGGTCTATAACAAAGACCAAGACATAATTCTATTTGATTTAAATCATACTCAATGTAGATTCCTTTCTTAACTCAAACTCAAGACAATCTTCTTAAAAATCTTTCAATCATATCAATCAAGATATTAGAGAATAACTCATAATAAAAGTCTCATGACTCAACATCTCGAAACTCATGCTTGATAGCAAAACATTCATAATGATCTTAAACTCTGGAGATTTCAGCTTATATATGTGTTATAGAATATAAACATGCTCATGAAATTCAACTTCTAAAACCATGAAAATCTAAAATCTCATGAATAGCAATATAGGGTATAAATCCAGCTTCAATTTCTTAAGAAAACAAGTAAAATCATGCTATTTGACCTTCAATTCATGGGAAACATCAAAATCTTGCAATAAATGAAAATTGATGAAAACCCCGAACTCAATTTCATTTAAAATCTTATAAATTACAGAAACTTATAGTTTAAAATAATCCATTGGGAACAAGGGTGAAAGGATTACCCTTGTTCAAAATCCCACGTACCTTAGATTGTGAAATGTGATGAACAGGCTTGTTTAAAACTCTTCTTCTTACTCTTGAGAGAGAGTTCTTGAAGCCCTTGACTTGGAAAATCAAATCTCAACTCAAATTTTGAAAGCTATGGTGAACTCTTAAATTTCTTGGAGAAGGATTCGGAGTTGTTCTTGAGGGAGAAACCCTAGCTTTTGAGATGTTTTAGAAGATAATGAAACCCTCAGCTTCGTTATGGATATATCTGAGTATTAAAAGGGTAGGAAAAGATGAAAATCCATTTTTAAAATGACTTTAAAATACTGAATGGGATGTGGGACGGTGGGGTGCGACGGTCCGTCGGATACCCGACGGTCCATTGGTCTTGACCATCATACCTGTGTAAGAATCTTAATTTGTCTTGACTGTGACGGTGGGGTGCAACGGTCCATCTATAATCCGATGGTCCATCAGCTCTCTCTATCGCACTTGGCCAGTGAGTCAATCTTTTGCCTTATTGCGATGGTCTAGGCGACGGTCCGTCGGCCCCGTCCATCGCACCTGGGCAGTTCAGACTGCCTTCTGTAATTTGGCCTTATCTTCTTACTCCAATATTGGATTTTCATGAAATGCATATCATTGGAAAGATAATTCAATTTCGCACACTATGGAAAGTCATTTTTAGGTAAATTCAAAAAGGTTTAAACACTAATTACTTGGGAAATCACTTCTCAATCTTTTAGGGCCGGAATTACACTTCACTTGACATGCTCTAAAGGCTCAAACTATGAGGGAACTTGCACTTGGGTGTATTTATAAATCTAAGAACCATAACTTATCCATATTTTAGCGAAGTTTGGAGAACAAAGTGCCTAGTTTCTTATGTTTTTACTCTACTTCTATGTAATTGAGCTAACCAATGTGATTAGCATGATTTCAGGTATTAATGAAGTAGATGAAGACATAATGGGACTATGGAATGTGTATGGCATATGAAAAAAGAGAGAGTAGAAGTCTGGACCAAATGTGGCGCCTAGAAAATATGTCTAAGACTAGTTTTTCATTTATAATTAGTTTAGGGACTTAGAAGGAAATTATGAAAGAAAAGATTGTTAAAAGTCTTAATGCTGAATTTTTATTCATGATTCATTATTCTGTATTATTTTGAGAGAAGAGAGAGGTGGCTTACACCAAGGGAAAAATGCTATTCATCTTCTCCACCAAGCTCTTTCTAGTTTTTGGTATGATGAATATTTTTATTGTGATTTCTATTTTACCTATGAGTAGCTAACTTTATTAGTTAGGGTTATGGAAGCCTTGTAGCATACAATCTATCACTTTGGGTTTTGAATTCATTATGCATTGATTTGTTTACATCATACTCTCTTCGCTTATCTTGAATTCTCGTGGTCGCAAACATAGAAGATATGCCTTAAAATACAACTTATTCGAAAGAAAGGTTGATGTTTGGAAAAGAGAGTAGTGACAAGAAAATAGGATTTCCAACCCCTATTTCACATGTTAATGCCTTAACAGGATTAACTACTTGGAGATTTAGTATTGTTTTTGGTAAATACTTTTGATTCGAGAGAACTAAAGTTAATTAGTCCTTGATGGTTGAGAGACACTAGGATTATGTTATTAAATACAATACGTTTCTCTGTAAGCATGATGCATGTATGAATTGGTAAAGCCCATAGTTAGAACGTATTGAAAGGTACAAGGTGGACATAACCCTAGCTTTCTATTTCTCTGAATTTGAATACTACTATACGTATTTTATCTTGTTAAACTGAAACCATTAATTTGTGAACTGAATCAAATCCCCCCTATTTATTTTACGGAAAAGAATGATTAAAAGTCAACTAATCTGCATACAACTTAACTAGCACCATATTCCCTGTGGGATTCGACCCCAACCAAGTTGGATTATATATTTGACAATGATCGCTTACTCTCTCGTAAGACAGGTGTAATTTAGGCGTATCAAATTTTGGTGTCCTTGTCGGGGAATACGGTTGTTGATTGAGTTTATGTGTGTTAATTAACTGTTAGTCAAGTTTCCTTATTTTATATTTATTTGTTATTTTTGTTCATTACAGGATCATTGTTGTTAATTCCACAAACCAGAAGTTTAGGTGAACCATTATTACTTTTCAATCATGAACCTCATCTCATTGAAATAATAGCTAACTAATAGGAAGGGAAAAGATTAGCCGCTTTGGCTAATGCTAAATTAAATCAACAAAATACAAATAACCTAGGTTGAGTACCTAATCTAGATGAAGAGGAACTAGGATATGATGATTTAATTGACCTGGCTAATAGAAGGCGTGCAGCAGGGATATGGCTGTGCAGTTTGATGTTGACAACAATGTGGACAATTTACATGGAATTGGATCTACAGGGGAAATCATTCTACCACCACTAGATCCTGGGGTGAAATTCAACATCACCAACACTATGATCCAGCAACTAAATCTGAAAGGACTCTTTGGTGGATTACCTGGTAATGATCCAAATCTATATTTAGTAAATTTCATCAATATTTATAAGTCATTTGATAATCCTGGAGTGGGACAAAATGTTATTCATTTAAGATTGTTTCAACTGTCTCTGTCTGGATAGGCGACTATGTGGTTGAATGAGTTGACTTCTGATTCTATAACAAACTAGAGGCAATTGAAAGAAGCTTTACTAGAAAGGTTCTTTCCACTCTCCAGAATGTTATAGTTGAGGGATGAGATCAGCAACTTTAGGCAATTGGCTTATGAAGCTTTGCATGAGACTTGGGCGAGATTTAAAAAGAAGTTGACTCAATGCCTAAACCATAAGATGATTGATGAACACTTGATGGAAATAATATATAGAGCTTTGAACTCACTTACAAAGACAATAGTGGATAATGTTGCAGGAGGAGCTTTTATGGAGCTCATCTTTACTGAGGCTGTGGATATGTTAGAAAGGATTACTAAGACAAGTAGAACTTGGCATACTAGAGATTCTGTGGTAGCAAGTAATACTATGTCTAGTGTAATATTAGTAGAGCATCATAGGAGAGAAGAGGATTATGATGAGGATATGGCTCATATGAAAACCCATATGGATCTGCTCATGAAACATTTGCTATCAGGTAATATAGAAAAGGTAAAAGCTATGGGGTCCCATGGTAAGAGAGCTGAATCAAACACTGAGGAAGAGGATAACTATTTTCATAACTAGGGGGTTTTCAAACCGGTGGTCAAGGAAACCAAGGTTGGAACCATCAAGGAGATTGGAAGAATAAAAGTGACAGGAGTGGACTGTATGTACCTCCTAGAATCTGTGATAATGCTGCCACCAATTTAGGCAAAATGTCCATGGAGGACATGATGGAGAAACTATTAAAGGGAGTTGAGGCAACCAATTTTAGGGTGACTATTATGAAGAGTGACATATCTTCCATGAGTCAACTAGTAAACTCGCACTTAATTGCTATTAAACAACTGGAGTAGCAGATGAGCCAATTATTTGCAGCATTCAACCAATGATAGAATGGGACTCTACCAAGTGATATAGTTCAAAATCCGAGGAATAATGGATCGTGTATGTCCATTACCACTAGGAGCGGTAATATATTGTCTAGTCCAACATTGGGAGCATCCTCTCATACTGATGCAATTGAAATGGATTGGGAGATAGTTCATTAATATTCAGTGGTGCCTGTGGAGTTGGGAAGTTTGAAAAAGAAGAGTGTGGAAGTGGAACAACCACCTAAGCCGAAGCATGTTAGTGATGTGGAGCAAGGAATAAGAAAGGAGGTAAAAGTTGCTCCAACTGAAATCCCAAGCCCACCACCCCCATTTCCACAATGATTAAAGAAGAAAGAAGATGATGGCAAGTTTATCAAATTCATGGCTATGTTGAAGCAGTTGACAGTGAATGTGCCCTTAGTTGAAGCACTGGAACAGATGCCCGGATATGCTAAGTTTATGAAAGACCTGTTGACGAAGAAAAGGACTGTGAGCAATGAAATGGTAGAAAATCTTCCTCATTGAAGTGTTATTGCTACAAGATCTATTGCCTAGAAGAAATCTGATATGGGAGTATTTATTATTACATGTACGATTGGATTGCTAAAGTTTGAAAAGGTCCTTTGTGATCTTAGGGCAAGTATAAATCTAATACCATTGATGGTTTTCAAGAAATTGGGTTTGGGAGATCCTACGCCCACCAATATGCATCCTCTAATGGTGGATAGATCGATAAAAAGGACGATTGGGATTCTACATGATATACTTGTAAAAGTTGCAGATTTTATATTTCCTGTGGAATTTGTAATTCTTGATTGCGAAGAGAACAAAGTGCCTAGTTTCTTATGTTTTTACTAAAATTCTATGTAATTGAGTTAATTGATGTGCTTATTATGATTTAAGGTATTAATAAAGTAGATGAAGACATAATGGGACTATGGAATGTGGATGGCATATGACAAAAGAGAGAGTAGCAGTCTGGACCAACTGTTGCGCCTAGAAACTATGTCCATGACTAGTTTGTTATTTATAATTAGTTCAGGGAATTAGAAGGCAATTACGAGAGAAATGATTATTAAAAGGCTTAACGCTGAATTTTTATTCATAATTCATTATTCTATAATATTTTGAGAGAGGAGAGAGGCGACTTACACCAAGGGAAAAACGCTATTCATCTTCTCCACCAAGATCGTTCTAGTTTTTGGTATGATGAATATTTCTATTATGATTTTTGTTTTACCCATGAGTAGCTAAGTTTATTAGTTAGGGTTATGGCAGTCTTGTAGCATACAATCTATCACTTTGGGTTTTGAATTCATTATGCATTGATTTGTTTACATCATATTCTCTTACCTTATCTTGAATTCTCATGGTTGCAAACATAGAGGATATGCCTTAAAACACAACTTGTTTGAAAGAAAGGTTGATGTTCAAAAAAAAAGAGTAGTGAAAAGAAAATAGGATTTCCAAACCCTATTTCATATGTTAATGCCTTTACAGGATTAACTACTTGGAGATTTCGTATTGTTTTTGGTAAACGCTTTTGATTCAAGAGAACTAAAGTGAATTAGTCCTTGATGGTTGAGAAATACTGAGATTATGTTATTAATACAATATGTTTCTCTGTAAGCATGATGCATGTATGAATTTGTAAAGCCCATAATTAGAAAGTATTGAAAACTACAAGGTGGACATAACCCTAGCTTACTATTTCTCTGAATTTGAATACTGCTACATGTATTTCATCTTGTTAAACTGAAACCATTAATTTGTGAACTGAATCAAATCCCCCTATTTATTTTACGAAAATGAATGATTAAAAGTCAACTAATCTGCATACAACTTAATTAGCAACATATTCCTAGTAGGATTCGACCCCAACCTAGTTGGGTTATATATTTCACAATGAGCGCTTACTCTTTGGTAAGAGAGGTGTAATTTGGGCATATCAGAACTTTATGGGGTCTTACACTATATTTCATCAGGAGACCTAGGTAAATCTAATAAAATTATATATGGTGGATTTTGGTGTGATCTTGGGGATGAATTGGCTCCATTCGTGCTATGCTTCTCTATATTGTAGGACCCAATAGGTCACTTTTCATTTTCCTAATGAACCGGTGATTGAATAGGAGGAGAGTTCCTTAGTAACAAGAGGGAAGTTTATTTCTTACCTTAGATCTTAGAAAATGAATTCCAGAGGGTGTATGTATTATATAGTTTGGGTTGAGGATCTAAATCTAAAAGTCCCTCTTTTGCAATCAATCCTTGCAGTTAATTAATTTCCTAAAGTCTTTCCTGATGATCTTCCTGGAATTTCTCCCGATAAGGAAATAGATTTTGAGATCAACCTCATACCATATAATTGTCGTATTTCTATTCCTCCTTGTAGGATAGCTCCTGTTGAACTAAAGAAATAAATAAAGTAGCTGAAGGATCTTTTTCGTAAGTGTTTCATCCATCTTAGTGTTTCTCCGTAGGGACTCATGTGTTTTTTGTGTGAAAAAAGGATGGGTCTCTTCAGATATGTATAGACTATCGTCAGGTGAATAAGGTAATAGTGAAAAATAAGTACCTTCTTCCTATGATTGATAACCTATTAGATTAGCTTCAGGGTACCAGGTGTTTCTTAAAATTTATCTCTATTTGGGCTATCACCAGTAAAAAATATGGAGGATAATATTCTCAAGACTTCTTTCTGGACCCGGTATGACCATTATGAGATTTTGGTTATGTCATTCGGGTTGACTAATGCTCCGACCGCTTTCATGGATATTATGAATCAAGTGTTCAAATATTTCTTGGATTTGTTTGTTATAGTCTTCATTAATGACATCCCCGTGTACTAGAAAAGTAGGTGGATTATGCCAATCGACTCTGAATTGTGTTGCAGACTCTTAAGGACTAAAAGTTGTACGCAAAATTTTTTGACTGTGAATTTTGGCTAAGTGTTGTGACCTTTCTCCAGCATGTTGTTTCTAGTGAAGGGTTAAGGTGTATCCATATAAGATTGAGGCAGTTATGAAGTGACCTAGACTCACGACTCTAACAAACATTAGGAGCTTCTTGGGCTTGGCCAAGTACTATAGGAAATTTTTTGGAGAGTTTTTCATCTATTGTTTCTCCACTGATGAAGTTAACCCATAAAAGGTTAAGTTTTTGTTGTCCAATGCTTATGAATTCCATTTTGAGAAGTGTCATGACCCGAGGATACCCCTTAGTCATTTCATGGTGCTTAAGGCCACAAGTGAACCCAAGATAACCCATGATCTGGTACTTGCTTTGAGCATGAAGGGGATAATAATAAAACATCATATTAGGGAACGAAACTTTAAATAATGATAATGAATAATTCTAAAGGTAATACTCAATATGTCTGAACATTTGATAAAACTGAAAGCAAGTCTAACTTTATGAAATCCTCTAAAACATAGAGGGTGGATGGGATAAATCTCAATCTAACTTTGAATGACTATAATTAAAGAAGTACTAAAAATAAATACGGAAAACTTGTCCTCGAAGGATGAGGACTCACCACAACTATTCCTAAGTGACACCCAAATTGATTACGTGAGATTAGGTAACTAAACGTCCAAACCTATGTTATAAGACAACATACCAAAAAATAAAGTATGCGATCAGTACTTTGAATGTATTAGTACGTGAGATAGGGACTAACTGAAATACATATAAGTATTAATCATGAATGAGTGAATATGTAAAAGGAATGCAAGACTAGGTATAAATATGTACTGAAATAATCTGTAAAACTGAGTAATTGAATAGCTAATATATAGACACTTGGTTATGCAAACCTAAACTAATATATATCCTGGATACTGAACTAAAACTATGGGAGCTAACTGCAACCGACATACTCCAATTTGAGTAAACTAGGGTCCAATTAGTAACCCCAATTAGATGGGTGTTAGTACCTTGCAAGGGGTACCAACACTGGCTGGTGTGGATCCACTAAACTGATGTCCCGAAGGACGAGTGTGTCTTGCCTCAAATAATAAGAGACCCCTCATAATCTATGATGGGTCCATAGGTATGGAACTTAGGGACTGCAACTAACGACTCATTCATAAATAACTGGGGATCTGTCATCCCTGTGTTCGCTCAGTTCTATGTATTTCTCCTAATTGAATGACACTAGTGTTATTATTCATTTATTATGATTTTGTACTGATAGGTGCTCATTATAAAAATACCCTAAATTTAACCATACAAGCATAATCCGAATGACTTGTAACCTAAAAACTGTAACATACATGATCTCCCTAGGTATTGTATGGTCATAACCCACCAACATAAATTAATGCAACTAATCATAGTAAGGATGAAAAATTCATGCAATGAGTAAATCATAAATATTCATCAGCATGGAATCACTTTAACATGACATGGGTGACTGATATTATCAACATATGGAAACATAATTCACCCGGGGAAACACATTTTCATAATTTAAATACAAAACAATTGGGAAGAACTTGAATAAATTCGTAAATGACTTGAAATTTCATAAATGAGAGAAGAATATTGATAACTATAAAAATAGAAATTTCTTGGGTTTCAATGGGATTAATGGTCCTATTGATGAATATCCCACATACCTTAGAGAGGAATCCTTGGAGAATTTCTTAGATTTGACCTTAACCCTTGAGAAACCCTAATTTCTTGATGAAGATAGGAAAACCTGTCTTGGTCTCTCTTTGGTGAAACTTATGATTATGTCATGAATTGGGGATTTGGGTCTTTTATACACCCCCTTGAGAAGCCAAAATAATGTGGGTTTGGCTTTTAAGGGAGTAGGTAATGACATAAAAGTCCCTGAAAAACCATGCCAAAAATTGGGTTCCCAGACATCATTACGACTCACCCTATGACTCTTGATGTCTGGTTATGAGTCATAGTCTGATTCATAGGCTGGGACTCTAAAGTTGGGGGTCTTCACTTTTTGACAACGTCTCACCACTTTACAACTCAATGGGACTGACTACGAGTCATTAGGTGAAGTTGTTGTCTGAGGCTGGGTTCCTGGGTCACTCGATGGTCAGGCAATGAGTCCATTATATGACTCGTATGTCAGACTATGAATGCCATGTGTGGCTCATAGCCACTGGAGTGGGTCTTGGGTAGAACACTTTTGCGACTGCGAGTCCCTCTATACGACTTGTAGCTATTTATTAATGTTATAGTCTCCTGCTACAGCTGAGGGTCCTTCACTAAAGTGACTATGACTCCTCGTGAAGACTCATCACGAGTGGTTACGACTTATTTTACTAAGTAGTAGTCACAATAGTGTGTCAGGTCCTTAGAGAAAACTTTCCACAACTTTTTACCATGACATCGAATTAAGGCGAGACTTGAAATAAGGCCAAATGGTGGCATATCTTTTGAGTCTAGATCTTGGAAATTCGGGGTATTACAATATTTCCCCTAGGATTCATTCATTGTCGAATGAAACTAGTTAAGCTTGAATACTAGGAAGACCAAGATCACATACTAAATACCTAAGAGCTAAATCGTGATTAAATATCTTAATCTAAGACTGATTATAGGGCGGACTAAATTCATGAATGCATGCTATGACACGAGGATGATTGTATAGCTAAAATAGGAACGAAAGAATTAATTTAAAGAAATCATCACCTCAAGATAATTCTGAACTCGTAAAGAAAAGATGGGGATACTTGGATCGCATATCGGCTTTCACTTCCCAAGATGCCTCCTCAACGAACTGATTCCTCCACAAACTTTTACTAAGGCGACTCCTTTATTCCTCAACCTACGAATTTGATAGCCAAGGATTTTGACTGGGACTTCTTCGTAGCAGAGGCTATCTTCCACATCCATACTTTCTAAAGGAATAACAGAAGTTGGATCACCAATTCATTTCTTTAGCAAAGAGACATGGAACACTAGATGTACTGATGCTAAATCCATAGGAAACTCTAATTCATAACCTACCTTCCCAAACGGGCTCAAAATTCAATATGGTCCAACATAGTGGGGACTGAGCTTTCCCTTATTACCAAATCTCTTCACCCCTCTCATGGGGTAAATATTTACATGCATAAAATCACGAACATTAAATTCAAGCTCCTTTCTTCTCACATATGCATAAGATTTCTGACAAATTTGGGTTGTCTTCAGCCTTTTGCGAATCAACTAAACTTTCTCCATTGCCTTATAAACTGAATCTGGCCATATCAAATCAGCCTTACCAACTTTAAAACAACCAATAGGATATCCACACTTCCTACCATTGAGAGCCTCAAATGGGGCCATGTTGTCACGGCCCAAAATCCCATCGGGCCGGACTGGCACCCGAAGCCGAGAAGGCCCGGGAGAACCCGTTCAAATACCTGTACTTTCACTTACATGTCACCAAAAATTTAGGCAGCACTTCGCTGCATATAATAGGGTCTAATTACCTGTATCAGCACAACACGCATAAATATATATACATATATATAATACTTGGCCGTCGGGGCCACCCCATATACGAATATAACATCACTATATAAACTTCCATGACTTTACCCTTCTTTATGTCTACAAAGCCTCTAGGATATACATGACATAACTAGGGTCGGGACGAACCCCCGCCCACACATGACTCCTGTACAATAACAAAATATAAGAAACCGACTCGGAAAGCTCCGAAGCAAACTGGAGCTCACCAACAACAGTTGTATGACCTGGCTCCTATCTATGTTGTGAATGAGCTGAAGTACCTGATCCTGCAGCATGAAATGCAGGTCCCCCGTGAGGGACGTCAGTACGGAATATGTACTGAGTATGTAAAGCTGTAAATAATCATATGTGATATGGGGGATCAAGAAAATCATACACATGTGAATAAATCATAATAGAAGTGAACCACACTTCATAAACACTTTTAGGATCATGTACATTATTATTAATCTGAATTGGGTTCTTGAATATAAACACATTTGTGGAACGGTATACATTCGTTCATTTCATTCTTTACAATTATTATTCGCCATTACCTCCTCCTCCCGAACCTCCAACCACCTAACAATAATCAATATTGTACCGTACTGTGACCATTAGGCTACCCCCAGTACATATCAATTGGGATCAACCCATGCTAGGCTTATGCCCCTGGGATACCACCCACACGTATATCAAGTAACACATAAGAGATTTTTCCAATAACTTAGTTCAAAAGCTTTTGAGATTATTACATTAGTGTTCATGCCAATATAGTACCTTTGGAACAATGATACATCAATAGGAATCAAGTAATAGACCTTCTATACAATAACGATGTAATAAGGACTCATTGGTACATCAACAGTATGTTTCAGAATCATCAATATCACAACAATGAAATAGGAGCCTCTTGGTATATCAGGGAAACATTTTGACACTTTATAGAATGGAAACAACTTCATTGGTAATGTAGAACAATTCATGTGTTTGGATAACCATCGGAATCTTACTTGATGGAACATTGGTGTTTTCATGCCAAAAAACATCGTTAGAGTATGCTTTACATACCTCGTTGTAGATTCGGATACCAATTCAACACAACTTTCCTCCTTTACAAATCACTTATCTACAAAGAAATATTTGGCATCTAGTATTAGCAACCCAACATCACAATTCTCTTCCATAATTCCATACAACCAATATTTGCAAAGCATTCCAAAAACCAACTTGAACAATAGGTTTATGTGTATATATATATATATATATATAATCATCATTTCAATACCATATCATCAATACCACATCATCCCTTCACAATTCAACATAATCCAACCATGCACAAGAATGATCCAACATCATTTCCAATCATCTTTCAACAACAATCAAATAACATACTTCTTATGCTCACATGCATATATATATATATATATATATATATATATATATATATATATATATATATATATATATATATACATATCCATATAAATAACACCAACATAATTTACATCCTTACCATAGAATGGCCCTTTGGGTTTTGAAGTCCTGTTGGCACAAATAAGGGGTGCTTCTCGAAGCCTTGAGACGATGAACACAACTACGGAATCAATTTGGACTTTCCATGGTTGAATCACAAGATAATTAGAGTTGAAAATTAGGCTAGGGTTTGTTCTTTCCTATAATTGATGATGAATATGAGTTTTTGAACTCATATACATGTATATATACACATATTCCCGTCCATAATACCATAGAAAATGACCAAAGTGCCCTTAAAATTTAAATAATGTCAAATATGTCCTCCGATGGACTGTTTTGACAAGTTGAAGTAGATAGACCATAACTCTTTGCTCCGATATCGTATTTGGGTGAAATTGGTATCATTGTAAAGATAATTAAAAGTTCTTTCATTTCATATAAATTAGGACACCCAGTTCGTCCTGTACAAGGATTTATGATCGTTTGAAGTTGACCCTAAAAATCTGTTTTGAGAGGCTGAAGTAAAACGCGTATAACTCCTTACGCAGATGTTGAAGTTGGATGAAACCAATTTCATTGGAAAGAAGACTCAAATATATTTCTTTTGATATATGATAGCTTGCCCAGTTCATTATATTGAGGGAGTTATGACCGTTCAAAGTTGACCCAAAAACTGGCAGGCCTCAGTTTTTTCTGCACATTTACTGTTCACATCCCGGCCACCGTTTTATAGTTTCGAACATGCTCGCTTATATCCGAAACTTATCCGTTTTTGAAAATATTTATATCGTCAGAAATTTTATTCAATAACCTTCGTATGGAAACATCGACGGGCAAATTCTGATATAAATAAGGTCGATTCCTATACCCATATAATCAAACTATACACTTGAAACCATCTCAAAATAATCAATACTCATACTTAAACTCATATATACCTAACTTAGGATCAATACATATACTCCAACACATATAACAATGGCTAATGCACGTAACTAAGTATGGGGTGTTACATCCTTCCCCCCTTAAGGACATTCGTCCTCGAATGTGAATGTAGTTATTTAGCAGAAACAAGTTCGAATTCATAATTGATATTCACGTCATCATATAGATGTTATGCATATGTAAAAACTTACTTGTTAGTGTCCCAGTTCCACTCCTTGCACTTCTTTTTCATCTTTGAACAAATAAGGGTATTTCAATTTCATTGCTTCCTCCGCTTCCCATGTAATCTCTTCCCTTTGTTGATTTCTCCAAAGTACTTTCACCGATGCTACTTCTTTATTTCTCAACTTCTTAAATTGACGATCTAATATAGCAATAGGCATCTCCTCATAGGTAAGATCTTCTGTTACTTGCACATCTTCAGTATAAGTAATAAGGGACGGATCTCCGATGCACTTTCGAAGCATCGATACATGAAATACTAGATGCACTGATGAGAGTTCCTGGGGTTGCTCTAATTCATAAGCAACTTGCCCACATCTTCGAATAATCTTATACGGGCCTATATCGTGGACTCAACTTTCCTTTCTTGCCAAATCTCATCACCCCTTTCATTGGCGATACCTTCAAAAATACCCAATCGCCTAACGAAAACTCTAGCCCTCTTCTTCTACTATCCGCATATGACTCGTGTCGACTTTGGGCTGTTTTCAGCCGTTGCTGAATCACCTTGACTTTTTCTATGGCTTGATACACAAGATCCGGTCCGAACATAAGAGTTTCACCCGCTTCGAACCATCCTATTGGTGATCTACACTTCCTTCCATATAAAGCTTCATATGGTTCCATTTTGATACTTGAATGATAGCTATTATTGTAGGCAAACTCAATAAGAGGTAAATGATCATCCCAGCTGCCTTTAAAATCTATAACACATGCTCGTAGCATATCTTCAAGTGTTTGAATAGTGCGCTCTGCTTGTCCATCCGTCTGAGGGTGAAAAGCTGTACTCAGATTCACTTGTGTTCCCAAACTCCGTTGGAAAGACTTCCAAAAGTTTGCAGTAAATTGAGTTCCCCGATCTGATATAATAGAAGTTGGCACTCCATGTAATCGGACTATTTCTTTAACATACAGCTTCGAATATTCTTCAACTGTGTAAGTGGTCTTAACGGGTAAGAAATGTGCGGATTTAGTAAGCCTATCCACAATCACCCATATAGAATCAAATTTCCGAGCTGTACGAGGCAAACCTGTAACAAAATCCATGTTGATCATGTCCCACTTCCAAGTTGGAAGATCTATGCATTGCATATAGCCTCCGGGCTTTTGATGTTCCACTTTAACTCGTTGGCAATTTGGACATTCAGCTACAAATTCTGCGATGTTTCTTTTTATGTCATTCCACCAATACATATCTTTCAAATCTTGATACATTTTGGTTGATCCTGGATGAATGGAATACCTTGAAAAATGTGCCTCTGTCATAATCTTCTTTCTTAGCCCGTCTACATCCGGCACACACAATCGGTTTTGGCACTGAAGTACTCCTTCTCGCGTAAGCTCAAATGCCTTGGTTGCACCACTCTGAACATTCTCCTTAAGCTGTAATAAAATAGGATCTGCATATTGCTTCTCTTTCACTTCAGCTACTAATGAAGATTCCGCAGCATTATGTACGATAAGCTCTTTGTCCGGAGTTTCAAGAAGGCGAACTCCCAAACTAGCTAACTGGTGAAGATCTTTAATCATCCCTTGCCTTTCTATAGGCATCATCATAGCCTTACGACTTAACGCATCAGCTACTATATTCGCTTTCCCTGGATGATACAAAATATCGACATCATAATCTTTTAATAGTTCCATCCACCTTCGTTGCCTCAGATTTAGATCCTTCTGACTGAAATATATTGTAAGCTCTTGTGATCAGTATATATATCAACATGAACCCCATATAAATAGTGGCTCCATATTTTTAAAGCAAAGATAACCGCTGCCAGCTCAAGATCGTGTGTAGGATAATTTTTCTCATGTGGCCGCAATTGTCTAGAAGCATATGCTATTACTTTACCATGCTGCATCAATACACATCCTAAACCAATTCTAGAAGCATCACAGTACACTATATACCCTTTTGTACCTTCTGGAAGTACCAACACAGGTGTAGAAGTCAACTTATTTTTCAATTCTTGGAAACTCTCCTCACACGTATCATTCCATTGGAACTTGGATGCTTTATGCGTTAGCTTGGTTAAAGGTGCTGAAATGGAAGAAAAGTCTTTAACAAACCTCCTATAATAACCGGCCAACCCAAGAAAACTACGAATCTCCGTCGGCGTTGTGGGCCTTGGCAAGTTCTTCACAGCTTCTATCTTTTGAGCATCAACCTTTATCCCTTCACTAGATACAATATGACCCAAAAATGCCACCGACTTTAACCAAAACTCACATTTAGAGAACTTTGCATAAAGCTTACAATCACGAAGAGTCTGCAATGTCTGTCGTAAGTGATTGGCATGGTCCTCTTCTGATCTAGAATAAACTAGAATATCATCTATAAAAACTATCACAAATACATCCAGGGATGGCTTAAACACCCTATTCATCAAATCCATAAAAGCTGCAGGTGCATCTGTTAGCTCAAATGACATAACTAGAAACTCATAATGACCATACCTTGTTCGGAAAGCTGTTTTGGGTATATCTTTTTCTTTGACCCTCACTTGGTGGTAACCTGACCTCAAATCAATCTTAGAAAAGCACTTGGCGCCCTGTAACTGATCAAATAAATCATCAATTCTTCGGAGAGGATATTTATTCTTAATAGTCACCTTATTCAATTGTCGATAATCAATACACATCCTCAGCGAGCCATCCTTTTTGCGCACAAATAACACTGGTGCTCCCCAGGGGGACATACTAGGCCTTATGAATCCCTTCTCAAGCAAATCTTTCAATTGCTCTTTCAATTCTCGCAATTCTGCTGGGGCCATTCTATATGGAGGAATGGAGATTGGTTGGGTGCCTGGTATTACATCAATACCAAACTCTACTTCTCATTCAGGAGGCAGACCTAGAAGATCTTCAGGAAATACATCAGGAAATTCATTTACCACCGGAACAACGTGAAGAGTTGGTGGCTCCGCTTCTGTATCCCTTACTCTAACTAAATAATATAGGTATCCCTTGGAAATCATTTTTCTTGCTTTGAAATAAGAAATAAATCTACCTCTTGGTGCGCCGATCTTACCTTGCCATTCAATAACTGCTTCATTCGGAAAATGTAAATACATCTTTTTTGTACAACAGTCAATTTTGGCATAACAAGACGCCAACCAATCCATACCCATTATAACATCAAAATCTACCATTTCTAGTTCCACGAGATTAGCCATCGTGTCTCGACCACACACAGTTACTACACAATATTTATAAACTCTTCAAGCAATAATAGATTCCCCAACCGGGGTAGACACTTCCAACGGCTTATCTAACAATTCGGGGGTTCTTTTGAACTTTTCCGCAACCAAAGGAGTAACATACGATAATGTAGAACCGGGATCAATTAGAGCATATACATCAAATGAAAATATGGACAACGTACCTGTAACCACATCTGGGGAAGCCTCTAGATTCTGTCGATCCGCTAAAGCATAAGTGCGATTCTGAGTCCCGCTGGAACTGGCGACTCTTGTTTCGTTTCTAGCGTGACCCACGGGTCGTGCGCCTCTACCAGAATAAGATACCGGTGATGATGATGCAACAGCTGATCCCGAAGGTCGTGCTATCCCAGCTGCTCCCCTTCGTGGGCATTCTCTCATCATATGCCCCGTCATACCACACCAATAACAAACATTTTTTCCCATTCGACATGCGCCCATATGATTCCTTCCACATTTATTGCATGGCTCTCGAGGATGTCTCATTTGGATCATATTCCCTTGCCCATGATAACCCACTGATCGCGAACTATGACCCTCAATTCTTTGCCCAATTTGACTGCCTCTGAACCCCTGATGCTGTGGTGGAGCACTAGCTGCAGAATAAAAAAATAATGGCCAAGGTGGTCTAGCAGAAAATTGAGGTCTAAAACCTCCCTGTGGAGCCATAAACTGCCCTGTAGATCTGGACCTCTTAGAAGATCCGCTTTCAAATTCCTGCGTTCTTCTTCTCTGCCTCTGATCTTCCATTTTCTGTGCAAATGCTTGGATCCTAGCTATATCCATATCTTTATTCAGTGCAGCAATAGTACAATCCCTAACCAAATACGGATCCAATCCGTTCACATACCGATGAACTCTGTCATCCATAGTAGCTATAACATTAGGAGCATATCTGGACAAGGAATTAAATCGAAGACTATACTCCCTCACACTTGTATTACCCTGCCGAAGTCCTAAGAACTGATCCGCACGGGCCTGACGAGTCTCATATGGAAGATAAAGATCAATAAATGCCTCTTTGAACTCTTTCCAAGTAGCTGGGGGTGCATCAATGCCCCTCGACCGTTTCCAGTCTTCATACCAATATATAGCCTCACCTTTGAATCTATACGCGGCTAACTCCACTGTCTCTCTGCCCGATACATGCATTACCTCTAGGGCCCTTTGGATTTGATCAATAAAGTCCTGCGGATCTTCGTTAAGATAGGATCCGGTAAAAGTAGGTGGATCCATCTTAAGAAAATCTTGCGTCTGAAGACTAGCCGCCCTATCAGTACTGCTAGAACCCGCGACAGGAATCGCTTGCCCTTGGACTTGCCCAGCAACTATACGAATCAAAAGTTGCACTGCATTTCTAAGATCTTGATCAACAACATTAATAGGTGGCTCTGGGGATATAGTTCTCCTCCCCCTTATTTCTTCTAAACTGGGGGAAGTTTCTGATGCATGCTCAGCTGGAGCCTCACTTTGATTAGCTAGTATAGTGGGTGACTTACTAGTCCCCTCTCCGGCAGCCACATCTACTTGCTTACCGGTATTCTTGCTTCTGGTAACCTGCATCATTACTATAATAAGAGAAACAAACTGATTCAGTGGTCAACTATGACTTCATATACAATATAAGCTCTATCGCACGATCTAAGACATGAAGAAAAGAAACAATTCCTAAATGTCCATAGCCTCCTGTTTATAGATGTGGTGCACAACACACTGATAAACAAGACTCTACGTAGACACGGCTTTGTAGACTCACTAGGACGAACCTCTCTGATACCACTTTTGTCACGGCCCAAAATCCCATCGGGCCGGACTGGCACCCGAAGCCGAGAAGGCCCGGGAGAACCCGTTCAAATACCTGTACTTTCACTTACATGTCACCAAAAATTTGGGCAGCACTTCGCTGCATATAAAAGGGTCTAATTACCTGTATCAGCATAACACGCACAAATATATATACATATATATAATACTTGGCCGTCGGGGCCACCCCATATACGAATATAACATCACTATATAAACTTCCATGACTTTACCCTTCTTTATGTCTACAAAGCCTCTAGGATATACATGACATAACTAGGGTCGGGACGAACCCCCGCCCACACATGACTCCTGTACAATAACAAAATATAAGAAACCGACTCGGAAAGCTCCGAAGCAAACTGGAGCTCACCAACAACAGTTGTATGACCTGGCTCCTATCTATGCTGTGAATGAGCTGAAGTACCTGATCCTGCAGCATGAAATGCAGGTCCCCCGTGAGGGACGTCAGTACGGAATATGTACTGAGTATGTAAAGCTGTAAATAATCATATGTGATATGGGGGATCAAGAAAATCATACACATGTGAATAAATCATAATAGAAGTGAACAACACTTCATAAACACTTTTAGGATCATGTACATTATTATTAATCTGAATTGGGTTCTTGAATACAAACACATTTGTGGAACGGTATACATTCGTTCATTTCATTCTTTACAATTATTATTCGCCATTACCTCCTCCTCCCGAACCTCCAACCACCTAAAAATAATCAATACTGTACCATACTGTGACCATTAGGCTGCCCACAGTACATATCAATTGGGATCGACCCATGCTAGGCTTATGCCCCTGGGATACCACCCACACGTATATCAAGTAACACATAAGAGATTTTTCCAATAACTTAGTTCAAAAGCTTTTGAGATTATTACATTAGTGTTCATGCCAATATAGTACCTTTGGAACAATGATACATCAATAGGAATCAAGTAATAGACCTTCTATACAATAACGATGTAATAAGGACTCATTGGTACATCAACAGTATGTTTCAGAATCATCAATATCACAACAATGAAATAGGAGCCTCTTGGTATATCAATGAAACATTTTGACACTTTATAGAATGGAAACAACTTCATTGGTAATGTAGAACAATACATGTGTTTGGATAACCATCGGAATCTTACTTGATGGAACATTGGTGTTTTCATGCCAAAGAACATCGTTAGAGTATGCTTTACATACCTCGTTGTAGATTCGGATACCAATTCAACACAACTTTCCGCCTTTACAAATCACTTATCTACAAAGAAATATTTGGCATCTAGTATTAGCAACCCAACACCACAATTCTCTTCCATAATTCCATACAACCAATATTTGCAAAGCATTCCAAAAACCAACTTGAACAATAGGTTTATGTGTATATATATATATATATATAATCATCATTTCAATACCATATCATCAATACCACATCATCCCTTCACAATTCAACATAATCCAACCATGCACAAGAATGATCCAACATCATTTCCAATCATCTTTCAACAACAATCAAATAACATACTTCTTATGCTCACATGCATATATATATATATATACATATCCATATAAATAACACCAACATAATTTACATCCTTACCATAGAATGGCCCTTTGGGTTTTGAAGTCCTGTTGGCACAAATAAGGGGTGCTTCTCGAAGCCCTTGAGACGATGAACACAACTACGGAATCAATTGGGACTTTCCACGGTTGAATCACAAGATAATTAGAGTTGAAAATTAGGCTAGGGTTTGTTCTTTCCTATAATTGATGATGAATATGAGTTTTTGAACTCATATACATGTATATATACACATATTCCCGTCCATAATACCATAGAAAATGACCAAAGTGCCCTTAAAATTTAAATAATGTCAAATATGTCCTCCGGTGGACTGTTTTGACAAGTTGAAGTAGATAGACCATAACTCTTTGCTCCGATATCTTATTTGGGTGAAATTGGTATCATTGTAAAGATAATTAAAAGTTCTTTCATGTCATATAAATTAGGCCACCCAGTTCGTCCTGTACAAGGAGTTATGATCGTTTGAAGTTGACCCTAAAAATCTGTTTTGAGAGGCTGAAGTAAAACGCGTATAACTCCTTACGCAGATGTTGAAGTTGGATGAAACCAATTTCATTGGAAATAAGACTCAAAGATATTTCTTTTGATATATGGTAGCTTGCCCAGTTCATTATATTGAGGGAGTTATGACCGTTCAAAGTTGACCCAAAAACTGGCAGGCCTCAGTTTTTTCTGCACATTTACTGTTCACATCCCGGCCACCGTTTTATAGTTTCGAACGTGCTCGCTTATATCCGAAACTTATCCGTTTTTGAAAATATTTATACCGTCGGAAAGCTTATTCAATAACCTTCGTATGAAAACATCGACGGGCAAATTCCGATATAAATAAGGTCGATTCCTATACCCATATAAACAAACTATACACTTGAAACCATCTCAAAATAATCAATACTCATACTTAAACTCATATATACCTAACTTAGGATCAATACATATACTCCAACACATATAACAATGGCTAATGCAGGTAATTAAGTACGAGGTGTTACACATGTGAATACTAGAGTGATAGTTATTATTGTAAACAGGCTCAATCTAAGGTAGTGGTTATCCCAATTCCCCTTGAAGTTGATGACACAAGTCTCAACATATCCTTTTAAGGTTTGAATGGTCCTTTCTTACTGACCATCTATTTGGGGATGAAATGTCGTTCTGAAATAAATTTGGGTGCCAAGACCCTTCTGAAAAGCCTTCCAAAAATAAAAATTAAACTGAGTACCTCTATCTAAAATAATGGTCAATGATACCCCATACAAATTTACTAACTCCCTAAGATAGAGTCTAGTATAGTCCTTGGCCGAATATGAAGTATGGACTAGCAACAAATAATGTAACTTGATCATTCTATCCATAATGACCCAAATGGAAACATGGTGATGAAGCATATAGGGAAACCCATAAAAAAGTCCATATTCACCACTTCCTACTTCCGAGTTGAAATTATGAACTTCTGAAGTGTACTACTAGGCCTCTGGTGCTCAACCTTGATCAGCTGATAATTTGAACGTATAGCCACAAATTTCTCAATATCCTTCTTCATACCATTCTACCAATTTACTTCCCGTAAATAACAGTATATTTTAGTGGATATTGGGTGTATGGAATATCACAAACCATATGCCTCCGCTAATATCTGCTACCTCAAATCATCCATATTTGGAACACAGAACCAATGCTGATAAAGAAGCATACCATAGCCCCCTTGGGAGAAAACCTCAACTTTCTAACCCAAACTGTCTACTTGAATTTAACCAAAATAGGATCCCTATCTTGATTTTCCTCATCTGAGAAACCAAAGAAGGATCTGAACCGTTATGAACCCATACACTACCATCACCCAAATCAACCAACTGAATACCTAATCTAGCAAGCCAATAACCTCATGGACTAACTCCTTCTTATTCTTCTCAACATGAGCCATACTTACCATAGACAAACTACTACGGTAATCGTCCACCACATTGTCCTTACCCGGTTGATACAACACACTCATGTCATAGTTTTGCAATAATTCAAGACACATTCTCTAATGGAGATTCAGGTCTTTAAGCATGAACACATACTGTAAACTCTTATGGTCTATAAACACATTAACATGAACCCCATAAAGGAAATGCCTCTAAATCTTTACAGCAAAGACAACTGTTGCCAACTCAAGATCATGAGTTGGGTAATTCTTCTCATGGGGTGTAAGTTCTGTGGATGCATAGGCTATGATCTTACCTCTCTGCATCAACACATGACCAAGACCAACTCTAGAAGCATCAAAATAAACTACAAACCCATCTAAACCCTCTGGTAGTATCAATACTAGAGAAGAAGTTAGTCAAGTCTTTAACTCTTAAACACTCTTCTCACTGGAATCTGACCACTGAAACTTTATTTTCTTCTAAGTCAATCGAGACATGAGATAACCAATAGATGATAATCCTTCAAAAAACCATTTGTAGTAACCGGCTAAACCCAAGGAACTCTTAATGTCTGATAGAGAGATGGGTCTAGGCCAGTTTCTTACTGATTCAATCATTTGAGGATCAACTCGAATACCATCACCATAAATGATATGACCAAGGAAACTTACTAATATCAAATAGAATTCATACATATTGAAGTTAGGGAATAACTTATGATGCTTAATGGTCTGCAAAATAATTCTCAGGCGGTCTGCATGATCACTTTCACTATAGGAAAAGACAAGGATGTCATCTATGAAGACTATGATAAACATGTCCAAGTACTACTTGAACACCCTGTTCATTAACTCTATAAAAGCTCCAGGAATATTCATCATTCCAAAAGACATAAATACAAATTTAAAGTGACCATACCGAGTTCTGAAGGTAGTTTTTGCGATGTCACATTCTCTGACTCTGAGTTGGTGATAGCCGGATCTTAGGTCTATCTTTGAGAAATAGTTTGCACCCTGTAGTTGGTCAAATAAGTCATCAATCTTGGGGAGTGGTTAGTTATTCTTGATTGTGACTATGTTCAAATGACGGTAGTCAACACACATTCTGAGAGAACCTTCTTTATTGTGCATGAAGAGAATTGGATGGGGAAAGACTCGGCCTGATGAAACCCTTATCTAAGAGATCTTTCAACTATTATTTCAGTTCTTTAAGCTCAGCGGGAGCTATTCTATAAGGCAAAACTAAAATGGGTTAGGTATCTGGGAGGAGATATATTCCAAAGTCAATTTCCCTTTTAGGAAAAACTTCGGGTAAATCTTTAGAAAATATCTCTACAAACTCTTTTACTACTAAAATTGACTCAAGACTTAGAGTTTTGAAACTTGAGTCTTTGACGCAAACTAGGTGATAAATACAATGCTTGACAATCATCTTACTTGCCTTAAAGTAAGAATAAATCAACCTATAGGCATTGAGGTACTGCACCTCCATTCTAAGACTAGCTCATTAGAAAGAGTGGATCCAATCCATGTGAGAATGATTCAATATCAGTCCTGTCTAATTCTACAAGGTCTCCTAAGAAAAAGTTTTGGGACACTATGAATGGAAAATTTCTTTATACCCTTCTGGTTATAATGGAATTACTTACTGGAGTAGACATTGAGAAGGGTTATGCTAATATATTAGGACTGATGACAAAGTCTACAACTATGAAGGAAGTTACAACAGAAAGTGAAGCTCCGGGGTCTAACAATGCATAAACATGAAGATGAAAGATATGAAATATACCAGTAACCACATTAGTGGAAATTTCCTGATCTTGTCGAGTTTGAAGGGCAGAGATTCAATTTTGACGTTGCCTACTAAAGGCACTAAAGGTGGCACCGTGATGAGTAAGGTGACATATCGATACTTCTAAAGAATTAGTCTGGCCCAGCTGGAAATCACTCCTACCCTTCCACAGAACCTCTAGGAAATCCCTTATATTGTGGCCTTAGTTTCCACACCTAAAGCATGCATCAGTGCCAGCCATACACTCGCCCTTTTGATTCTTACCGCACCTCTTATAGACTGGATTTGTGCAGCTACTGTTCACACTTCCTTGGGACATAGAGCCTGGTTCTCTATCTTGATTATCCTACCTAAACTTAAGCACTAGAGCACTAGCATAAGATAGGGCTGGGGATGAAGATTCCTGACAAAACTAAGAATGATTTCACCATTAGACCTTTGCCATGACAAGTTGAAACTACTAACTATGACCCTCTTATTTTCTTTATTCCTCATCCTTGAGCTTCTCCTTATCAATCTACTGAGCATGGACCATCAAAATAGAAAGTTCCATCTCCTTAATCAATATTGTCCTCCTACACTCTTTGACCACATCCTCAAAAACTCTAGACATGAACTTACTCATCCTGTCCCTAGAGTCGGACACCATAGTCGGACCATACCTTGCCAATTACATAAACTTCAGTGAATACTCCTTCAAAATCATGTTACCTTGCTTCAAATTAATGAACACCTAAACCTTAGCCTCCCTCAACTCAAGTAAAAAGACCCTATCCATAGCAAACGCATCCCACTCTATAGGCCCTACCTCAACACCCTTGTCCTCCTTCAACTATTTAAACCAAGTATAAGCCACCCCTTATAATTGGTAAGCATCTATGTTAGTACTCTCACTAAAACTGATACCTATGATACTGCTCACCTTTTGCACACTATTGACAAACTCATATAGATCTTCCTCTAAATTAGATCCACAGAACACCAGAGGATTCATCGGAGTAAAGTCTCAGATCCTAGTTGCAACTATATTCACTACTAGATAGGCTTGGTCAATATCTTATTGATTATTCAGAGAATCCATAGAATGGGACAAAGCTTTGAAAGTGGCGCTAAATTCAGTGTGGGAGACATTTTTTTTCAAAGGGTCTTCGATAATATTTGGTATGGGTTGGTTCCCAGTTCTCTTTCCATTAGCCCTTATGGTAGGCATTTTTGTAAATAGCGGAGAATGATTTAGAGGGAGAAGTTTAACAGAGTATACACTATATTTCACGGCATGAATACTAAAATAAGGGAAACTTTCGAAAACATCTCGTAGCCGTCTTGCCCATAAGTGTGGTGTACTTCATACCCATGACCAAGACTCTACTTAACGCGGCTTTTAGACATCCTAGGACACTTTAAAAATATTTTCTCTAATACCAAGTTTGTCATGACTCTAGGTTACCCCCTAGTCATGACATGGTGCTTAAGGCCACAAGTGACCCCAAGCTAACCCATGATCTTGTACCTGCTTTGAGCACTGAAGGGGTTAATAATAAAATATCATAAGCTAAAAAAAAACTATAAATTAGGATAATGAATAATTCTAAACGTAATACTCAATATGTCTGAACATCTAATAAAACTAAAAATAAGTCTAACTGTCTAAAAGCCTCTAAAATATGGAGAGTTGATGGGATAAACCTCCAACTAAGTCTGGCTGACTATAATAAAAAAAAAGAACTGAAAATAACTATGGATAGCTTGTCCTCTAAGGGTTAGGACTCACCATAAATGCTGCTAAGTGACACCCGAACTGACTAAGTATGATCGAGGAACTGAACGTCAAAACTTATGTTATAAGACAACATAGCGTAGAAAAGAGTATGCGGTCAGTACTTTCAATATAGTAATATGCTAGATAGGGACTAACTAAAATACATATAAGTACTGAGCATGAATGCATGAACATCTAAAATGAATGCAAGACCAAGTATAACCATGTACTGAAATAATCTATAAAATTGAGTAACTGAATAACTGATATATGGGCACTTTCTCATGCAAACCTAAACTGATATATAGTCTGGATACTGAACTGAAACTCTGGAAGCTAAATACAACTTACATACCCCAATTTTACCAAGACCGAGGTCCAATTAGTAACCCCAGCTGGATGGGTGTTAGTACCTTGCCAGGTGTACTAACACTGGCTAGCATAGATCCACTAAATTAATGTCCCAAATAATGAGGGTGTAATGCCTCTATTGATGAGGGACCTCTCATAATCTATGGTGGATCCATAGGTCTGGAACTTAGGGACTGCTACTAATGACTCATGCCTAACAGACGGAGGGGCCGTCATCCCTGCATTCGCTCGGTGCTAAGTATTTCTTCCAACTGAATGACACATGTATTATTATTCATTTATCATGATTTGGTACTGATAGGTTCTTATTATGAAAATATTTAAAATTAATGATAAAAGCATTATCTGAATGACTTGAAACCTGAAAATTGTAACATACATGATCTCCCTAGGTATCGGGTGTTCATAACCCTCTAGAATAAATAAATATAACTAATCATGATGAAGATGAAGAAATCATAAGATGTGAAAATCATAAATAATCATAAACATGGCATCAATAGAACATGATATGGGTGAATGAGATTATCAACATAGGGAAACATAATTCACGTGGGGAAACACCTTTTCATGATTTAAATACAAAATAATTTTGGATGAACTTGAATAAATTCATAAATGACTTTAGAAAAAATTCCATAAAATAGAGAAAAATATTGATACTTGTAAAAATAGGAAATTATTGGGGCTCAATAGGCAGAAGGGACCCATTGATGAATATCCCACATACCTAAACGAGGAATCCTTGGAGAATTTATTGTATTTGATCTTGCCCTTGTGAAACCCTAATTGCTTGATGAAGATAGGGAAAATCATCTCTTTGGTCTCTCTTGAGTGAAACTTATGATTACATCATGAATTGGAGATTTGGGTATTTTATACCAACCCTTAAGAAGTGGGTAATAACATAAAAGTCCCTAGAGAAACATGTAAAAAATTGGGTTCTCAGTCATTAGAACTCACCCAATGACTCATGACGTTTGGCTATGAGTCGTAGTTTGAGTCGTAGGATGGGACTCTAAAGTTGGGGGTCTTTACTATCTTGACTACAACTCACCACTCTACGACTCATTGGCACTGACTATGTTTTTTAGGTAGATTCGTAGTCTGAGGCTGGGTTCCTAGGTGACTTACTGGTCAGGGCATGAATCACTATATGACTTGTAATGTCAGACTAGAGGTCACATGTTAGACTCATAGCACTGGAATGGGTCATGGGTAGCACACTATTATGACTATGAGTCCCTCCATATGACTCGTAGCCATTAATTATGGGTTACAGTGAGGAGTCGTAGTCACCTGATAAAGCAGAGGGTCCTTCGCTGGAGGTACTTTGAATTACTTATAATGACTTGTCATGAGTGGTTATGACTCATTTTCTGGAGTCACAGTCATGATAGTATGTTAGGTCTTTAGGGGAAACTTTCCACAACTTTTTACCATGACATCAAATTAAGGTGAGACTTTAAAAGTTGTAAATCTAACACGGTGGCCTATCTTTCAAGGGGTCTAGAACATGGAAATTTGGGGTATTATAAGAAGCTAAAGGATAAGTTAACTTTTGCACCTGTTTTGACCCGACCTGAGGGTACTAAGGGGCTTGTTGTGTATCAAGATGCATCACATATGGGACTAGATTGTGATTTGATATAGCATGGTAAGGTTGTAGCCTATGCTTCCAGCCATCTTAAGGTTCATGAGAGGAATTACTAGACTTATGATCTGGTATTTTCGGTTATGGTCTTTGCTTTGAAGATTTGGCGTCACTATCTGTATGGGGTGTATGTGGATATTTATTTAGACCATAAGATCATGCAGTATGTGTTCATGTCGAAGGTATTGAACCTCAGCAAAAGGCGGTGGCTCAAACTACTTAAGGACTACGACATTAGATTGCACTACCACCCAGATTAAGCTAATGTTGTTGTTGAAGATCTTAGTAGGTTATCTATCAAAAGTTTGTCCCACATTGATGAGGATAAAAATTGGATTTTTGAAGGATATTCACCAGTTGACCAACTTACGAGGATAAAAATATGCCGACTTAGTCAAACGATCCACAATGACCGATATAATATTTGAACCATGGAAAGTGCAAGGCAACCCACTAAAAAAATCCGTAGTGATACGCTCCTATTTCCACTCGAGAATGGTCAATCTTTGAGTCAATCCACCAAGTCATTAATTCTAGGCCTTTACCCGCTGACAACAAAGGCAATGAGCAATAAAATCTGCCACATCTCTCTTTATACTGCTCCACTAATAATGTTGCCTCAAATCTTTATACATCTTGGTTGTGACAAGATAAATAGAATATCTAGAGTTGTGAGCCTCATTCAAAATCAACTAAATCAAGTCATTGATATTCAGAACACAAATACATCCATCAAAATCCTCAAAATCTATGGTGTTCCTCTCAGGCTCACCACTCAACACCCAATCAAAAAAGAAGCAAAGCTTACTATCCGTAAAATAATGATCTCAAATCTTCTCAAATAATGAAAACCTTGCCTCAACACAAGAAAGAATCCTCTTCAAGTCTGAAATATCAAGATAAACCATCAAGTTGGCAAAGGACTAAATATCCTATGCTAACGGCCTCTTGGAAACTAAAATGACAGCCAAGTTACATATACTCACTATCTTCTGACTCAAGGCATCCACTACCATATTTGCCTTGCCCAAATGATACAAGATAGAGATATCATAATCCTTAAGCAAATCCATCCATCTATGTTATCAAGTATTTATCTCTCTATGGGTCATAAGATGCAAAACACTACGATGATTAGTGAAAATCTCACAATGCACTCCATAAAGATAATGCCTCTAAATCTTAAGTTCAAAACTAACGCCGTTAACTCCAAATCATGAGTGGGGTAGTTGCGCTCGTACACCTTAAGTTGTCTAGAAGCATAAGCAATAACATGGTCCCGCTGCATCAATACATAACCCAAATTGACACCAAAAGAATCACAAAACATGGTGAGTCTGTCACCCTCAACAGGAAGAGCTAAAATAGGAGCTAAAGTAAGAAAATCCTTAAGATTTCCAAAATTTGACTAACACTCCTCGGACCATTGAAAAGGAACCTCCTTCTGAGTTAATCTGGTCATAGGTGCTGACAGAGTAGAAAAACCCTTGGCAAAGCGTCTATAATAACAAGCCAAACAAATAATGCTATGAATCTCAGTCGGAGATGTAGGTCTAGCCTAGTCACAAATTACCTCAATCTTGGTTGGGTATACCATAAAACCCTCTTAGACAGCACATGTCCAAGGAATATCATCGACTCTAGCCAAAACTCACACGTAGAGAACTTTGCAAAAACACATGATTTCTCAAAGTCTAGAGCACGATCCTCAAATATTATGCATGTTCCTCTCTGCTCCTCAAATACACAATGATGTCATAGATGAACACAGTCATGAAGGAATCCAAATAAGGCCTGAATACTCGATTCATCAAATCCATGAACGCAGCTAGGGTATTATTCAACCTAAATGATATCACTAAGAGCTCAAAATGACCATATCTGGTCCTAAAAGCTGTCTTCAGGATATCCTGATCCTAAATCCTAAATTGATGGTAACTAAATCTCAAATAAATCTTAGAAAACCCTGTTGCACCTTAAACCTGGTCAAATAAATCCTCACTGCAAGGAATAGGATGATGGTTCATCACCATCATCTTATCAAGCTGCCTATAATCAATACACATATACATAAAACCATTTTTCTTCTTTACAAACAACATTGGAGCTCCCTAAGAAAACATATTCAGTCTAATAAAACCTTTACCAAGAAGATCCTAAAGTGGAGAATTCAGCTCCTTAAGTTTGGCAGGATCTATATGGTAGGTACCATAAAAATAGGTTGGGTTTCAAGCTCGAGATTAATAGCAAACTCAGTCTGACAAATAGGGAGACTACCAGGCAAGTTGGTAGGGAACACATTAGGAAACTCATATACAATAGTAACTGAGTCAAGCGATGAACTCTCCATACTAGTATCACAAATATAAGAAAGGTAATACTCGCAACCTCTCAAAATAAGCCTTCTAGCATGAACATAAGAAATAATCCCCATCGCCCCACAGCTAATCTCTCCTTGCCATATGACTAGGGGTATGCTAGGTATAGTTAAGGTAACGATCTTAGCAAAATAATCCATGACCGCATGATAGTGGGATAATAGTCCATGCCCAGAATCACATCAAAATACACCATATCCAGGATAATAAGATCGGTATAAGTATCAACATCTCTAATAGTTATAACACGTGATCTGAATACTCGAGTCATTACTAATGAATCACATATATGAGTAGATACACACAATGATATGGATAATAAATCACAAGAAAACTCCAATCATGGTGCATAATAAGCAAAAATATAAGAATGAGCGGATCCTGGATCAAATAAAGTAAGGGTCAACTGGAGGCACACCATAATCATACCTGTAACAACAGCATTCAAAGTCTTAGCCTCTGGCCTAGCAGATTTCCAAGTAAGAAAATCCTTAAGATTTCCAAAATTTGACTAACACTCCTCGGACCATTGAAAAGGAACCTCCTTCTGAGTTAATCTGGTCATAGGTGCTGACAGAGTAGAAAAACCCTTGGCAAAGCGTCTATAATAACAAGCCAAACAAATAATGCTATGAATCTCAGTCGGAGATGTAGGTCTAGCCTAGTCACAAATTACCTCAATCTTGGTTGGGTATACCATAAAACCCTCTTAGACAGCACATGTCCAAGGAATATCATCGACTCTAGCCAAAACTCACACGTAGAGAACTTTGCAAAAACACATGATTTCTCAAAGTCTAGAGCACGATCCTCAAATATTATGCATGTTCCTCTCTGCTCCTCAAATACACAATGATGTCATAGATGAACACAGTCATGAAGGAATCCAAATAAGGCCTGAATACTCGATTCATCAAATCCATGAACGCAGCTAGGGTATTATTCAACCTAAATGATATCACTAAGAGCTCAAAATGACCATATCTGGTCCTAAAAGCTGTCTTCAGGATATCCTGATCCTAAATCCTAAATTGATGGTAACTAAATCTCAAATAAATCTTAGAAAACCCTGTTGCACCTTAAACCTGGTCAAATAAATCCTCACTGCAAGGCATAGGATGATGGTTCATCACCATCATCTTATCAAGCTGCCTATAATCAATACACATATACATAAAACCATTTTTCTTCTTTACAAACAACATTGGAGCTCCCTAAGAAAACATATTCAGTCTAATAAAACCTTTACCAAGAAGATCCTAAAGTGGAGAATTCAGCTCCTTAAGTTTGGCAGGATCTATATGGTAGGTACCATAAAAATAGGTTGGGTTTCAAGCTCGAGATTAATAGCAAACTCAGTCTGACAAATAGGGAGACTACCAGGCAAGTTGGTAGGGAACACATTAGGAAACTCATATACAATAGTAACTGAGTCAAGCGATGAACTCTCCATACTAGTATCACAAATATAAGAAAGGTAATACTCGCAACCTCTCAAAATAAGCCTTCTAGCATGAACATAAGAAATAATCCCCATCGCCCCACAGCTAATCTCTCCTTGCCATATGACTAGGGGTATGCTAGGTATAGTTAAGGTAACGATCTTAGCAAAATAATCCATGACCGCATGATAGTGGGATAACAGTCCATGCCCAGAATCACATCAAAATACACCATATCCAGGATAATAAGATCGGTATAAGTATCAACATCTCTAATAGTTATAACACGTGATCTGAATACTCGAGTCATTACTAATGAATCACATATATGAGTAGATACACACAATGATATGGATAATAAATCACAAGAAAACTCCAATCATGGTGCATAATAAGCAAAAATATAAGAATGAGCGGATCCTGGATCAAATAAAGTAAGGGTCAACTGGAGGGACACCATAATCATACCTGTAACAACAGCATTCAAAGTCTTAGCCTCTGGCCTAGCAGATACTTTATGCAACTGACCAAACCTTCTACCTGACTGGGCACCTGACTGACATCCCATCCTACCTGCTTGAGAACCTTTTTAATTACCCCAAAAGCTCCATACATTAAATGGGAAATATGAGTTGAACTAGAACCAATAGATCTGGCTGACCTGGAATAACCACTATATCTAGAATGACTAAAAGATGAACCCCTTAAAGACTAATTACCACCCTGACTAGGGTAGTTTGTAGCACTAAACTAACCTCCCTCAGTAATCTAAAGAGCTGCTTGAACGTGTCAATTAGGCTGACTCTAAGTTTGATGGTATTGATGCAGAGAATACCCATCATGAGAACTACCACGTCTGAATCAAGAACTACTGGGGATCCCACTAAATCTTCCTTAAAACCTAGGTATCTTATCATGGCTCTCATGACTTGTGCAGTGCATCTTCTCTATCACCTAAGCGTGATCCAAATCCTCAGTGAAAGACTTACCCATAATAACAAAACTCTATGTAGACACATGAATGGGGAGTCCCAACCCTATAATAAAATAGCAAACTCTCTCAGACTTAGTGTCCAAAATAGAAGTGACATGTTTAACCAATTCATGAAAATGAGCCTGATACTCAACAACTGTCTTAGACCGCTGCTCCAACCTCATAAACTAATCTCTCAAATGATCTCTAAGGTTGTGAGGTATATACTTCTCCAAGAATATCTCAGAGAATGAGTCCAAGATAAAGGAGAATATCCAGCTAGTCTAGAATTCATATAATCTCTCCACCAATATCGAGAATCTAATTCTAATTAAAATATAGTCTAATCCATACCACAAATCTCAACAAAGCCTAAATTATGGATTTTATCCTTAAAAATAATTAGAAACTCATATGCATCCTCACTCGGTGCACCAAAAAACCTAGGTAGATCCAATCTCAAGAATCTACCCAACATCTTTTGAACCTCGACAGACATATAGGTTGGGAAACCACTGGCTGAGTAGCTATTAATTGAGCAACTACCAGCGTAGGAGGAACCACAACTCTAGGAGTCGCAACTACTAACTGGACCCCTGCCTCAGTAACACTCTGTTCAGAAGACTATGCACCATTAGATGTCACACCACCAACTAAACACAAAAGCTAAACAATGCATCTCTAAGCAATAAAGAAGGAATATACCTTGGTGGAGCCTAGTCTAATCCATGGCCCTCCATTGGTTGTGAAGGAAGAATCTTTAGCTCAAGAGTGAGAATAGGGTCTAAGAAAGGCGGCCTATCCTGGCCCCTAGCAGGGTATACAACACGCACTTGTCCACAACCTCTAGATCATCCATAAAAAGTAGTAGGATCCCTAGAATCAGTCTCAAGACCCTTGCCTCATATAGAAGTAGCACGTGTCCTAGCCATCTATGAAAGAATAATGTCAAAGGTATACTATACAAACCAACTCAGACTTTCAGCGCGAAAGGAGTAAAAAAAGTGATGAACTCCTGAGAATGTCCCTTAGCCTTTAGAAAATAAAAAATAGATGTCATCATTCTGATAGGACTCTACTAGACACTTTCTCTTCTACCAATAATACCATTAAAACTTGGATATGATACTAATTTGTCATGACCCAATTTATGAGTCATGATGGTACCTACTAAATCCGGCTAGTAGGTAAGACAAACCATAAACCGGAGCTGATGCAATGGGATAATTCGGTAGGAAATGCCCAACACAGGAAAAATTTCATGAATACAATTTATAAATAACAAGGGTTCTATATAGAATAAGTAGTCAATACAAAGATACCAATTCTCCGAACTAGGAGATCCAGACAAGAACATCTAATAATAATAATACAACCCAAGTATGTAGAATAGTCAATACATTTGCCTCAATAAAGACTGAATATAACGATAGTGGGAAATGGGAAACTCAAACTCCAAGAACTTAATCTATCTCCAGAAATCAATCACCATATAAACTTTGATCAACGATGGCAACTAGCACTCAAATCTACACCAAAAAGGTACAGAAATATAGTATGAGTACCAAAATAACGGGTACTCAGTAGGCATATTTAGGAGACTATCTAAATCATGATATAAAATATAAAATGAAAGATAACATAACAAATTCAAGGTACAAAAATAAACCTAAATTATCTCCAACATTATTGTACATAATAAGTAATTACATCAGGATAACAGTATAATCATAAGGCATCAACACATCCAAATATCATTGTGCATAATAAGTAAACAATGTGGAATAAACGCTTATCTCAAGCATCAACACAAACAAACATAACTAAAAAATTGGCTCTCATACGTCAATTAGTAGAAGAGTAAAATACTCATTACAACCTCCCATACGACTGGTGATATATTCAAGAGAGGAATAAGAAAATCAAATAAATTATAGCTAACATTCATCATTATTTAACCATCATTCCATAATTAACATCAATCAATCATTTACCGGTATTTCACAATTTACCAACATTTGACAAAGTACCCACATTCCATAATTTTATCATCATTTAACAATCTTTTTATTAAAACTTACTAGTCACTATTCATTAGCTAACCATATCTTATTAACTAATTCATTTGATTACTAGTCATCATTTAAGCAACTATTCAACTTATTTCAACTAATCATCATTTCTAAATAACCAACATTTATCAACTACCATCATTCATTACTAATCGTATTTTTCTACTAAACCTCATTTATCAAATAATCATTTTTAGTCACTTAGACAATATCCACCGCTAATACTTATTTAGAACTAATCACCAATGTAAGACCCTGCAAAATTCTTAGCTTAATTCAGTACTTTAAGCTTCTTAAGGGGTCCCATACTTAGAAAATTCAAGCTAAGTAATCAGATTTAATGTTATTTTATCCTTTGAAAGTTGGAAATCTTATTTTGCAACTTTTATATCCCTTAAATATTGATATCTAGGTTGATTCATGATCAGAAATGTTCGTAGATATTTTTGAAAAAGTTTTAGATTTTTCAGACTTCGTTTGAAGATCCTTTGGAAACCTAAAACAGTGAATCAACGCAATATTGGCACGTCGCATCTACTATCGCATTGATAAATATTTTCCCCAGCTCCCAGCGTCAATGTCCAGTGATTTGAGATGGACTCAATGTGATGCATTAGCTATCATGTCGATGCTAACGATGTGGTGCGTCGATGGTACAGTTTTTAGCCATTAAAAGACTGTGTCCTTGGGGATATTTGGGTCTTTTTCCCCCAACCTTCAGTCCCCATGAACATGAAATTCATCCCTAATTCACAAAAGTATACTTGTTGTATTGACCATCCTCGGATGCTAAATCATTTTATGATGTAGTTTTTGAGGGTTTTTCTGATGATCATGTACAGTTTTAGGTGGATTGGTACTCCTGTTTATCAACTGTGAAGTGGTGTTCCTTCATCTTTTATAAGGCCCAGTCATTCTCTTAGTTTTCCTTTATTTGTTTTCTAGTACTTGTGGATTTCTTTGTCATAGTCGGGAAAATGTTCCAACTTAGTTGGTATTCTTGGATTAGAGGCTTTTGTGGACTGTATTGGGATTTCATTGAAGTCTTGTTTTGATTCTTTATATTTTCTTTAGATTTATATACATTTTTATTATCGTGGTTTGCTTTCGTTGTTTACTTTATTGTGTTCTTGAGGTCAGACAAAGGTGGTTATATCCGTCCTTGGTTAACTTGTAAGGCCCATCATGTCTAGGCTCTGATTTAGGTCATGACACAAGGAAGGCAACTTCCCAACTGCCACTGCGGCGATAGAGCTTCACCACAGCAACATCTCTGTAATGACAATACATATTCATGGAGCTGGTACCACTAAGAAATAATGTAGACGCATTAGAAATGTAAGATAGTATAGAGTTCTTCATAAATTTGTTCCTAAAAGCAAAAAAAATGGAACATTTAAAGTTGCACCCAAAATCATGCCGAAAATTAACTTTCTATACTAATTTTTATGATTCTACAGTGTTAAGCGTGTAAATAAAGTAGTAAGGATGAAGACATTCCTTATAAATGATGTCGAAAAGTAGATTGCTAGAGAAAAGTTGAGAGAATTTTGTGAGTTGGGAATTAAAAGAAATGAATCTCACTTCCCCTATTTTGAAACTGTCGAGTCTCACTACTATGGCAAATCCATAATTGTAGTGCTAGGTTTCGTGATGTTCCATTTTCATAAGATTTTTTTATGCATCATAATAATTATGGTGTTTAGGTATTTTAAATAACCCATCAAATAAAATTCTATTATGAATCATATCTCTTGGGTTATCGTGATTGTATATCGTATTAAAGCATATTAACTCATGGTGTGTATACTACTCGGTTTAGCCTTACAAATGCAAAGGAGTAATTCTAGTTGTAGCTGCAGTTACTGCACCAGCAACAAACAAGGACTAGTAAAATTTCTAAATGAACCCTTTAATTTTGTTTGAAATTCAATGAACACATACCAACAATACTACCAGATCAAATTACCATTCCAACATAAAGGAATGGTCAGGTTTTTAAACAGATGTCATTATCAATGGATATTGACCAAAGTCAACTCTAGGCCTCGAGACTACTTGAAATCCATTCAAAAGCCTAGAAAACTGAACCAACAATGCTACTAATTCAAAAATAACATTCTAGAACTAACGAAATTAACGGGATCATCATACAACATCTAAGTTATCAAATGATGACCAAAGTCAACCTTATGAATTTCGAAACCTGTCAAAATAAAATTCTCGCTTCAAACTCAACCAACTACCTCAAAATAAAGTCATACACTCCCGCAGACCAAAATAATATATTACAACTATGGAGGGAGATAAAATGGTCAAAACATAAAAATATAAAATTACATATATGGGTTGTTGAAGATATGTTAAAAGCGTCTTGAAACTATATGTATGTTATAGTAAGTGGTACAAACTATATTAATTTAAAAATTTTAATAAAGACAAAAAAGAATTTCAATACAAGATAATATTCACCTATGGTAATAAATTAACTTTCAAAAACTAATTATGTATTTAAAATTTTCAAAATTTGTCTTTTGTAACACCCCGTAAATTTTTTCGTACACTTATCGCGATTATATGGAGTCCTAAAAGCTTGCGTATGGATTAAATTAAGTTTATGGTGTTCGGAAGTATCCCGTCAATAGTTGTATGTGTAGGTATTGGAATAATCTTTCCAACGATATAAATTTTTCCCAAAACAGAGGAGTATTTCATATAAGCGAGCACATTCGAAATTTCAAAACGGTGGCCGGGAAGCCTGTGAACAGTAAATATGCAGGAAAATTACTGCAGCTAGGCAATTATTTTTTTGGATCAACTTTAGACGATCATAACTGAAATTGGTTTCATCCAAATCCAATGTCTGAGTAAGGAGTTATACCGGTTTTACTACAGCCTACCAAAAAAAAAACAGAATTGTGGGACAGATTTTTGGGTCAAAGTTAAACGACTATAACTCCTTGTACAGGAAGAACTGGGTGGTATAATTTATATGAAATAGAAATCCATTTTAATTATCTTTCCAATGCAATTGGTTTCACCCAATTACGATACCGGAGCAAAGAGTTATGATCAATTTACTTCAGCCTATCAAAACTGTCCACTGGGGACAGATTCGGATTTATTTAAATTTTTAGGGCAAAATGGTCATTTTCTATTACCTCTTGGACGAAAATGGGTCTTTATAAACCTATACTTAGCCTCATATATATATCATACATCATCCAATTATTAAGAGAAGGTGAAACCCTAGCCTAATTTCAACTTCAAATATTTTGTGATTCAACCGTAGAAAATTTGAATTGTTTCTGTAGTTGTGTTCACCATCTCGAAAGCTTCGAGAAGCGCCCCATGGTTATGTAAGGAGGATTCTAAATACAAGAGTTCATTGTTAATTTATGAATATTGTTTATTCTTGATTCTCATCCATGAATAAGTATGGATAAAGGATTATGAGTATTGTCTTGATGTTGGAAGATAACCAGAAACATAGTTATGAATTGTTTTGCATAAATTGTTAGTAGTAAATAATGGAAGTTGTTGTATTGGATTATGGATGATGAATTGTGGTGATATATCATTATATTAGTGGTTATGTATGCCTAGTGATCATGTTGGTATTGGATGGTGATTAAGAAGGGAAATAAAGGCTAAGAGTGATGTTGAGGGATATTTCATGAAAATGCATGATATGTGAATGTAATAAGAGTATAAGAGGATGTATGTAGCACTCTTATTGATGAGTTAAAGGATTACTTCCTAGACATTATTTGATGAAGTTAATACCTAAATGGTAAGGTTTGGTTGCTAATACTAGTTTGCCATAAATGATTTATTGTAGATAAGTGTTCGAAGAGTACGGGAAGTCAAGTTGGACTTGTATTGAAGTGGTTATATCAAGATATGTAAGACATACTCTATCTAATCTTTGGCATGAATAATGACCCATGGCACTCTCAAGTAAGCTTCCAACATTGTCCTACGACACATGACACATAATAACATCATATGATCTTCAAGACTACCAATTGAACTTGTTTTCACTTTTAAGATGTCCGGCTAGTCAAAAAAAAATGTCCATATGCTATTGTTGACTCCGAAATGGTTTAATGAGGTATCCATGATTCTCTACTTCATTTTCATGATATTGATTACCTATTTACATGTTTTTCCTATTGAGGTATCATGGTTTCAAGTTCCATAAGGTGTGACCACAAAGTAACCAATCTCAAAGATTAATTGAATTAAGAAATGAAATATCTGTATTTTAAATTGATGATATGATGTATTGTAATAGTACCACTGATCAGTTGGCCATTGTATTATAAAGTTTATGTATATATGCTATTCCAGGGGTGGTCCCTGATGTATTGTATTAGTACCACTGATCAGTTGGCTATTGTATGACATATGTTATGTATTGATAAGGATTATGGAAAGTAATGATATGAAAGTAATGTGTAGGTATCCCATCAGCTCTTTTAAGTGTGGTCTACTCATACTGTTTATTCACTGGTATCTGGGTTCTGTTGATCTTTTGTATCTCATCTTGATACTCACTGTCTTACATACTCAGTACATATTTCCTTACTGACGTCCCTCACGGGGGACCCGTATTCATGCCTGCAGGAACAGGTACTTCAGGTCGTACACCTCCGCAGTAAGAGTCAGGACATTCTGTTGTTAGTGGTGAGCTCCAGTTGTTTCGGGGCATCCCAAGTCGTGTCTATATGTATTTTTGGTATTTGTATAAAAGTCTTTTGTGGGCGGGAGTTTGTCCCGACCCTAACACAGTTGTGTATCTATGTAGAGGCTTTTGTAGACATATTGTACAGCCATAGGAGTGTTTGGTTGATAGAAGTGATGGCTCTGACGGTCAATTACTATTTATATATATATTTATGCGTGTCTGCTGGGCTGATACAGGTACTGTTTTCTTCTATTTACAAAGAAGTGCTGCCCAAATTTCTAATTTTCATAAGTAATGTAAATGTGAAAGTATAGGTTATGAACAGGTTCTCCCAGGCCTCCTCGGCTACGGGTGCCAGTCTGCTCCAATGGGATATGGGGTATGACAAAAGTGGCATCAGAGAAGTTCGTCCTAGTGAGTCTACAAAGTCGTGTCTATGTAGAATCTCGTTTATCGGTGTGTTGTGCACCACATCTATAAACAGGAGGCTATTGGACATTTAGGGATTGTTTCCACTCTCCATTTCTTAGATCGTGCAATAGAGCCCATATTAGAGATAAAGTCATAATCGATCGCTTAATCCAATTGTTTTTTTTTATTATAGTAACGATGCCGGTTACAATGAGAAAGAATAAGTGGAAGCGAGTGGATGTAGTGGCCGGAGAAGGTACTAGTAAGTCACCACCGGCACAAGCTGAACAAAGTGAGTCTCAAGCTGAGCATATATCAGGAACTTCTTCTCCTTCGGAAGGGCCATCTATTAATGTTGTTGATCGAGATTTGAGGGATGCAGTACAACTTCTGACGCGTATAGTTGCCAGTCAAGTTCAAGGGAAAGCTATTCCTACCACGGGTTCTAGTGGTACGGATAGAGCAGCTAGCCTTCGGACACAGGATTTTCTGAAACTGGATCCTCCTACTTTTACCGGATCAGATATTAACGAAGACCCGCAGGACTTTGTCGATCAAACCCAAAGGCTCTAGATGTTATGCACATATCCAGTAAAGAGATGGTTGAGCTAGTAGCATATAGACTGAAAGGAGAGGCTATATTTTGGTACGAGAATTGGAAACGATTTAGGGGTATTGATGCACCTCCAACTACGTGGGGAGAGTTCAAAGATGCATTTATTGATCATTATCTTCCATTTGAGACTCGTCAGGCCCGTGCAGATCAATTCTTAAATCTTCGTCAGGGTAATATGAGTGTAAGGGAGTATAGTCTTCAATTTAACTCCTTGTCTCGATATGCTTCTAATATGGTAGCTACTATGGATGACAGAGTTCATCACTATGTGGATAGATTGGAACCATACTTGGTTAGATATTATACCATCGCTGCTTTGAACAAGGACACAGATATAGCGAGGATACAAGCTTTCGCTCAGAAGATGGAAGATCAAAGGCAAAGAAGAAGAACCCAGGAATCAGAAAAAGGATATTCTAAGCTGGACAGAGCTATAGGGCAGTTTATGGCATCTCAGGGAGGTTTTAGGCCTTCGTTCTCTCATAGATTGCCTAGCCCGTTATCTTTTTATTCGGCAATTAGTGCTCCACCGCAATTTCAAAGGTTCAGAGGTAATCAGTTCGGGCAAAGCAGTGAAAATCAGAGTTCGCAAATAGTGGGGTATCAAGGGCAAGGGAGTATGAGTCAATTGAGACCTCCACGACACTCGTGCCCCATATGTAGAAGATTTCACTTTGGCGAATGTCGGCTTGGAACGAACAATTGCTTTTGGTGCGGTAGGCCGGGGCATATGGCTAGAGATTTCCCACGCAGGACCACAGGTGGTATAATACGACCTACCGGATCAGCTGTTGCGTCATCATCGGTGCCTCCTTTGAGTAGGGGAGCACAACCTATGGGTCACGGTATAGGTGATAGAGGAGCATCTAGTTCTAGCGGAGCTCAGAACCGTGTGTATGCCCTAGCAGATCGGCAGAATTTAGAGGCTTCTCCAGACGTGGTTACAGGTACGTTGTCCATCTTTGCATTTGATGTGTATGCCTTAATTGATCCTAGTTCTACATTATCGTATGCTACTTCTTTGGTTGCGGGAAGGTTCGGGAGAACACCCGAATTATTAGCCAAGCCATTTGAAGTATCAACGCCAGTGGGGGAATCTCTTATAGCTAGGAATGTTTATCAAAATTGTGTTGTGAATATTTGTGGTCGTGATACGATGGTCGATCTTGTTGAGTTAGAAATGGTAGATTTTGATGTTATTATGGGCATGGATTGGTTAGCGTCTTGTTATGCTACAGTAGATTGCCGTTCTAAGAAGGTGTATTTCCATTTCCCAAATGAGGCAGTCCTTAAATGGAAGGGTAATGTTGGCGCGCCGAGAGGTAGATTCATTTCTTACTTTAAGGCAAGAAAAATGATTTCCAAGGGGTACATATACCATTTGGTTAGAGTAAGGGATATAGAGGCAGAGCCGCCAACTTTTCAGACCGTTTCGATTGTGAATGAATTTCCTGATGTATTTCCTGAAGAACTACCAGGTTTACCTCCTGAACGAGAAGTGGAGTTTGGTATTGATATGTTGCCAGACACACAGCCAATCTCAATTCCTCCTTATAGAATGGCACCAGCAGAGTTGCGAGAAATGAAAGAGCAACTGAAAGACTTGCTAGAGAAGGGATTCATCAAGCCTAGTATGTCCCCTTGGGGAGCACCAGTATTGTTTGTGCGTAAGAAAGATGGTTCACTGAGGATGTGTATTGACTATCGGCAATCGAATAAGGTGACTATCAAGAATAAATACCCTCTTCCCTGAATTGATGATTTATTTGACCAGTTGCAGGGTGCCCAGTGTTTTTCCAAGATTGACTTGAGATCAGGCTATCAACAAGTGAGAGTCAAGGATAAAGATATACCCAAGACAGCTTTCCGAACACGGTATGGTCATTATGAATTCCTGGTTATGTCATTCGGGCTGACAAATGCACCCGCAGTTTTTATGGATCTGATGAATAGGCTGTTTAAGCCGTTTCTAGATGTGTTCGTGATAGTTTTCATAGATGATATTCTGGTCTACTCTAGATCAGAAGAAGACCATGTTAATCACTTGAGGCAGGCGTTGCAGATTCTTCGTGATCGTAAGTTGTATGTGAAGTTTTCTAAATGTGAGTTTTGGCTCAAGTCAGTGACATTTTTGGGCCATATTGTATCCAGTGAAGGCATAAGAGTTGACACTCAGAAGATTGAGGCTGTGAAGAATTGGCCAAGACCCACGACGCCTATGGAGATTCGTAGTTTCCTCGGGTTGGCAGGTTATTATATAAGGTTTGTTGAAGATTTTTCTTCTATTTCTGCACCCTTGACTAAGTTGACGCATAAAGCCTCCAAGTTTCAATGGAATGATGCCTGTGAAAAGAGTTTCCAAGATCTGAAGAGCAAGTTGACTTCTACACTGGTATTGGTTCTTTCTGAAGGCACAGAATGGTATGCAGTGTACTGTGATGCTTCGAGAAGTGGCTTAGGATGCGTATTAATGCAACATGGTAGAGTAATAGCCTATGGCTCTAGACAGTTGCGACCACATGAGAGGAATTATCCCACACATGATCTTGAGCTAGCTGCAGTTGTATTTGCTTTGAAGATATGGCGCCACTACTTATATGGGGTTCATGTTGACATATATACCGATCATAAGAGCCTACAATATATCTTCAGTCAGAAAGATCTAAACATGAGGCAGCGGAGATGGCTTGAATTGTTGAAAGATTACGATGTTGATATCTTGTATCATCCAGGAAAGCGAATGTGGTAGCGGATGCACTGAGTCGTAAGTCTAAAATGGCATCTATAAAAAAGCAGGGGATGATTAAGGATCTTCACCAACTAGCTAATTTGGGAGTTCGACTTCTCGAAACTCCAGATGAAGAGGTTATTGTACGTAATGCAGCGGAATCTTCATTGATAGCTGAAGTGAAAGAGAAGCAGTATGCAGATCCAATTTTATTGCAGCTTAAGGAGGATGTGCAGAGTGGAACGACAAAGGCATTTGAGCTTACGCAAGAAGGAGTGCTTCAGTGTCAGAATCATTTATGTGTACCTGATGTAGTTGAGCTAAGAAAGAGAATTATGACAGAAGCACACTGTTCAAGGTATTCCATCCATCCAGGGTCGACTAAGATGTATCAAGATTTGAAAACAATATATTGGTGGAATGACATGAAGAAGAATATTGCCGAATTTGTAGCTGAATGTCTGAATTGTCAAAAGAGTCAAAGTAGAACACCAGAAACCCGGTGGTTACATGCAATGTATAGATCTTCCAGTCTGGAAGTGGGACAAGATCAATATGGATTTCATCACGGGTTTGCCTCATACATATCGGAAGTTTGATTCCATATGGGTGATCGTTGATAGGCTTACCAAATCTGCGCACTTCTTACCAGTTAAGACAACTTATACGTCGGAAGAGTATGCGAAGTTGTATATTAAGGAGATCGTTCGGTTACATGGAGTTCCAATTTCCATTATATCCGATCGAGGAGCCCAATTTACCGCGAATTTCTGGAAGTCTTTTCAAAGGAGTTTGGGGACACAAGTAAATCTAAGTACGGCTTTTCATCCTCAAACGGACGGACAAGCGGAACGTACCATCCATACACTTGAAGATATGCTACGAGCATGTGTATTAGATTTCAAAGGCAACTGGGATGATCACCTACCTCTTATCGAGTTTGCCTACAATAATAGCTATCATTCAAGTATCAAAATGGCACCATATGAAGCATTGTATGGAAGAAAGTGTAGATCGATAATAGGATGGTTTGAAGCAGGTGATGCGGTCTGGTTTGGACCAGATCTTGTTTATCAAGTAATGGAGAAGGTTAAAGTGATCCAACAACGGCTTGAAACAGCTCAAAGTCGACACAAATCTTATGCGGATGTTAGAAGAAGAGGACTTGAGTTTTCTATCGACGATTGGGTATTCTTGAAAGTATCACCAATGAAAGGAGTGATGAGGTTTGGCAAGAAAGGAAAGTTAAGTCCACGATACATAGGTCCATACAAGATCATTCAAAGATTTGGACAAGTTGCTTATGAGTTAGAGCTACCTCAAGAGCTCTCAGCAGTTCATCCCGTATTTCATGTTTCGCTGCTTCGCAAGTACATCGGAGATTCATCGCACATCACTACTACGGAATATGTACAAGTTACAGAAGATCTCACTTTTGAAGAAATACCTATTGCTATTCTTGATCGTCAGATTAAAAAGATAAGGAATAAAGAGATAGCATCGGTAAAAGTACTTTGGAGGAATCAACAAGTTGAGGAGATCACATGGGAAGCCGAGGAAGCGATGAAGATTAAGTACCCTTACCTATTCAACGATGAGGAGGAAGTTCATGAGACGGAAGAAGAACAATAACAAGTAAGTGTTTATTTTTATGCAAGTATGTTATGATGATGAATATGTTAATTGTAAGCTTGGACATGTCTTAATTGAGTAACTATGCTAACATTCGAGGACGAATGTTCTTAAGGGGAGGAGAATGTAACACCCCGTAAACTTTTTCGTACAATTATCGCGATTATATGGAGTCCTAAAGGCTTGCGTATGGGTTAAATTAAGTTTATGGTGTTCTGAAGTATCCCGTCAATAGTTGTATGTGTAGGTATTGGAATAAGCTTTCCAACGATATAAAGTTTTCCCAAAACAGAGGATTATTTCATATAAGCACTCTTATTGATGAGTTAAAGGATTACTTCCTAGACATTATTTGGTGAAGTTAATACCTAAATGGTAAGGTTTGGTTGCTAATACTAGTTTGCCACAAATGACTTATTGTAGATAAGTGTTCGAAGAGTACGGGAAGTCAAGTTGGACTTGTATTGAAGTGGTTATATCAAGGTATGTAAGACATACTCTATCTAATCTTTGGCATGAATAATGACCCATGGCACTCTCAAGTAAGCTTCCAACATTGTCCTACGACACATGACACATAATAACATCATATGATCTTCAACACTACCAATTGAACTTGTTTTCACTTTTAAGATGTCCGGCTAGTCAAAAAAAAATGTCCATATGCTATTGTTGACTCCGAAATGGTTTAATGAGGTATCCATGATTCTCTACTTCATTTTCATGATATTGATTACCTATTTACATGTTTTTCCTATTGAGGTATCATGGTTTCAAGTTCCATAAGGTGTGACCACAAAGTAACCAATCTCAAAGATTAATTGAATTAAGAAATGAAATGTCTATATTTTAAATTGATGATATGATGTATTGTATTAGTACCACTGATCAGTTGGCCATTGTATTATAAAGTTTATGTATATATACTATTCCAGGGGTGGTCCCTGATATATTGTATTAGTACCACTGAGCAGTTGGCCATTATATGACATATGTTATGTATTGATAAGGATTATGGGAAGTAATGATATGAAAGTAATGTGCAGGTATCCCATCAGCTCTTTTAAGTGTGGTATACTCATACTGTTTATTCACTGGTATCTGGGTTCTGTTGATCTTTTGTATCTCATCTTGATACTCACTGTCTTACATACTCAGTACATATTTCCGTACTGACGTCCCTCATGGGGGACCCGTATTCATGCCTGCAGGAACAGGTACTTCAGGTCGTACACCTCCGCAGTAAGAGCCAGGACATTCTGTTGTTAGTGGTGAGCTCCAGTTGTTTCGAGGCATCCCAAGTCGTGTCTATATGTATTTTTGGTATTTGTATAAAAGTCTTTTGTGGGCGGGAGTTTATCCCGACCCTAACTCAGTTGTGTATCTATGTAGAGGCTTTTGTAGACATATTATACAGCCATAGGAGTGTTTGGTTGATAGACGTGATGGCTCTGACGGCTAATTACTGTTTATATATATATATATGCGTGTCTGCTGGGCTGATACAGGTACTGTTTTCTTCTATTTACAACGAAGTGCTGCCCAAATTTCTAATTTTCATAAGTAATGTAAATGTGAAAGTATAGGTTATGAACGGGTTTCTCCCGGGCCTCCTCGGCTACGGGTGCCAGTCCGCTCCAATGGGATTTGGGGTATGACATCTTTATCTCACTCTACAATAGTTTTACAACCTATAAAAGTACACTCACTGATTGATTGATTATTCACTGATTATAGAAACACCAAAATACTATATAAGACTACATCTAAACTGTATTTCTAGAAAAAATAATGGCAAAGTTTTTGACTTGTGTACTTCTCGTTCCTGCTCTGTTGTTTGGTAATCAAGAACCTTTAATTTTTTTTAGTTTTTTGTAACTCTCAAATTTAATATATATGATTTATTATTATTATTATAAGACTTACCTAATAATATCAATATTCATTCTTGATCATTCTTATTTATTAATACAGTTGGAACAATGATTTCACCAGTTGAATCAGAAACTTGTTACCAAATACATCCAGAAATATTGTGTGATCAAAACAAAGTTGAGCCAAAAATTTTACCATTTTGCAAGCAAAAATTTGGATCCAAAGCTGGTGGTCAATGCATTGAGCAAGTTGGCTTTGACGGTCCATTTTGTGCTTGCGATTATCCTTGCTAGTCACCCTTTTATATTTTCCTTATACCTTAATAAATATTTAATTTCTACATGAAATGTTAGCTATCCATTTTTATGAGACAAGAATCTCAAAATAATAATTTACTTTATATTTTGAGATTCCAATGCTGATTCTTCCATTATAGTGTTTTTCTTCTTTTCTTCATTTTTTCTCATTTTCAATTCTCAAAAATAGTTGGTTACTTTTTGAATTAATAATTGTTTTTAGTGTATTAAAACTCAAGTTAATGTTAATAATTAATATTAAATTTATTTTAATACCATCTTGCTATTTTACTTTGAGAAAACATACATGACGATCGAAATCCAAGGGTCATGCCGAACCTTTGAGAGGGTCCACCCAATAGGCCAAATAATTAGATAATTTAAAAATATAAATTCAAAAAATACATATCCTAATTTAAAAATCTAATATATATATATATATATATATATATATACATATATTATATGTCACAAACACCTAATCCAATTATTATTTATTAAGAAAAAAGTAAATGTGTAAACAGTTAATAAGTCCTAAAACAAAATCTCAAAATTATTAGTGCAAAAAAATGAGTATACCTTAAAATTTGGTGTCATGAGTACAAGATCCTCTAAAAACTTATCAATCTTTAGAATTGAATGCAATATCAATCTCCATTATTCTTAATAGATGAATCAATTGGTATCTTCCAAGTCATTGACTTTCTCATATGCTAACTAGTACATTCATTTTTATTTATCAATTTCTTTACTCTAGTATTCGCATTCTAATAAAAGCCCAAAAAATCCATCGTTTTTTTGTTCTATAACCCTTAAGAATACTTAGATCACATCATATATTTCTTCATGTTAAGTAACTACAATGCATTATATAAATCTACCTATCTTTGGCCCAAAATTGTAATTACCCAAATCATTGTTATGTTAAAAATCATTTCAAAAAATTGCTTCAATCAGAAATCTTCATTTCAAACCTTGTAGGAATTATTTTTGGGAAAAAAATTCAATTTGTGTCAAATCCTCAATACTAGGCTAGATATGCTAACCCATTTCTGCAGTTACAAATTTGCCATTACAGTGAAGCTTTCATCACTGTAGTGACGGTAAAGAAGTGAGCTACCCAAAGTTTAATTAAAAACCTTCCCCAAATAAGTCCTATTATTTCACTGCCTCCTTCAAAAACACCTCAGGTAAACCCTATACTTAGAATGCTAAGATTTTAGAGGACAAGCTCCGAGAGTGTGATTACAAAAGATCTCCCAACAAAAATTCCAACAATAAAAAAAAACAGGCCACACTAAGAAAAAATCTTCACTTTTCATATCAATAGAACTTGTATACCATTGTATACAAGGTAGGTTATGGTTAAATTATAGTAGACTTGGGCTAGATGCATGTAATAACGGTAGTTATGATGAAAGATTTCATGATTAGGCCTATGGACACAGAGTTTAGGTTGATTGGATAATAAACTAAACTTAGAATAATCAATTGATATATTCATTGATATATGTTGAGTTATTCAACTGTGTTAAACTTTTAATTGTCAAAAATTTATGGTACTTATATAAAATAGAGGTAGGTTAGTAAAAAAGAGTGGTTGTGAGTTTGTTAAAAAGGGTAAGGGTAATAATAATCTTATTAAGCGAATAAGAATGGTTTGTTATGTGTCTTGATTGATTGTAATGGATGGACGAGTAAGAATACTCAATTTGATAGTGGAGGAAGAAGTTGGTAGATTTTAAAGATAGTTAAAGTATGTTAAAAAAATTAAGAGGAGGTAGTTTGGATGAAACCAATTTGGGGATAGTTGCTAATATTATGTAAGACCTCGTAAAATTCAAAGCTTAATTCAGTCCTTTAGGCTTGTCAAGGTGTCTCAGACTTAGAATATTTTAACTAAGTACTCAGACTTAGTGTCATTTTAGCCTATGAAGAATGACAATCTTATTTCGCGACCTTTACATCCATTAAATATTGATGTTTAGGTTGATTCATGATCAGGGAGGTCCATAGATGTTTTCGGATGAGTTTTGGATTTTTTGGACCTCATTTGAAACACGTTTGAGTGCCCAAAATAGTAGGTCGACGCGATCTCGATGCGTCGCATTGACCATCGCATCGATGGATGATTTTTCCCAGTTTCAGTGCAAATTCCAGTTAACCAATGCAAATTTGGTGTGATAAGTTGGCTATCGAGTCGATGGCATCGACACGATACATCGGTAACCCAATTTTTTTGTCATTAAAAGACCATATTCTTGGGGGTATTTAGGTCTTTTTCCTCGATCCTCAGCCCCCAAAACATGAAATTTAAACAACCTATAGAGAAAATATAGTCATTATTTCTCAAAATCCCTCAATAACAAAACTATAGAAACTTTAATTTCAAATTAAGGGCACAATATTCCACCATAAACTTTTAGAAATTCTTCAACAAAGGTATGTAATGTGTTTATCAAAGGGTTCCTTCCACCCTTGGGGTCCAAGAATCTCTTTTGAACTACAAGAAATTGATTTTCTTATTTTTGTGTTTGGAATTAAAGTGATCCATGATTGCTATTTGGATTAAGTTCCTGATTCATGATTATATAGATATTTTATGTGAAATTGATCATTATGTGTACAGATTCATGTGAATCCATGATAAACCCTTGGATTATGAAATTAGATTTGAATTATGATGCTTACCTGTTGTTCAATACTAGGTGAATATATTGTGCTCACCAACGGATAACTAAATTGTCCATGTGAAATATTAAGAGAATGAAATCATGTCAAGTTAGCGTATGTGCAAGTTATATTATGCAAGTTTTTGTCAAAATGCCACAATGAATGAATGATTATCAAGTACTTAGATTATATGCTTCAAGTTGTACCATGTCTCTTAATTTATGTATCGATTCCTGGGGATACTTGTACCCGACAATTTAGCTGATTACCTAGAGCCATGGTCAGTCATAGAATAGTATTAGTCATGGCACGATCAGTAGTACTCTCAGTTAGGTACAGAACTCAGGAAAACTCAGTAGAATCAATATTATTCCAGTCTAATTCTGTATCCAGTTCAGACCTCAGTAAACTCAGTCAGCTAACAGTATTCAATCGTATTCCGTCAGTCAATGGAACTCAGTGAAATCAGTTCAATCCAGCTAAACAGTAACCTCAATAACCGTTTAGTCCATCCCAGTACAGACTAGAAATTAGTTCAGTATCTATTTAATTGGCAGTAAGATCCAGCATCGAGTTAACCCAGGGATGGGGGTATTCCTGTCAGCAAAGTGATTGACCCTTAGCAGTAGTCCCTGTATTATAGAACTACATAGCCAGTGTAGGTTGAGCTATCTTCATGCCAGAAATTATGAGGGTTGATATTTCTCATTTGAGTTATCCTACCAGCGATGGTTGACAAAAAACTTCCTGTCAGAGAGGGTTAACTCACAGTTTGTCCTTACCCGTGGCCCGGTATTAACACCCTTCCAACTGGGATTACAGGTTGGACCCCAATTAGTTTAGAGAGGGGCATGTCAATTAGATGATTACCTCCCACAGTCCCAGTTCCAGTCTCAATCTTAGAATAGAACTTAGTTTAGTTTTGTAGATTCAAGACTATCTGACATAGTCACTCAGCTCAGTACAGAACTCAGTATGGTTCCATAGTATTCAAAACTATCAAATACAGTCATTCAGATAATCAGAAATATAGTATTTATAAACTAAGATATCGGTTATCAATATTCAAATTTAGTACTCAGTATTAGCACGATTTTAGTTACGGTCTATGTATTCATGCATGTACTCTTACTCAGTCATGCTAATGTTATTTAGTTATTATTGTGCATACGTATGAACCCATGCATTTTAGCCTACCTCACTAAGCATAATAGTATATTCAAAGTACTGACACATGCTTTTCTTTGCGCTATGATGTCTTATATCATAGGTTCAGATGCCCGAACTCCGAAGCACCCTTAGCAGTTCAGATTCTTAAATTTCAGAGAAGTGGTGAGTCCTCATAGTTCGAGGACATGCTTATTATTTATAGCTCTTCAGTTTTATTTTAGTCGATAGAGTTAGTTGGGGGTTCTTGTTCCATCAACTCCACAGTTCAGACAGTTTGAGGCTTTTTAGACTAGATTATATTTAGAAAGTAGTTCAGTTTTCAGTACTTATATTTAGTTTTGGTATTTTGATATTGCATTCAGATTTATTTATAGATTTGAACCTTAGGGCATATGTTTTTACCTATTTCTATAATCATTATAGTATTTAGTACACAGTTATTGCAATAGGTGACAGTCAAGGGTTAGCATGTGGTCTTTCGAGATTATGAGTACCGTGTAGCATTTGGGGTACAGACTCAGGGCATTACAAACTTAGTATCAGGGGTGTCTAGCAGAGTGGTCAAGGAGTGTAGGAACGCAATGCTTATTAAGGAGATGGACATAGATAGGCTCATGGTCCATGCTCAGCCGATAGAGGAGGCCAAGAATAAAGAGAAAGAGAGGAAGAATAAGAGAGCGAGAACAGGTAGTTTTAATTTTGCTCAACCTAAGTCAGAGGGTAGGAATCGATCTTAGTTCTTCACGAAATCCTCAATTCTAGATCCATTCTCAGCTAGTTCTCCAGTGCTGAAATTCAGAAACAGCAACAGATATAGGGCATCTGGCCCTAAACTCAGAGTAGTGTTAGCAGTGCCCAAACCAATCCACTTTGTCAAAAGTATAGCAGAAACCACCAAGGTATCTACAAAGCTAGCAGTGATATATGTTTTGAATATGGAAAACCAAGACAAAGAGTCAGACATTGTCCTCAGATTGGTTCGCAGAGTTAGCATACCCGTTCCCCAGCTCAGTCCGATCACCCAAATCAACAGGGTGCCTCATCTAGTGCCACCAGTAGGCAGTGCCCAAATAGACTCTGTGCTCTTCAGTCCCAACGGGATTAGGAAAGTTCTCCTGATGTGTTCACTGGTACGTTACAAGTTTTCCATTTGCATGTTTACTCTTTACTAGATCTAGGAGCTTCTTTGTCTTTTGTTACTCTATATATAGCAGTTGATTTTAGAGTCAGTCCCAAAATTCTAAAAGAGCCTTTCTTAGTTTCTACCCTAGTGGGTCAATCTATTATAGCCTGGTGGGTATACAGAAAATGTCTGATTATGATATCTCAGAAAGTCACTTCAGCAGATTTTGTCGAATTAGAGATGACTGATTTTGATGTCATTGTTGGTGTGGATTGGATTCATTCCAGCTATACCTCAGTCGACTGTAGAAATAGAATTGTCTATTTTTATTTTTCGAATAAACTTGTCCTAGAATGGAGAGGTAGTACTTCAGCACTTAGGGGTCAACTTATTTCTTACCTTCGGGCTAGAAATATGATAGCTAAGGGATGTGTCTACCATCACGTCATTGTCTAGGACTCTAGTTCAGAAACCCCTACTCTTGAATCAGTGTCAGTAGCATATGAATTCCCAGATGTGTTTCTCGAAGATCTTTTCGGAGTTTCTCCTGAAAGGGAAATTGATTTTGGAATTGATCTCCTTCCAGATACTCAGCCCATATCTATCCTGCCATACAAAAGGACTCTAATAGAACTCAAAGAATTAAAAAACCAGTTAAAGGATCTCATAGATAAGGGATTCATCAGACCCAATGTGTCCCCGTAGGGAACACCAGTGTTATTCATGCATAAGAAAGATGTTTCTCTCAAAATGTGTACAGATTACCGTTACCTATATTAAGTTACTGTAAAGAACAAGTATCCACTCCCCAGAATTGATGACTTGTTTAACCAACTTTTGGGTGCCAGTTATTTCTCTAAGAAAGACCTCAGATCAAGCTATCATCATCTCAAAGTCAGGGAATATGACATCCCAAAAATAGCTTTTAGAACTCAATACAGTCACTTCAAATTTTTAGTCATGTCCTTTGGTTTTACCAATGCCCCAGCAGCCTTCATAGACTTGATGAACCATGTGTTTAAGCAGTACATGGATATGTTCGTCATAGTCTTCATAGATGACATTCTTGTTTACTGTCTTAGTGAACATGCTCATGCAGACTATCTCAGAATAGTATCAATTCGTGGGGATACTTGTACCCGACAATTTAGCTGATTACCTAGAGCCATGGTCAGTCATAGAATAGTATCAGTCATGGAACGATCAGTAGTACTCTCAGTTAGTTACAGAACTCAGGAAAACTTAGCAAAATCAGTATTAGTCCAGTCTAATTCTGTATCCAGTTCAGACCTCAGTAAACTTAGTTAGCTAACAGTATTCAATCGTATTCCGTCAGTCAATGGAACTCATTTTACTCAGTTTAATCTAGCTAAATAGTAACCTTAGTAACCATTTATTCCAGCCCAGTACAGACTAGAAATCAGTTTAGTATCTATTTAATTGGGAGTAGGATTCAGCATCGAGTTAACCCAGGGATGGGGGTATTCCTGTCAGCAAAGGGATTGACCGTTAGCAGTAGTCCCTGTATTATAGAACTACATAGCCAGTGTAGGTTGAGGTATATTCATGCCAGACATTATGAGGGTTGATATTTCTCATTTGAGTTATCCTGCCAGCGATGGTTGACGAAAAACTTCTTGTCAGAGAGGGTTAACTCATAATTTGTCCTTGCCCGTGGCCCAGTATTAACACCCTTCCAATTGGGGTTATAGGTTGAACCCCAATTAGTTTAGAGAAGGGCATGTCAATTAGATGATTACCTCCCACATTCCCAGTTCCTGTCTTAATCTTAGAATATAACTTATTTTAGTTTTGTAGATTCAAAACTATCTGACATAGTCACTCATCTTAGTACAGAACTCAGTATGGTTCCATAGTATTCAAAACTATCAAATACAGTCATTCAGATAATCAGTAATACAGTATTCATAAACTAAGATATCAGTTATCAATATTCAAATTTAGTACTCAGTATTAGCACGATTTCAGTTACGGTCTATGTATTCATGCATGTACTCTTACTCAGTCATACTAATGTTATTCAGTTATTATTGTGCATCCGCATGAACTCATGCATTTTAGCCTGCCTCACTGAGCATAATAGTATATTCAAAGTACTAACGTATGCTTTTCTTTGTGCTATGATGTCTTATATCATAGGTTCAGATGCCTGGACTCCGGAGCACCCTTAGCAGTTCAAATTCTTAAATTTCAAAGAAGTGGTGAGTCCTCATAGTTCGAGGACATGCTTATTATTTACAACTCTTCAATTTTAATTTAGTATATAAAGTTAGTTGGGGGTCTTGTTCCATCAACTCCACAATTCAGACAGTTTGAGGCTTTTTAGACTAGATTATTTTTAGAAAGTAGTTCAGTTTTCAGTACTTATATTTAGTTTGGTATTTTGATATCGCATTCAGATTTATTTATAGATTTGAACCTTATGGCATATGTTTTTGCCTATTTCTGTAATCATTATAGTATTTATTACACAGTTATTGCAATAGGTGACAGTCAAGGGTTAGCTTGTGGTCTTTCGAGATTATGAGCACCGTGTAGCATTTGGGGTACAGACTCAGGGCATTACAAACTTATTATCAGAGCCTAAGGTTCAACAGTGTCCAAGGAATTCTAAAATTAGCATCTAGTAGAGTCTTGTGCATGGGTGTGTTGCGCGCCACACTTATGGATAGGAGGCTACAAGATGTTTTAGGAAAAGTTTCCCTTCTTTCAACATTTATGTCGTGCAAGTGAGCATGAGCTCCAGTTACACTCTATTTCTAATCCTAGATTCTTTTCTATTTACAGAATATGCCTCCAAAGAGGACTCAAGGAAGAAAAATAGGAGACCAGTCAGCCCCTCAGCCCATCCATGTAGATCCTTTGGGCAAGTATGTCTCTCACGCAGAGTTTAGAGCAGCCTTCACCACCCTAGTTCATTCTGTGGCAGCCCCGAATAAATTCCCAATTGTCATTCCATCCAACCTAGTGGCCAATATTATTGTTTCCAAAATTCAAGAATTCAACCGAATGAACCCTCCATCGTTTATCGGGTCTAAGTCAGATAAGGACCCTTAGGAATTTCTTGATCAGGTGCAGAAGGTTATCGATATAATGGTGGTGACTTATATTGAAAGCAATGAGTTGGTCGTATATTAGTTATAGGATGTGTCTCACTCATGGTTCAAACAGTAGAAGGCAAAGAGGGCCACAAATGTAGGGCTAATAGATTGGGGGAGTTTTCAGTTGATTTTTTGGATACGTTCTTCCCTCTAGAGTTGAGGGAATAAAAAATTTTGGAGTTTATAAAACTGAAGCAGGCAATATGATAGTGCAGGAGTATTCCCTCAAGTTTACCCTGTTGGCCACATATGCCCCACATATTATAGCAGATAGCAGAGTGAAGACAAGTAAGTTTGTACCAGGTGTGTCTAGCAGAGTGGTCAGGGAGTGTAGGACCACAATCCTTATTAAGAAGATGGACATAGATAGGCTCATGGTCCATGCTTAGCAGATAGAGGAGGCCAAGAATAAAGAGAAAGAGAGGGAGAAAGAGAGAGCGAGAATAGGTAGTTTTAATTTTGCTCAGCCTAAGCCAGAGGGTGGGAATCGATCTTAGTTCTTCCTGAAATCCTTAGTTCTAGATCCATCCTCAGCTCTAGATCCATCCTCAGCTAGTTCTCCAGTGCTGAAATTCAGAGACAGTAACAGATATAAGGCATCTGGCCCTAAACTCATGGTAGTGTTAGCAGTGCCCAAACTAATCCCATTTGTCAAAAGTATGGCAGAAACCACCACGGTATCTACAGAGCTAAGAGTGATATGTGTTTTGGATATGGAAAACCAGGCCGAAGAGTCAGACATTGTCCTCAAATTGGGTCGCGGAGTCAGCATACCCATCCCCCAGCTCAGTCCGATCACCCAAATCAACAGGGTGCCTCATCTAGTGCCAGCAGTGGGCAGTGCCCAAATAGACTCTATGCTCTTTAGTCCTGACGGGATTAGGAAAGTTCTCCTGATGTGTTCACTGGTACATTACAAGTTTTCCATTTACATGTTTACTCTTTACTAGATCTAGGAGCTTCTTTGTCTTTTGTTACTCTATATATAGCAATTGATTTTAGAGTCAGTCCCTAAATTCTAACAGAGCCTTTCTTAGTTTCTACCCTAGTGGGTCAATCTATTATAGCCTGGTGGGTATACAGAAACTGTCCGATTATGATATCTCAGAAAATTACTTCAGCAGATTTAGTCAAATTAGAGATGACTTATTTTGATGTCATTGTTGGTGTGGATTGGATTCATTCCAGCTATACCTCAGTCGACTGTAGAAATAGAATTGTCTATTTTTAGTTTTTGAATGAACTTGTCCTAGAATGGAGAGGTAGTACTTCAGCACTTAGGGGTCAACTTATTTCTTACCTTCGGGCTAGAAATATGATAGCTAAGGGATGTGTCTACCATCACGTCATTGTCTAGGACTCTAGTTCAGAAACCCCTACTCTTGAATCAGTGTCAGTAGCATATGAATTCCCAGATGTATTTCTCAAAGATCTTTTCAGAGATTCTCCTGAAAGGGAAATTGATTTTGGAATTGATCTCCTTCCAGATACTCAGCCCATATCTATCCTGCCATACAAAAAGGCTCTAGAAGAACTTAAAGAATTAAAAAACCAGTTAAAGGATCTCATAAATAAGGGATTCATCAGACCCAATGTGTCCCCGTGGGGAACACCTGTGTTATTCATGCATAAGAAAGATGTTTCTCTCAAAATGTGTATAGATTACCGTTAACTATATTAAGTTACTGTAAAGAACAAGTATCCACTCCCCAGAATTGATGACTTGTTTAACGAACTTTAGGGTTCCAGTTATTTCTCTAAGAAAGACCTCAGATCAGGCTATTATAATCTCAAAGTCAGGGAATATGACATCCCAAAAATAGCTTTCAGAACTCAATACAGTCACTTCAAATTTTTAGTCATGTCCTTTGGTTTTACCAATGCCCCAGCAGCCTTCATAGACTTGATGAACTATGTGTTCAAGCATTACATGAATATGTTCGTCATAGTCTTCATAGATGACATTCTTGTTTACTGTCGTAGTGAACATGATCATGCAGACTATCTCAGATAGTATTGTAGACTCTTAGAAACCACTAGTTATTCGCCAAATTCAGTAAGTGTGAATTTTTGTTAAGGTTATTAGATTTTCTTGGCCATATAATTTTTGGTGATAGCATTAGAGTTGATCCCCAAAAGACCAAAGAAGTGACAAACTAGCCCAGGCCCAAAGATGAAGAAAGAAGTCATATGTTTCTTAGGAATATTAAATTACATTAGTAGGTTCATAGCCCAATCAACGATTATTTGCGTACCAATCCTCAGGATTTTAAAGAAAGATGCAGCAAATGAATGGACTGGGGAATGTCAGGAAGCTTTTGAAAAGATCAAATATTATTTGTCTAGTCCACCAGTACTAGTTCCTCCAAGAGAAGGAATCCCTTTATTATTGTATTTATCGGTCTCTGACAATGTATTTGGATGTGTCTTAGGGAAACATGATGAATCTGGAAATAAGGAAAGAGAGATTTATACTTGAGTAAGAAGTTTACTCCATATGAGGCTCGTTGCATGCTATTAGAAATGACATGTTGTGAATTGACCTGGGTGGCCCAGAAGCTGAGGCATTACCTGATGTCATATACAATGTATCTCATCTCCAGAATGGATACTTTAAACTACATAATCCTAAAGGCTATGCCCATGGGGAAATTGACCAAATGGAAAATGCTATTGAGTGAGTTTGACATTGTATACGTGAATCAAAAAGTGATCAAAGGGAGGGCTCTAGCATATCATCTGGTAGAGAATACAATTGATGAAGAATATAAACCACTCCAAACTTATTTTCTAGATGAAAAGGTATTGTTCATGGGAGAAGACATTGCTGAAATATACCCGAGTTGGAGATTGTTCTTTGATGGTGCGGTTAATTTCAAGGGTTTAGCAATTTGTGCAGTCTTAATATCATAAATTGGTCAACATTATTCGATTACCGCTAAACTAGGCTTTCCACGCACTAATAATATGGTAGAATATGAGGCTTTAATTCTCGGTGTCAGACTGGATATTTATAAGAATGTTCAATAGCTATTATTCATTGGAGATTATGATCTATTGGTTCACTAGATTCGAGGTGAACGGGCCATAAAGAACCCTAAGATCAGGCCGCATGTAGAATTGGTATAGGATTTTTGTAGAAGATTTAAGGAAGTGGAATTCAAGTATGTTCCAAGAATACAAAATGAGTTCGTCGATCTTTGCCCACTATATCTTCTATGATCCAACATCCGGATTAAATTTACATTAATTTGTTGGAAATAATCTTAAAGGAGCAACCTGCACATTATGCACGATTTGAGGCAGAACCGGATGGAAAGACATAGTACTTTGATATCAAGAGGTATTTAGAAGCTGGGGCGTACACTACGATAAAAAGGTCTATTTAAGACTAACATTTACTGACCAGAATATAATCTCATCTCTAAAAGTATGGTTATTGAGATGAGATTATTTTTGGATCCCTAGTTGTGCAATTTATTGTGAAGGTATAAAATTTGGTCCTAAAAAAATTTAACTGGTCCTTATTGATAATTTAGATTCTTTAAGAGGGAAAGAAATACTATCAAACTCTTGTAAAAATTTTAATTAAAAAATTCATTTTTGCTAATTAATAAAACATAATAAGGCTCCAAAAGGAATATTTCTTTATAACCATTAGCAAAACTGTCCATCTTCTATTAAAAATACATAAAACTTCTCTGTACTGAATAAAATTAGCCCTAACTGTGCCTCTCTATTTTCTCTTCTCACTGTTGTGTGCTTAATTCTCTCTTCTTGCTACTGTGTGCGCAAACTTGATATTCGATTCCCTTCGGTGAGCTCTACTTTACTCACTTTTTCCTCTCTAACTTGTTTTGTTTTTTCTTATGATCTGTACGTTAATGGGTTGTGTTATTTTCAATGAAATTGGTGTCTTTTTCATCTGGGTTTGGGATAATTTTATTTATATTGTTCTGGGTATGTCTAATTCTTGAATACTATAATTATTTTCTAATAAATTTGGTACTTGAGAATGTTGTCTGCAGCTCTAGCATAAGACCACCATTTGTCTTCTGTTTATTCGTCGTTGTTTATTCTTCGCTCTAAATAATTATGGTAAAATTAGCCTGTGGGTCATGAATTGTAATAAGAGTCATACCTTCTGGCACTATAGAACTGTACAGTTTCTTTATATTGGAATAGCTTGCTTTTTCTTTTTGTCTGCAATCCGCATTTACAGGTTTTTTTTGTTATGTAAATTACACCCTATAAGTATAATTTCCTTGCCTTGAAGTTGTCTTCAAGAATGAATTGGCAACTGCTATGCAGATTTTAGTGCCAAAAGTAGTCAGGAATTTAAATGTCATCCTGGGCTGTGATTTTTTAAAACATATGGAATGCACGTATCCTTCCTGTAATGTTAGAAGTTTCACAACTACGTTTGATACCAATTGTAAGAAGAAACTTACCAAAAGGTATTGTGTGAAGTGCTATTTTTATTTGCTTTTCTATTTGGTAATATACTTACCGAGGACATGATCTTAGATAGAAAAGTGCGGAGGACGCGTATTAGGGTAGAAACATAGCATATTAGTAGTTATATCAGTTATGTTAATAGTCATAGTAACATATTTGTCATATTAGTAGTCATAGTATTGCTTTGGTAGTTTCTTGTCCTTCGATTTATGTTACTATCTGTTCTTTCTTGATTCGTACCTCGATTATTGTATTGTTTTGCTGTAGTTTCTATGCGGTTACTAGCTGCTATTGTTGGTAGTGTTTGTTGTGTCTCGTACTTCTGTTACTTACTTTTTTTATACTGCTTTGGACTGTCTTCTTGATCCCAGGGTCTATCGAAAACAACCTCTCTATCTCAAAGGTAGAGGTAAGGACTGCATACACTCTACCCTCCCCGACACTAATTTATTGGACTACACTAGGATGTTGTCATTGTTGTTGTATTATTGATTTTGATAAACTATTTGGTGAGCAATATAAGAAATTGTTGTATGTTCTGAGAAATATCCAGTGATTAGTGGAGTACTAAAGGATTTTTTACCTAAATAATTGCTCACCCCAAGGTACTTTATGCATTTCAGTTCGTGGAGGAAATAGAAAGTTGAGCATGTTAACAGAGAACAATAACATCTATGCCTCGATCGAAGCAATTTAGGATTGGCTATGTGAATCCTTAATATCCAATATTGTCAATGACAAGCACTGGCATAATTGAGAAGTGAAATATTTTTTGATATATTGATTTATTATGTCATCGTATTATGTAAATTCAAGAGGTAATATATTTTCTTCACTATGAAAAAAAATATATTTTCCTCCTAGTTGGGTTGGTGTATGATCAATTGCTTATTTTACCATTTGATCTGCTTTACTTTTCAAAACCATAAAATTGGGGCTATATCTGAAAACTGAGTGATCAGTAAGTAGCTAGCCCATTCCCAGAGTTACGTGCTATTAAAAAATAAAAGATGTAAGGAGCTGTATTGGAGCTTTGCACGAATAAAGTTTGGTTAACTGGGTATGCTTGTGTATTGATGAAGATTGGAAATGTAGTAGAAATGCAACAGTAAAATAAAAACATCTTACAACAGTAACATTAGAAACTCTATTTTCTCTCCTACTCTGGAAACAACATCACTTTTAACAAAGGTCAAAGTTGTTTTTCCCTTTTTAATTCACGTTAAAGCCACTTAGGATTAGTAGTAATATTATAGTGTTTCCCTATTCCTCTATTACATATTGCCTTCTTTTCTTTAGTATCACTCCCCTATTATTTTATTCTTGTTATATCTTTTCCTTTCAATTATTGTATTGTATGTTGTTGATACTATTTGTTCTTTGTTATGATATCTAAAGATTTATTTCACTATGAAGGGGGAGTTTTGTATGCTAAGAGCAATGTAACTGTTAAGTTAGAGGACTATATTATTAAGAACATACTTTTTATGCATAATGCTGAACTTTAGGATCGTTATGAAATAATGTGAATTCCTCAATTGACACTTAATCTATCAAGCATTGCCATTTTTCATTCATACAAGCTAATTAATAATTTTTTATATACTTAGTTCATCTAATAGTGCTTGCGATATATGTATTAACTAAAAAAGGAGACAAGGCCCACTAGAAAGTGAGAACTTAGAGTTCAACCGAATTTTGTGCATTTGATCTTCACTAGTTGTGTGCATCGTACAAGTATAATTTTTTATCGTTTAATTTCTCTCAATATAATATTTTATGTATTTTACAAGGTTATGGCACCTAGTAAGCAATAGATGCAACTTATTAATGACCAGTCCAATGAAATCTGCAAAAGTGGGGTGAAATTTTTTTGAATTATGCTTTTTGAAAAACAGGAGAAGAACATTAAATACGATGTCCATGTAACAAATATTGCAATACTACTTTAGAAACTCGTAAATCAATTGAGACACATTTAAAATTACATGGAATAGTTTAGAATTATACTTTCTGATTTCACTATAGAGAATGCTTGGGTGAACCGTTATCTGAATCCGAATTTAAAAATGAATTTGATGTGAAGTGGAAAAATGTGAGAGTGAAGATGAAGTAGAAGAATTATTGAGAAATTTGTATCCTAATCTTAATGGTGGACCTACAAACATTGATTGTGATGATTTATTTGAGGAGAAGCCAAATTTTGAAGCAAAATAATTTACAAACTATTAAAAGATTTCGAGCAGCCACTATACTAAAATTTAAAAGCATCAAAGCTTTCCTCTTTGATTAAATTGCTTCACATAAAAATTATGGGCCGTTAGAGTAATGCATCAGTTATAATGTCATTGAAAATGTTGAAAGAGGAGTTGTTGCCTGATGGCACCAATTTGACAAACTCATATTATGTGGCAAAGAAGATAATTCAAAAACTCGGACTTTATTACAATAAGATAGATGCTTGCACTAATGATTGCATGTTATGCTTGAAGGAAAATAACTTATTGGATTCTTGCTAAGTTTGTGGTGTATCTAGATGGAAAATAGATACCCATAGTAGGGAAACAAGAAACAAAAAGGTAAAAAGATAGCAGCAAAGAGCTTACGTTATTTTCCCTTAAATCCTATACTTTGGAGGTTGTTTATCTCTTCAAAGACATCTACTCTAATGACATGGAATAAGGATAAAAGAGTCGATAATGGAATAATGAGGCACCCAGCTGATTCAATGGCATGAAAGTCATTTGATGAACTTTATACTTCATTTGCGATTGAGCCCCATAATGTTAGCCTTGGACTTGCTAATGATGGATTTCAACCACTTCAAAACTCAAAAACCTCACGTAGCATTTGGCATGTGGTTCTTATTCCTTATAATTTACCACCTTGGTTGTGTATGAAACAAGAAAATTTTATTTTGTCAATGTTTATTCCTGGTTCAAATGGTCCAGGAGATATAATTGATATATATATATATATATATATATATATATATATATATGTTTAGCCTTTAATAGAGGAATTGAATGAGTTATGAGAAATTGGTGTTGATACCTATGATGTATCAAATAAATAAAATTTCATGTTGTATGCATCTTTGTTACCATCAATGACTTTCCAGCAGATGAAAATTTATCAGAATAGAGTACCGAAGGAAAATTAGCATGTCCGTGTTGCAACAAAGATACTTTCTCAATTCGATTGGCTAACAGTAAGAAGCAGTGTTTTATGGGTCATCGACGTTACCTTCCTCGCTTCACTAATAAAGTTATGAGAAGCAGTCCTTTGATGGTACAGAAGAGAAAGGGCCACCACCAAAAAATGGTTCTGGTACTGAGATACTTAATCAAGAACAAGATCTTTAAGGGCAACAATTATCAAGAGATCCAAAGAAAAGGAAGAAGATATCACATAAAGTTTGAAAGATAACTGGAACAAGAATAGTATCTTTATTAAACTTCCATATTGGGAGTATTTCTTATTGAGACATAATTTGGATGTTATTTATATTAAAAAGAATATATGTGAGGCTTTTATGGGGACATTCATGAATGTCAAAGGAAATACCAAGGATGAAATTAACATTCAATTAGACTTGGAAGATATGAACATTAGACCAAAATTGTACCTCATTCAAAAGGGGAAAAAAGTTGAAGTTCCAATAGCATGCTACACGTTGCCTCCTGAAGATAAGTACAATTTTTGTCTTTTCATAAAGAATCTAAAAGTGCCTGATGGTTTTTCATCTAATATTTCTCAATGTGTGAACTTAAAAGATCATAAAATTTTGCGTTGAAAAGTCATGATTGTCATGTTTTTCTACAACATCTACTCCCTACTGCACTTCGTGGTATGTTTTTCAAAGAAGTGTGTGAACCACTTATTGAGTTATCTTATTTTTTTAGTGTGCTTGGATCTAAGGAGTTGAGAATTAATGATTTGAAACGTACTGAAGTGCAAATTTCCATAACACTTTACAAGATAGAAAAGGTCTTTTCTCCTTTATTTTTTGATGTCATGGTGCACTTACCTATTCACTTAGCTACTAAAGCTAAGATTGTCAGGCCTATTCATTATAGGTTGTTGTATACTGTGGAATGATGGTTGTATTTTTTGAAATATCTCATTGGTAATAGGGCATGCCAAGAAGGTTCTATTGCGGAGGGCTACATTGGAAATAAGTGTATAACCTTGTGTTCAAGGTATTTACATAAAATTGACACAAAATTCAATCGGCCTTAACAAAATTATGATGGGGGTTTAAAAGAATCTGATGGAGGTTTATCTATATTTTATCAACCTAAAAACCTTTGGGAGCTAAAGCTCCATGTGAGATTGAGGCTATCACGCCCCAAATCCTATTAAGGCGGACTGGCACCTGTTGCCGGTAAGGCTCGGGAGAACCAACCTGTAGCAATACATTACCTATGAACATTATAAGTTACTTTTATACTAAACATGCCCTCAAAAGTTAAATGGGACTAGAAAGCCAAAAGATGTTGTATGACTAGGCCGTTGGAGCCACAATGTCTACGATACGATACATGACCATACTATACTTTACATAGTCTACGAAGCCTCTAGACAAGAAACATTATCTTATAAGGGTCGGGACAGGCCCCGCCTCATGATAAGATACTATACAATGCAAAAAGATATGATAAGACTCAAAGCCCCGAAGCAACCTGGAGCTCAGTGACTGCAGTTGATATCCTGTACTCTTACTGGGGAGGTTTATTAGCTTCTGCACCTGCAGCATGGAATGCAGGTCCCCCAACAGGGACGTCAGTACGAAATAATGTACTGAATATGTAAGGCAACATGTACTATATATGAGATAAAAGCTCAAATGAAACCATACACTGCTGTAGGGTAAAAGACCACCTTTATGAATATTGTGGAGTCATGCATCTTATAACAATTATGTTACTTTACTCTTATCACTTGTATAATCTGTGCACATCATGTAATACAAATGACCAGCTGATCAGTGGTAAATCTATATCAGGATCGACCCATGCTAGGCTTTCCTTTCACCCCTGGGATACCCCCTGTAATACTGGGATTGACCCATGCTAGGTGATTCTTTCACCCCTGGGATACCACCCAACAGAAACAACTGTATACATATATCTTCTTATTACTTTTGAGATGAATCTTTGGTGATCATAACATTTGAGCTATAAGACTATAAGCATGACAAATGACAAGTATGTGACCATGTAACATCATATCACAATGAAAAGAGTGGGTTATACAATTAGTGAAACATGTAGGACATAAACAACGTATGAACTTTATTTAGCTAAAAAGAAGACTCATATGACATGGTATCCAATGTATGTATGCAGCAGTGACAATGCTCGAATCTGGACACACAAATACATGTGAGAGAGTGGAGTGGTTATATCGAAGTTTGTAAAGATCTCTATGTGCCAATAAAGACTTTGGATTCCATGCCAAATAATAAGAGATCGAATAGCCTTACATACCTCGACATATCAACTTGTTTTTACCTCGAAATGACTTCTTTTATTCCAACTATTTATCTACAATATCATGTTTTAAAGCTAGTATTAGCAGCTAATCAATGCATCTGGACAGCCCAATCTCACAAAACACAACACTTTGGCAACAAACGTATAACCATCGACTCAATGGTGTTATTCCGACTTTCTCAATTCTAACTGTCTTCAACCAGTACACATTATCATATACATGATGTACACAGCCTATATCAGCTCTATAACATGCTGGAAACAGTCCATAACTACAACACAGAACCATTTTACAAAACGCTCAACTAAGAAGCACAACATCTCGTCATCTCCCTACATTTCGTCGTTAACAATTCATACTTGTCCCAACTTTGAACCAGATGCTCCCAACATATATATACATCAAATAAACCTTAACATAGTCACAAAATAGCTCAAAACACAGGGGGGAAACGTGAAACATCAGCCCCCTCATCAAAACAGTCCAATACCATTTTGGAAGCACATAAGATCATATAAGGATACTTGTTTCCAAAGAACTAGCAAAACAGTCCAGCAACCTTGGCAACCATATACACACTATAACATATTAATAACCTCAACTTTATATCATATCAAAGTCAAAAATCAGGGTAAGAATCGTTCCAAAGCCAAGAAAATCAAACAACAACTTTCAGGACACAAGCTGTCCAGAAATTCCTGCACAGTACACCAGCCAACTTATCTTGTTTTCCATGGAAAATTCATATCAAGTATATGGTTATTTTTACATACCTTAACTCCCAAGGTGTAGGTCTAATTCAAGAACTCAAAAAGTAGCCTTTGGTTGCCTTCCAAGGTGAAGAAATGCCAAGAGAAACTTAGAGAGAAAAGCTGAAATTTTTGGTATTCTACTAGTTAACCTAAGGAGCTCGGTTTTGGTCCCTTTTTAAGGAGGCCTTAGACCGACTTTCTCCTGATATTTGCAACTGATTAACTCAAGTTGGTCAATGACTAATTTTCCCCTTTCACTTGGGCCTTTTGGATCTCTAAATCAATGGGCTTTAGTGGCCCATTTTTCTTAATCTTTCTTGCACTTTGTTTGGGCCCAATTTTGTTAGTAGTGAATGAATGTAGTTGGGCATATTATATAAAAATTTTGGGCTGAACATCTTGGCCCAATATAATGCTAAACCATTGGCTTTAATAGCCTCCCTAACTTGGGCTTCGTTTGTCACAAGACTTGGAAAGTTTCGGCGTTAAGCCTTGTCTTCGTTCCCCTTTCTTTTTACTAACGTCTAGACTTCAAGTGAGTTCACTTATGAATGAATTATTCTCCCTCATGTATATATACATTTTTTTTTAAGCCAACCACACAGGTGACTCACCTGCTAGCTTCCTAAGTTCCATAAGCACGTCAATGATTTTCTCCGTTTAAGGCCACAATCTCTAAATAGACTTCCATATAGTGCCCCAATCTAACACTTGAACACTTGAAAAAAAAATTTGGTAGTAATTAAATCAAGTCGTATGTCATTTTATGTGAACATTACTAGTACATGTAAAATGTGGGGTGTTACAGAGGCTGATGAATTGAAACAAGCACATATATACATATTGAAGAATTGTAATGAAGTCTTACCGTATCTCAAGTATGGAAAGCACTCATGTAGTCTCATTTTTATTATTTACTTTAGGATAATTTCTTTTCTATATGAGATTTATGATTCACTTTAATTTTGTAGAGAATTTACACAAATTCATAAAGATACTATTCGACACTTGTCTAATGCAGAATGAAATCGATAATTTATTAAAATATAGGGTAAGTAATACATAACCATAAAATTTAATATTTTAATATTGTATTACTCATTCTAAAGTATTCAGTGCAATCTTATTGATAGGTCGCACAATTGCATAAAGGAGATGATAGTCGGATCATGATATTCGACACATTGCAATAGTTATTGTTATACCCTATTTTAACACGGGTCAAATCGAGGTACAACATATTGAAAAGCTTCTATGTAAAATTAAGAAAGTTGCCACCTAATTAGTTTTATGGTGAATTGGGACACCTATCAAAAACTAAGTGATCTAAGAAATAAAGACTTTGCTTTAAGGTCTACTTAACTAAGTGATTCTAGGTAAGGGTTCTAAATATCCTAAAGAGAAGGGATTCGGCATCCTAAAGGATCCGCAAACTACGATTAACCGGCCAAACTTAGGTTAAAAATAGGAAATCAAATGTTAAATTAAGAAAGATGTAAATAAGATATTAAAAAGCATACATCTTAATAAAACATGCTAATTATTTATAAAAAAAAAAAGGTATTAGAAAACTTCAGAAAGATTCAGTAATTTTCGAAAATTATCAAAGCTAATTCCTAAAAATAACACAACCTTATTGTTTTCGAAAGATAGTTATTTCAAATCATTTTTTCTTAAAAGATATATAAAGATTCTAATTAACAATTTAAATAAAGTTTAGGCTAAAAAGTATGCTATATCAAGAAAATCACTTTTTAAATTGTTAAAAAATAACTTTAATTTTTTATAGTATAAATAAAATGGAAAATTAGCATATGCTAAGCGAATCATTGAGATGATTAAAATATAATTGTTTAAATCGATAATGGCTTAAAAATTAATTTTTTATTGATAAAAAGCTCATGTTTAAAGAAAATATTCTTGTCGTTTGAAATCTTAAGAAAAAGCCTCATGCAATTAAATTGGTGAAATTACCATATTTTATTTGGAATTGATGAAAAAAATAAATTGATTTACTAAATCCAAAATTATTAAAGCCGACTTTCGAGTCCAACTATGATAAATTCGCCTACCATAAAAACTTATATTTTATCAATTCGACATTCGTAACTAATGGGAAACTAATTTATTTTTAAAGATAAGGCCATTTATTGTAAAAGATATGTTATCGCCTATCAAGTTTTAACCTTTTAATGATATAAGCTATATACCAAAGCTTAGTGATTATGCTAAGTGTAAAATCTACGAGGTAAAGAAGAAAAAATTAAATTTGCTACCACATTAAAGATTCACATTAATTCAAACAAGAACATACAAAACACAAATAATAATGTAAGAAATGTTAGAACAAAAATAATAATGATTGTCTACAAAAGAAAAGAAAATAAATCTTGAAGAAAAAGGAAATGAGAAACTAGACTGCTAGACGAAGATACGTAATGCATCTCTTATGTCGCTTCTCTGATTTGGACAGAGATGGGGTCAAGTCATAAGACCCCAAACGGGCTCCCGATCAGTTCACATGAGACAGAAAAGAAAATAAAGATTAGAAATTTGTTAGAGGCATAATAGTGTGAGAATAAAATTTATAGAGCATTACAGCTTTGACTAATAGATTATTCAAAATTCACAAAAAAAAACATCAAGAAATATCTAAATTTGTTAATATCTTGACAGAAATCAACAAAAGTTTGCATAAACATATAGAAAACTTACACTTAGTTGCTAACACCTGTACATATTCATATTAAATTTATTCTAGGCACAAAATTTAGCTTGAAATGAGTAACACTATGCCTCCAAATAATGCAGCTTTTGTAAAGTGAAAGACATGGAACACAAAGCCACAGTTGTAAAGTAAGTGAATATTGTAATTCTGTAACTTGGCCAAAACACATACTAATACCATATATGTCATAAGCCTCATTACTGCATATATTTTAGTCCCTTTAAACACATTTATTATGCATAGCATCGCTTAGGCACTTGATAAACTTAAATCATATCTCAAATAAACTTCAAAACTTACAAGAAAATATCGACAAACTTTTCAAGTGTTCAATACAGATTTAAAACAGAAGCGATATATATAGAGATTTGATCATGTCTTCCACTGAGGAGCTAATTTTGAAAAAATAAGCAAATTATCGAGACAATTAGTTATTTCATGCAAGATCTACACTCTCATCATCCTATACAAATGTGTAGGAAAATAAAGTTAATTGAACCCTTTTGAGTTTTGTCCCTATGTCATTTTCCAGATTGAGAATATACATTAGTAAAAAGAACACACATAGGAGAAAAGGTATGAGGAAAGAAAATTTATTGAAATGTCTCGAAGAAAGGAGAGACGAAAGTGATGAACACCACGAGGCGTTCACCTCTTACTCCTTTAATGATCACATGAACATCTCCTTGTCTTTTATATTCACCAAATAAGGCAGTTACAGCAGAACAGTGGAAGAAGAAAGAGCATACTAAAACAGGAATGGGAGGAACGGGAAAACAATTTGTACAAGTTGGAGAAAGGTTGGAGTCCGAATGGACTCGTTGTGGTAACAGAAGGATTAGTATTTGTAACGTCATTTTGATGAGTAAAAAAGTGATCAAGAAAACAAAGAGACCATTCTCCATTTTTCATAAGAGAACTAAAAGAGACAGGTTATTCTCAAAGACAATAATTAAATTCTCAAACATTGCTTGACACCTAAAATCAAATAATGCATAGGCAGAGAGAGAAAAAAATCTGCAGGTAGCTTTAATTTGAGTTACTTGAACTTGTAAAAATGTCAATGAGTGCGTGTAGGGTTTGCCAAAAACAGCGTACTTGGTTAAAAAAAACCGACACGATTACGACATCGAAAATGACCAGCTCGAGTAACTTAGACTTTAATTAGGATCAAGTCAAAGGCTCCCACTTCCTCAACAGAAGCAGAATATGCCAAGGCTGCATTTGTTTTTTTAAGATTCGGACGTCTGAATCTGAATGCATATATGAATGATTAAGATGTTGTCTCTAGATCTGAAAATTGAATGATTAAGACTGTTTGTTTTTCAACATCTGAATATACAAAAAAAAATTATTTGTATATATAATAAAATAAAAAATACAATTCAAATAAAAAATTAATTATATATATCAGAAAAGTATGCAATTTAATACAACAAAATTATTATTTGATTGAAAAAAAATATTTATGTTTGTTAGTGATAGTGGAGAGAGTTTAGAAACAAAACAGACACTTTTTCAGCCTTAGGAGTCAAAACGGACACTACTTTAAGTTTGGATACAAAACAGACAGTTTGCCCATTTTGGGGCAAACTATAACTAACACCATTTGTCAGCCGTTTGGGATGAAAAATTATTATTATGGTTTGTCCAAAAATGGGCAAACTACATTTCATAAACTTATGTGAATTGCTGAAGAAATTCGCTCAAGGATTTGATAGATTTCTGAAAATATTTCAATTTTTTTCTAACATGAATTGCTGAAGAGATTCCTGGAAGTGTGAAAGATTTGTCATTTCAATAAAACTTTTTTACTTATAAATATGTGTTGTTGTTAACCATTTGATCTCATTCATCATGAGCAACATTCATTATTCACTGAAAACTTTTTTATGAGGCTAAAAACATTCATTATTCACTGCCCGATTGAGATAAAATGGTTAACAACAACACATATTTATAAATGAAAAATTTTTATTGAAATGACAAATCTTTCACATTTTTCGGAATCTCTTCAGCAATTCACGTTACAAAAAAAAAGGAATATTTTTAAAAATCTATCAAATCTCTGAGTGAATCTCTTCAGCAATTCACATAAAAACTTCCAATAGTTTTTTTTCCTGTTCTTCATTCCATTTCCTTTTCAAAACGCGATTCTCCTACTCATTTTCATTAAGCATATCCTTCAAATGGTTTTGTTTTTCTTCAGATTCTTTTAGCAATGTCCTAAGAAAATCTCTATCTTGTATGACTTCGTTGAGAAAATAGTGTGTCAAACTTCATAGTGTTCTGTGAAGTCACGGTATCACTATCGAATATGGGTCTGTTCAATTGTGATATAATGGTGTTCGTTTCATTTATTGACATCATTTCTATCCACCGAAAATAATCATATCCACCATTTTCTTAAAACAACAAAATATGAAACAAGGTTAACATACACATATTTTTAATTGAACAACTTAAATTTTTTACCTTAGAACGCGCACAGCTCCAAAACTTACGATCAGGATTTCTTTGAGTCCTTGATATTTTCATTTTACAATATTCATTGCATTTACATACATCCGGTTCAATTGAAAATAAAGACATTTCGGATTGTTGAGACATAATTATAAAGGAATTTTCAAAGCCCAAAAGAGATAATATTAGTAGAAAATACGATAGATGGATGAGATAGAATGGTTAACAACAATACATATTTATAAGTGAAAAAGTTTTATTGAAATGACAAATCTTTCACATTTTTAGGAATCTCTTCAGCAATTCACGTTACAAAAATTATTTGATATATTTTTAGAAATCTATCAAATCTCTAAGTGAATCTCTTCAGCAATTCACATAAGTTTATGAAATGTAGTTTGCCCATTTTTGGTCAAATCATAATAGCAATTTTTCACCCCAAACGGTGTTAGTTATAGTTTGCTTCAAAATGGGCAAACTGTCCATTTTGTATCAAAAATTAAAGTCTCTAGTGGAGACCGTTTATAATGGTGGTTGCGGTGACAATGACTGATATTAGTTACTAGTAATATTAGTGGTTATAGTTGTGATGGTTGGTATTGTAGTGACTGTTATGATGGTGATGGTTGATAGTGGTGGTGGTTGTTGTGATGTGATGTTGCTTGATGTTAGTAGTTGGAAGTGTTGATTGTGATGGCTAAAAAATGAATGAATGAGGTTGGCGATGTGTTGGTGCTAGGTGGAGATATTGTTAGTTGTGATGGTAGAGATGGTTGTTAGTAAAGATAAATAGTAGCGATGATAGTGATTGAAGTGATGGTAGAGGTGGCGTTACTAGTGACAATGGTGGTGGCCGCCAAAGAATATGTGGAGGTTGTGATATATTAGTGGTAGTTAGCGGTGGTGCTAGTTGTGATAGATGAGTTGGTCGATAGTAGGGATTGACCGGTAGTGGTTAATGATGGTGGTGGTGTTGACGGCGGAAGTTACGTTAAATATAATTAGAATAATAAAGGTAGTAGGTGTCGTGGTAGTTGACAATGGTGGAGGTGGCAGAGGGTGACTGATGATTATGAATAGAGTGGCGGTGAATATTATCCAACACCAGAATACCTCTTCAGACTTGATTCTAGATATGAATGATTAAAACTTATTCATACCTATTAAGAGTTAAAATCTTAATAAAAACAATGCACTTAATGGTCTGAAGTCTGAACCATTCAAATTCAGACCTTCATTAAGTACAAACAAATGAGCCCTAAGTTTGTTTTTAATAACATGTGAAATTAGATAACAAAGAAAAAATGATTAAGCGAACATCCTCTGTTCTTGCGCATCTCAGCCTAGCAATATGTCTTCTAGCAAAGTTTACTACCATATGGATAAACCTAAAGAACACATTCCCTTTATTAATAAGAAAAATAAAATAAAAAAACAAAACTGAAGTAGACCATGTCAGCATACTACAATCATCTATTACAACTTCTATGGATAAAATTTTTTATTTTCAAACACTTTGTAAATGCAAATGAATATCTTAGGAGAATTTCACATAACTCACAATAGGCTTCTGTCACGATCCAAACCAAGGCCCTGGCCATGACAAGCATTCCGAACCATGAAGACCCGAAACCCTTTTCTATTTGGTAGTCATGCACAATATTCAAACAATAAAAGAAGATATGGAAATATAACTTAATACGGAATCATGGTTATACTCTGAACTCAATTTAACGATACAGAATTTAAAATCCAAAAACTCTAGACAATATCTAAAACAGATAGTGAAATCTCTATTACATGCTAAAATGACAACTATCTGAATCTGGGACAAGGCCCCCAGTAGACCCCAAACAAAATTAATAACATAGTCTGGAATAAATAGGCCTTCTGGAATAAAGAAGGCTCACCACTGCACAGTCTCTTCTCTCTGAAATCTCTACTGGTTAGCCGGACCTCTAGATTGAGCCTCAGACCGTGAAAGGTAGGGGGTCAATACAATTGTACTGGTACGCAGAGCAGATCCAAAATAATAATGTTTTTATTCAACATATATGAGAGCAATTTAAAACAGTTCATAAATATATCATTTGGTAAGAATCACATAGGCATATTTACAAGATTCTATAAAATCATCTGAACTCTGTGACACTCTTTATTTTACTTCTGCGCTAGGTGGTATAACCTACAACTCAAAAATTGCACGGGCTATATGGAATCTTCCATTAACTCGACAGTTAAGCCCCCAACCGAAGTTTTCCTCAAGGGTTGGAGTCTCTATCTCTACTACGCCACAGGGCAGTCGCCAGTGTACAATAATAATATACCCGTATCGGCAAAATATGGTTTTAGGCTAAGAATTACTTGAACTCAAGCCTTCTTGGGTAACCACCTAACCCTCTTTAAGCTCATTTTCAACTCTTTAAAACATTTCATTCTCTTAAATCAAACTCTGAAAAACTCTAGTTCTGTTATGACATACATTTATATGGTATCGTTATACCATTGACTTGCAAGTTGCGTCTCTGATCCATTAATAGCATATTATAATCTTTGTTTTCAAAACATAAGTTTTGGGACCACCATATCAATAAATTAATTCAAAGAACTCTTTCTTAAAAGTCATGTAAACACATGCAAGAAACTCTCTTTTTACACATTTCAAATACACAAGGTGGTCATATCAAAGTTCTCAATCACATGCATTTCTTTCTCTTTAACACAAGAACATAATTATATCAAGAAACTTCCTCTCACCATCTCTAAATCATGCCCAAATACTATGATATTGAGAAAACTATTTTCAAATCATAAATCATGCATTTCAAACCATTCACAATAAGACCATAAACTTAAATTCGTCATAAGAGAAGGATTTCATAATTTGTGCTCTCAGACAATCTTGAAATCTAAATTTTCATATATATACATATACGTATAAATCAACTTTAAGGGGAAAAGACCTAAAGGCCAACACAACAATGTCATTAAAATATTCATGATGCATAATTTAAAACATGGATTCCAAAACCCCTTTGTAATTTCGTGCTTGATGATCTTTAAATCATATTCAAGTGTTTCAACAAGCCCATATAGTTTTAGGATAAACCCCACGTACCTTAGGTTGTTTAGGAGGAAGAGTGGATTTAGAATTTCACCTTAGTTCTTGAAACTATTGACTTGCAAGGATGAGCTCTTGATCTTAAAAGAAGAGGTAGGGTTTTCAATTGATGTTAAGATAGTAAATTTTCATGAAAACCAACCTAAAGTGCTGATAAGATGCTTTAATCTCATGTTTTGGGCGTATTGGGATAAGGGAAAATGACTCAATTGCACTTAAAATTGCGGATTTTAAAAACTGAATCCTCTGGGCTGCGACGCGATAGGTGACGCGGCCAGTCAATGCCATTGATGCGATACCTGACGCATTGCGCCCGAATCGCACCAAGCCTCAGTACTTTTGCCTAGCAGTTCCTAGACAAAATTAACCAACGCAATGGGTGACGCGGCGCACCAAGATCGCGTTGGTCCACTATTTTGGGACACCAAACATGGTCTAAGCGCGGCCCAAATAATCTGAAACTTGTCCGAGATGTACTATCAACTTACCCCATCGTGAATCAACTAAAAAAAGTTAACTATTAGAGGTCGGAAAGGTCATAAAATAAGTCGTCAAAGATTTGGAGCTCAAAATGAGACTAAGTCCTTTTGACACTTAGAAAAATTTTCAAGTTTTCAACTCTAGAATCATGTTACTAGGAAATAATACATGGAGGACATTTGCGGGGTGTTACGTTATCCCCTCCTTGGGATCATTCATCCCAGAATGATGACGTAGAACACAGACAAGCACGATTTCAAGTATACTAAAGGCATACAAAGAATAAGGCAAAGATTGTACCTTTTGTTTCATCACCCACTAGATCAAAAAGGTTTGAGTATCTAGCCCGCATATCATCTTCTAATTCCTAAGTAGCTGCTTCAACTTTTTTATTTTTCCACAACACCTTAACCGAAACTATTTCCTTGCTCCTCAGCTTCTGGACCTGACGCTCTAGAATAGTAATGGGTTCCTCCTCGTAAACCAATGAGTCTTTCACATTGATCTCCTCTACAGGAAACACTAAAGAATGATCTCCAATACACTTCTTCAGCATGAATATGTGAAATATAGGATGGACAGAAGCCCTACTTGTGGGCAATTCTAACTCATACGCAACCCCACCTATCCTTCTCAAAATCTAGTATGGCCCTATATATCGAGGACTCAACTTCCCTTTTTCCCAAATCGCATAACTCTCTTCATAGGAGAGACTTTGAGAAACACCCAATCACCAACCTCAAATTCTAACTCTCTTTTTCTAACATCAGCGTAGGATTTCTGTCGACTCTGAGCTGCTTTGAGTCGTTCTCTAATGATTTTCACTTTCTCCATTGCCTGATGAACAAAATCAGGCCCAAACAACCGCGTTTCACCCACTTCATACTAACCTATCGGTGACCTACATCTTCTTCCACACAATGCCTCAAAAGGAGCCATCTTAATACTGGCATGGTGCTATTATTATACGTAAACTCTATCAATGGCAAGTGATCAACCCAACTACCTTTGAAGTCGATCACACAGGCCCTCAACATATCCTCAAGGGTCTGAATGGTGCGCTCGGCTTGCCCATTTGTCTGAGGGTGGAAAGCCGTACTCAGGTTCATTTGGGTACCTAAACCCCTCTGAAAAGCTTTCCAAAACTGCAAAGAGAATTGCGTAGCTCGATCAGATATGATGGATACAGGTGCCCCATGAAAACAAACTATTTCCTCAATGTACATCTTGGCATAATCATCTCCCAAATAATTTGTCCTCACGGGCAAAAAGTAGGCTGACTTGGTCAACCGGTTTACAATTTCCCAGATAGAATTGTACTAGTTTCGGGACCTACGGAATCCCATAATAAAATCCATATTGATCATCTCCCACTTCCATAGAGGCAAGGCTATCTCCTAGGAAGTACCACCTGGCCTCAAATGTTCTACTTTAACTTGTTGGCAATTCAAACACTTGGAAACAAAGTCAGCCATATCACGTTTCATATTATTCCACCAATATATAGTTTTAAGATCATGGTACATCTTAGTAGAGCCTGGGTGAACAACATACCTCGAAGTATGAGCTTTGTCAATGATTCTCTCTCACAGACCATCCACATTTGGAACACACAGCCTACCTTGGTATCTCAAAGTTCCATCACCACCAATTTCAATAGACATCACCTTCTGTTGACCCACATCCTTCTTAATTTGCATCAAGATGGGATCATCGGCCTGCTTCTCTTTAACTTCAGCACAAAGGAAAGATTTAGCTACCTTATGAACAACTACTCCCCCATCATAGGAATCTAAATTCCGCACTTCTAGATTTGCAAGTCGGTGAATATCCTTCACCATTTCCCTCTTCCCTTCCTCAACATGAGAAAGACTGCCCATAGATAATCTACTAAGTGCATCGGCTACCATATTCGTCTTTCCTGGATGATAGTGCAGGCTCATGTCATAATCCTTCAAAAGCTCCAACCAACGTCTCTGCCTGAGATTCAATTCTTTCTACGAGTAAATATACTGTAAACTCTTGTGGTCAGTAAATATATCAATATGTACTCTATAAAGATAGTGCAGCCATATCTAAAGTAAAATACCACAGCCACTAATTCTAAGTCATGCGTAGGGTAATTTCGCTCATGCACCTTCAACTGCCTAGATGCATAGCCACTACCTTACCGTGCTGCATAAAAACACACCCAATTCCCACACGGGACGCATCACAGTACACAACAAAATCTTCTATACCTTTCGAAAGAGTCCAAACAGGAGCAGTTGTCAACTTGTCTTTCAACTTCTTAAAACTATTCTCACAAGAGTCAGACCACACAAACTTTACCTTTTTCTGTGTCAACTTACTAAGTGGAGCCGCTATAGAGGAAAAACACTCTACAAATCTTCTGTAGTATCCTGCCAAACCCAAGAACCTCCGAATGTCGATTGGAGTCGTGGGTCTGGGCCATTTTCTCACTGCCTCAACCTTTTGGGGATCAACTTTAATTCCCTCAGTAGACACAATATGCCCCAAGAAAGAAATAGCATTAAGCCAGAATTCACACTTGGAAAACTTTGCATACAACCTACAATCTTTGAGAGTCTGAAGGATGATTCAGAGGTAATTGGCATGGTCCTCTTCACTCTTAGAATAAATCAAAATATCATCAATGAAAACTATGACAAACAGATCTGACGGAGCACCCTATTCAATAGGTCCATGAAAGCTGCAGGGGCGTTAGTCAACTCGAAAGACATGACTAAAAATTCATAGTGACCGTAACAGGTTCGAAAGGCTGTTTTGGGAATATCTGACTCTGTAACCTTCAACTGATGATATCCCAAACGAAGGTCTATCTTTGAAAAACATCTAGCACCCTGAAGTTGGTCAAAAAGATAATCAATTCTAGGAAGAGGATATTTGTTTTTAACAATGACCTTATTTAACTGACGGTAGTCTATACACATACAGAGAGAACTATCATTCTTACGCACGAATAGCACAGGTGCACCCCAAGGAAAAATACTAGGGTGAATAAAGCCTTTGTCAAATAAATTTGTCAGCTGCTCTTTCAACTCGACAAAAACTATTCTACATGGCGGAATAGAAATGGGACGGGTGTCCGACAATAAATCAATACCAAAATCTATCTCCCTATCAGGTGTTACCCTTGGGAGATATTCGGGAAAGACTTCTGGAAATTCATTTACCACAGGGACTGACTGAAGAAAAGGGCTCTCAATATTAAAATCTTTTACTCAAATCAGATGGTGTAGACAACCTCTGAAAATAAGCTTACGGGACCTAAGATAAGATATAAAGTTCCCTCTAGTTGCTAAGGAATGCCTCTCCCACTCTATCACAGGCTTATTCAGAAAGGAAAAAGTAACATTTCGGGTTCTACAGTCTAATGTGGCATAGCATGAATGGAGTCAGTCCATTCCTAAGATAGCATCAAAGTCAACCATCTCAAGATCTATGAGATCTGCCACAGTATCCTGATTATAAACAGACACAACACAATCTTTATACACCTTCCTAGCCACAATAGAATCACCCACCAGAGTGGAAACATAGAAAGGTTCTGCAATTACATCGGGCTCAAACCCAAAATCGACGGCCACATATGGGGTCACATAAGACAAGGTAGATCCGAGATCAAGTAACATATATACATCACGAGAGAAAATTTGTAACGTACCCATGACCACATCTGGTGAGGCTTCATCCTCCTGGCAGTTTGACAGAGCATACAACTGGTTGTGACCACTTTCGATAGCTGAAGTAGTGCCCTTGGGCAGCGGTGGCGGAGCGGAGGAATTAGCCTGAGACTTAGCTCCTCGAACATTACCTCTTACCGTCGGGTAATCCCTTCAGATATATGGCCTGGATGGCCGCACAAATAACATACCATGGCACCAAACTGACATCTTTCTGGATGATCCCTCCCACATCTTCCACAACGCGGGTATAATCGAGGAGTATGAGCTACACTCCCCTGAGACTGCGTACCCTACACTCTTAGTCCATGAATAAACTGATAATTTTAGAATCGTTGATCAACAGGAGGTCTGGGCACTGGAGCAGTGGTTGCGGACTGAGCATTCCCCAATTCTTTTTCTTTATCCACCCGTTCCCCCAATTACCATATTGTTGACTATAATTCCGGTTTGCTGGCCTAGCCCTCTTGGATTGCTTATCCTTTTCCCTTGTCTCAGCCACCTTCTTCTTCTGATCTTCTGCCTACTGTATGTGTACTGACAGTATGGAAAAGTCCATATCCTTATTCAGTATTGCCCCCTTGAATTCTAGCACCAAGTCATCAGAAAGATCAGATGCAAATTTTCTCATTCGGGCTCTCATATTTCCTGCCAACTCTGGAGCATAACGGGCTAGTTGGTTGAACCTCAAAGTGTACTCCTTGACACTTATTTTCTTTGCTTTAGGTTCTTGAATTCTTCAGCTTTGGCCTCCCTCAACCTCTGAGGAAAGAATCGATCTAAGAAGGCTTCCACAAAATCACCCCACACTGAAGGCTCGACATTCTCACCCTTTGAATCTTCCCACTCATTATACCATTGGTTTGCCATATCCTTCAGTTGATACACTGCTAACTCCACACTTTCGACTTCATTCACATGCATAACTCAGAAAATCTTTTCCAACTTGATGATAGGCGATATTACGCGCCTATATCAACATATTTTGCCCATATTTGTGCCACGTTTTGATAACAAATTATATATTTCATGCACTTTTAGTTTTTTTTCCTGTAAGTGAGCTAACGAACATGATTAGCAAAGTTTCAGGTATAAATGATGCAGAAATCAGCATTTTATGGCTTACTTGACGCCAAAGAAAGCTCACGAAGGAAGGAAAGGGAGATTGAACGCCTAAAGGACCAAAAGTGATACATGGAAAATCTGTCCCGGGCTAAAACAACATTTCTGAAGACTTTGGGGACTTGCAGTAACTTATTTGGATTAGGATAATAATACATTAACCTAGTACAATTGTGTTAAGTATTTCATTAGTTTATTTGGATTTGGATAATGTTACATTAACCTAGTACAATTGGGTTAAGTATTTCTTTTGTTTAGTAGGATTTGGTTAGATATTTCATTAGCTTAGTAGGACTAGGATATAGGTATTATAAATACCCTATCATGCTAGAGACATCTTATTACATTCCTCCCTTATTCTTCTATTCTTCTCTTATTCTTCTACAACAATTTTCATTAATTCTATTTTTCTTCTTCTATTCATTTATTCTTAATTTCCGCAACAAGAGAATCGTTACTTCGCCTAGGAATTCACGCCTAAACGCCTACCACTTGTGCTACACGAAATTAATCAATCTTGTGGTATAACAACAATGTCAATCGTGATCTCCTTCGCATTCATGGGTAACTAAACTTCTCTGTTGGGGTTATGGAAGCCAACTGAGATACTATCTATTGCTGTGAGTTTGTGAGTTCGTGACACGTATGCTGCTTATATCATTATTCTCTTCATCTTAATCTAAATTCTTTGCGGTTGCAAACGCAAGAATACGCCAGTATAACATTTAACTTGTTCGAAAGAAAGGTTATTTGTCTGGAAAAGAGATAATGTCAAGGTAGTAGGGTCCCATCCCCTATTAAAAAGTTAGTGTCGTAACTTGATTAACCTCTTGGAGAATTCTTACCGTTAGACACGCTTTAAGCTCGAAAGAGTTAAAGTGAAATAATCCTCGAATAGGTCGAAAGACGCCTGGATTTACCATCGAATACAATTCTCTATAAGCACATGCATGTCAGAATTCAACACACTCATAGTCAATAGAGACGTATAACTCAGGAGGTGGACATAACCCCAACGCTTCAATTCTCATTGTTTACAACTTACGTAACAATCCTTTTCTTTTTACTTTGCTATTTTCAGCTTTTACTTTATTGTTTTGGTTACACATCACAATCCCCCCTACTTACGAGACTTGCACTAAAATTTTAGTAATTTTGCTTATTTGTTGACCAAGCTATTCCCTGAGGGATCGATACCCAACCCAGGTTGGGTTCTATATTTGCTAACGACCGCTTTACACTCCTACGAGAGCTGTAGATTGAGCGTTATCAAAAAGTGGCACCGTTGCCGGGGAATACGAGTGTCAATCAAGTTTGTGATAATTACTAGACCCTTTGGTCAAAGATTCTCGTACTTTTACTTTTAGTTTTTGTTTTTGTTTACTGCAGGTTTTTATTTAGTGCATGCCCCATACTCGAAGTTCTGGTCAACCGTTATTATCTATCAATCCTGAACCACAACGTATTGGGAAAATGGAAGCACAAGCAGAAATCGAAAGGATGGCTGCTCAAAAGGAATAGGCGAGATTAGTTGCTCTTGCCGCCGCCCAAGTACACCAACAAAACATTGATAACCCTGGGCGAGCAATAAATCCTGACGATGAGGATTTAGGAGATGACGAGTTATTAAACCCAAGGCGTGATGCTGAAATCATAACACCTGCCAACAGAAGAGGTCGTCAAGCTCGGTTTAGGTATGATCGCCAACCTATGCAGCCAGCTTTTGACGATGATGATGATGATCTTGATGGTGCCGGAGCCACTGGAGCCATAATTCCACCACCATTAGCGCCCGGAGCCAAGTTCAACATCACAAGCACCATGATTCAGTTATTGAAACTCAAGGGATTATTTGGTGGACTAGCAGGCGATGACCCAAATATGCATCTCATCAACTTTATTTCTATATGCAAGTCGTTTGACAATCCTGGTGTTGGTCAGAATGCAATTCGATTACGTCTATTTCCATTGTCTCTGTCTGGGGAGGCAACTCTATGGTTGAATGGGCTGACTCCTGATTCTATTACAAATTGGAGGAAATTGAGAGACGCTTTCCTAGAAATATTCTTTCCGCCATCCAAAAGAGCACAATTGAGAGATGAAATCAGCAACTTCCGTCAGCTTCCCACTGAAGCTCTTCATGAAACATGGGAGAGGTTCAAGACAAAGCTAGCGAGATGCCCAAACCATCACATGACCAATGTTCACCTAATGGAGATATTGTATAGAGCCTTGAATTCAATAACTAAGCCAGTGGTGGATAACGCAGCTGGAGGATCCTTTATGGACCTCACCTTTGGTCAAGCAAGCAATATGATAGATAGTATGATGAAGCACAGTAGAGCTTGGCATACCAGTGATTCTGAGGTAGCAAGCCCCACTTTATCTATTGGCATGACTACAGACCAAAGAAGAAGAGAATAAGAACGTGATCAAGATATGGCGCATATGAAAACACAAATGGATCTTCTTACAAAGCATCTATTATCACGGAAGACCAAAAAAGTGAAAGCTATTGCATCAAAAGGAAGAGACGAATTCGACTCAGAAGAAGAAGCCAACTACTTAAACAATCAGGGGGGTTTCCGTGGGAATACCCAAGGAAACCAAGGTCGGAACTATTGTGATAAATCTGGAAACAAGGACCAAGGTAGTTGGAAGAACAAGAATGAAAAGAGTGATTTGTACGTTCCCCCTGGTAGACGTGACACCACCACATCTAATTCGGGAAGTATGGAAGACATGATGGCTAAATTATTGAAAGGAGTGGAAGCAACGAGCGCGGGAGTAACGGAGGTAATCAATGATTTGTCCTCCATGAAACAATTAGTTGATTCACATTCCACTTCTATCAAGCAAATAGATCAGCAATTGAGCCAACTTTCAGCAGCACTCAATCAAAAAAAGGCTGGCACTTTACCTAGCGATACTGTGCAAAACCCAAGGAATGATGGGTCATGCGTGGCCATCACTACTAGAAGTGGTAAGGTGCTGGAAACTTCAGCAAAAGGCAAGCAAGTGGTTGACGAAGTTGCGGACATGGATGACAACGCAAAAGGAGAAGATGTCGTAGCTACTACTCCTGACGTCAAGGACGCCACCTCCAGCACGGTGAAGCCTAAAAAAGTGGAAAAAAGAAAGCAAAAGGAGAAGAAAGCCGTGGAAAGAACACTTCCATACCCACCACCACCTTTTCCCCAAAGATTGAAGAAGGTGGCGGATGACACAAAGTTCAGCAAATTCATGACTATGTTAAAGCAGCTGACCATTAATGTTCCATTGGTGGAGGCACTTGAACAAATGCCTGGGTATGCGAAATTTATGAAGGATCTTTTAACAAAGAAGCGGGCAGCAAGTTATGAGTTGAAAGAAGATGTTCATCATTGCAGTGCAATTGCTACCCGATCGATAGTTCAGAAGAAGGCCGACCCCGGAGCTTTCACTATTCCTTGCACCGTAGGATCTTTGAATTCTGCCAAAGCATTATGTGACTTAGGAGGCAGCATTAATTTGATGCCATTATCGATCTACAAGAAGTTGGGGTTGGGTGATCCTACTCCAACCAATATGAGGCTCTTCATGGCGGATAGGTCGGTAAAACGACCTGTTGGTATTTATGTGACGAATTGGTAAAGGTTTCTTCATTCATCTTTCTGGCAGACTTTGTTATTTTGGATTGTGAGGATGACTCAGAATTTTCCATAATCTTGGGGCGCCCTTTCCCTGTTACAGGAAGTGTGCTCATTGATTTGAGAGCCAATGAGCTTTCATTCCGAATAAATGACGAAGTGGTTCGCTTTGATGTGTGCAAATCAATGAAGCAACCCAAAGATCTCAGTGTATTTTTGGTGGCTGATGTTTTCTTTGATGATGAGAAAGAATTACTTGAAGAGGAGCAAAGTATCGATGATCCTTTGGCGGTTGTGCTGATGAATGGAGAGAATGAAGATGCTGAAAATTCTGAAGAAGCTACTTGTGCTCTATCGGGATTAGGGACATATCGCTATGCTCCCAAGAAGCTGGATCTTGATCTCAAGAATTGACCCACACCACCAGCTAAGCCATCTATTGAAGAGCCACCTACGTTAGAATTGAAGGAGCTGCCAAGTCATTTGAAGTACGCCTTCTTAGGAAGCGGAAATACTCTTCCAGTCATTGTGGCAGCCGATTTGGGTGAGCAACAAGTTGCAGCTCTTATTGCTATTCTACGCAAGTATATACGAGCCATTAGATGGACCATTGCGGATATTATTGGTATTCCACCAGGGATTTATGCACATAAAATTCAGCTTCAAGAATATTGCACACCCACCATTGAGCATCAAAGACGTCTAAACCCACCTATGCAAGAAGTGGTGAAGAAAGAAATTATCAAGTGGTTAGACGCAGGAGCTGTATATCCAATCTCTGATAGTACATGGGTAAGCCCGGTACAATGTGTTCCCAAGAAAGGAGGCATGATGGTTGTCGCGAATGCTAAGAATGAGCTTATTCCACTCAGACCCGTCACTGGATGGAGAGTATGCATGGACTACCAAAAGCTGAATTCTCATGGACTACCAAAAGCTGAATTCTTGGACACTCAAAGATCACTTCCCAATGCCATTCATGGACCAAATGCTAGATCAATTAGCGGGGAAAGGATGGTTTTGTTTCTTGGACGGGTATTCAGGATACAATCAGATTTGTATTGCCCCCAAAGACCAAGAGAAGACAACGTTTACATGCCCATATGGTACGTTTGCCTTCAAACGTATGCCATTCGGGTTATGTAACGCACCAGCCACCTTTCAACGTTGTATGATGTCTATTTTTTCTGAGATGGTTGAAGACACTTTGGAGGTATTCATGGATGATTTTTCAGTTGTTGGTGAGTCTTTTGAGACGTGCTTGGCGAACCTAAGCATGGCGTTGCAAAGATGTGTAGAATTCAACCTTGTGCTAAATTGGGAGAAGTGTCACTTCATGGTAAAAGAAGGAATCGTTCTTGGGCACAAAATCTCCGAAAGAGGAATAGAGGTTGATCGAGCAAAAATAGAGGTTATTGAGAAGCTACCGCCTCCAATTTCAGTGAAAGGAGTTCGTAGTATTCTCGGCCATGCAGGTTTCTATCATCGGTTCATTAAAGACTTCTCCAAAATTGCTAGTCCATTGTGCAAACTATTGGAGAAAGATGTGAAGTTTGACTTTAATGAAGATTGCTTAAAGGCATTCGAATGCCTCAAAGCAAAACTCATTGAAGCCCCTATCATGGTAGCACCAGATTGGTCTCTCCCGTTCGAAGTCATGTGTGATGCTAGTGGTATAGCCCAAAGGAACTACACTGTTACTGAACAAGAGCTCCAAGCAGTTGTGTACGCGTTTGAGAAGTTTCGTGCCTATCTATTAGGTACTAAGGTGATCATTCATACAGACCATGCAGCTCTTAGGTATCTCAGGACAAAAAAAAGATGCAAAACCAAGGTTAATTCGATGGGTGTTGCTGCTACAAGAGTTCGATTTTGAGGTCAAAGATAGAAGAGGTTGCGAGAACCAAGTGGCCGATCACCTATCTCGACTTGAGAATGAACATGTGGCGCAATCTGAAAATCAGATTGATGATGCATTCCCGGACGAAGAGATATTAGCGAGAACAATGGAGAAACTACCATGGTATGCCGACTTTGCAAATTTCGTAGTGAGTAATGTGATACCTACCAATTTATCTTACCACCAAAGGAGGAAGTTTATGCATGACGTACAGTACTACTATTGGGATGAACCTTATTTGTTTCGAAGATGCGCGGATGGTATCATTCGACGATGTATATCTCATGAAGAAGTGCCTACTATATTGGAAGCATGTCACACTTCCCAAGTTGGAAGACATCACGCAGGCAATCGGACGGCAAGAAAAGTTTTGCAAAGTGGTTATTATTGGCCTTCGATATTTAGAGATGCCTACGACTATGTTAGAAGGTGCGACCAATGCCAACGTCAAGGTGTTATTTCAAAACACCATGAAATGCCCATGTCCAAAATTCTTGAGGTAGAACTCTTTGATGTGTGGGGTATTGATTTCATGGGTCCATTCGTGAATTTGTTTGGAATGAAGTACATCTTGGTTGCTGTAGATTATGTTTCAAAATGGGTGGAAGCTGTAGCTTTGGCCGACAATGAAGGGAAGCGTGTTATAGCGTTCTTAAAGAAGAATATCTTCTCTCGCTTTGGAGTACCACGTACTATCATAAGTCATGGAGGATCTCACTTTTGCAACAAGCTATTCAAATCCATTTTGGCCAAGTAAGGTGTCAAGCAACATAAGGTAGCTACGCCTTATCATCCCCAAACTAGTGGACAAGTAGAAGTTTTCAATCGGGAGATCAAGCAAATCCTTGCGAAGACGGTTTATGCAAATAGGAAGGATTGGTCTAGGAAGCTTGATGATGCACTATGGGCGTATAGGACTGCGTTCAAAACGCCCATTGGCATGTCTCCTTATCAACTAGTTTATGGGAAGGCTTGTCACTTACCCATCGAGCTCGAGCGTAAGGCATTGTGGGCATTAAAGCAGTTGAATTTGAATCAGGATGAAGCTAAGAATCTGAGGTTGGAGCAGCTGAACGAATTAGATGAGTTCCGTCTCCATGCATATGAAAGATGAGACCTATACAAGCAGCGGATGAAAAAGTATCATGATCAGCGGATTGTTCGACGAAACTTCCAAAGGGGTGATATGGTACTTCTCTTCAACTCACGATTGAAGCTCTTCCCAGGTAAGTTAAGATCTAAGTGGTCTGGTCCATACAAAGTTATTCAGGTCTACTATTTTGGAGTAGTCGAATTGGAAGACAATAATGGCATTGTCTTCAAAGTGAATGGCCAATGTGTTAAACCTTATATCGGTCCTCTTGACTCGATGAATTATATGGCTATCACTTATCTCGACGAAGTCTAAGTACTCGAGGTAACTATGTCGAGCCATGACAATAAATAAGGCGCTAGATGGGAGGCAACCCATCGTTCCATCGTTGCATCGTTTTATCGTTTATCGTTTATCGTTTTGTCTTTCTTTTATTCTAGTACTTGTTTTGCTTTTGATAAATGAAAATCCAAAAATACGAGTCGTGCCACGACCAAAACTAAGGCGCTTGGTGGGAGGCAACCCATCGTACTAATTGTTTTCATTGGTTTTGAGCAAATATAGGTGCAAGAGGTATTCAACGAGGAGATTGGTTTCAAATGACGATTTGGATGTATTGGAAAAGGTGGTAAGTTAGGTATAAGGATGCATAAGGCTATGGATGAAGAATTTCTCATGCCAAAATAGGCATCGAGGAAGGCTAGGCCTAGGTAAAACTAGGCCACGAATATTGCACAACCTATCCTATAGCCCAAGGTCTCGGAATCTAATGTGCTATACACTATGCGCCGCCCATTCTTAAGTGTGCTATACACTATGCGCCGCCTATGCTATAGCATTAGGTCTCAGTATCTCAAATGCTATACACTATGCGGCGCATATGTCCCTAAATGTCATGACCTATGCGCCGCATATGTCCCTAAATGCCATGACCTATGCGCCGCCTATACTATGACTATGCCAAGCATTATGCACCGCATATAGGGCATTTTTGTCTCCAAAACCGTTTGTTAATGGGTCAAAACCCGACCCATTCTCTTCCTATATAAAGGGGACTTGGTCTTGAAACATCACCACATTAGAAATTGACCTAAGGGCGCCGCATACTCTCTCCAAATCATCTCAAACTTTTTCTTTCTGCTCTTCCAATTCACAAGAACAACTTCAAAGGCTTCAATCACGTAAGTACTCTTGTATTCTTCATCTATTTCTCGTAAGTACTACGTTGCTATGCCTATTATGAATTGCTACATCTTGAAAGATTATTGGTGATGTTAATGTGTTTGGATAGTTGACACAAAACCATGTGCGTGAACATATACGTTAGGATAATCTTGACTTGTTTCCGACTTGAATTTGGTTTTAATAGCATTGTTATACTATTTACGGAATTGCTAGGGTTATGAAAATTGCTTAAGTTTGATACTTGGATACTTAAATGTTAGACTATCCCGTTCATCGGGATAAGACCTATAGTTGACTACCGACTTAGGAGGTTGTGATTGTTGAAAGTAACTATACCATAATGTAACCCCTACGTAGTAGTGTTGTTGTACCTAACATGAAAGTAGTGCAATGGCTGCAAGTAGTGATACATCACTGATTTTCTTGTCGGAACAAAGTTCCTAAAACGTATGAATTCACTTCACTGTTTTGTATTAACGAACCTAAGTGTGGGGTGGTACCCCGATGGCTTGTGTATAGATTGCTTCCTTTGAGTTGATGCTAACATGAATACTATTTAAACCTCAGGAACAATGGCACCTAAAGCACGACAAGATAAGGCTACCACTTCCCAAAAGGGCAAGAAGAGAGGTCGCAAGGAACAAGGAGAATCATCCTCAATGCAACTACCCCGACGAATGTTTGGAATAAAATGGGTTCTTGAGGAGGAATACAAAGAATGGTACAAGAACAACAAGGAACGGAAATATGTTCACGTCGACTTGATCAACAAGGACACCATAGCGAAGAAGGAGCCGCGTATGTTGGCGAAAATAATGGCGTTGAAACTGGATTTCATCTTCCGCGACATGGGAGAATGTAATCTTGATTTGACAAGGGAGTTCTATGCCAATTGGTCGCCGAAAACCACAGGCAACAAATTCAAGATTCGGGGCCAAGTGTTACAGCTCAACGCGGATTTGCTCAACTCCTTTCTTAGTTTACCTTCGGTCGACCCAGCACCATTCAAAGAGCTGTACAGCAGGACTCCTTATAGAGCAATACGAAACACACTTTGTGGAAGTAGATCGATGGCAAGGTGGGGCAGACACCGAGACACCGGACGACAGAACACCTTCCCCTATGCTCCATTGAATAGGGAAGCAAGAATCTGGTTGCATATTGTCAACTCATGCCTTCTTCCTGGGACTCAATACACCAAGATATCAAGAGATAGAGTGTGTTTGGTCTATGATTTGATGAAGAATGTCCCTATCAATTTTGGGGCAATCATTCGCTCTACAATGCAGAAGGCCAGACTCCACAAAAGGTCCCACTTCACTTTTGGTAATCTGTTGACAGCACTCTTGCGGAAGGAGGATATCGAAGAGGAACCAGCTGATCACAAACTCCCACATAACCCGAAGAAGGTTGACCTCACCAAGGTCAAAGATGCTGAAACAACTCATGGTGTCAACCTTACTACTGCAGAGAGACATGCTCGTGATGAGAGTTTCTTCCATCATCTTTATGGCATGACACGCTTCACAATGATGAGTGGAGGTCGTGTTCCAACTGCTGAAGAGCTCCAACAGCTGGACCATGATTATCCAATGAAGATGTGCCAACCGATGACGATCGACGCTTTCCAGACTCCGATGAGGAGGAGAACTCTGACGACGACTCTTATGATGATTCCGACGAAGGGGGTATGACCCCCGACAATGAGGAAGAGTCCAACTGACCAGGTTCTTCATATTTATTTTCCACTGAGGGCAGTGTCCCATTTAAGTGTGGGGTGGCGGTATCGCATGCTATACTTCTCTATTTGCATCTATGTTTTTTTAAGTTTTTAAAATTTTTTTTTTGCTTCGCATGAAATAATTCCAATAGGCAGCATGAGATTATAGCGAAAGTATGTGCTACAATTATGACTATTGAGACGTTTAGGCTCTAGTTGTGACTCATTATGTGATATTTTGTGGTTCAATTCCTTCACTTGTTGGGTCGAGAGTCTATATTACTTCCAATCAAGTCGACCATGTGCCTTGTGTGTGTGAGATAATAATATATTCTATGTTTTTGGCTGATGCTAGAACTTACCTGGTATGTATGCAAAGCGAAAATAAGGAGTGTAAGTTTAGGAGATGATTTAGGCATTTCTTTGGCAACCTATATATGTTTACCATCGTTTTACCTACCCATGGACATCATCCTAGTTAAACCCTTTTGAGCCTTTAGCCTATTTCTTTGACAACCTTGTATGTAAGCCTAATCCATTTTTTTAAGATCGAGATTTGATCCAAATTCCTAAGTGCTTTAAAGTATAAAGTCATGTGACAATATAAGATGAAATTGGGTAAGTATGATGCTTTAAATTGTAATGGTGCTTGAATGTGTTATGAAAAAGAAAGTGCTATCATAAGAGGTATGTTGTGAAAAGAAGAAGGAAAAAGAAAGCTGAAAAGTGAGTTATGTTTAAAATTGAAAAAAAAAAAGAGGAGAACAAGGGTGGTAGAAGAAAAGAAGAAGAAAGGTTGAAAGAAAAAATTGTCAATGATACAATGTGATGTATTAAAGTGCTTAGGAACCTAGTCACTATTTCTGGCCAAAGTAGCTGATCCTACCCGTCCCTTAGCCTACATTACAACCATCAAAAGACCTACTTGATCCTAAGCTTAGCATTCTGACATTTAATGGAGTATTACACTAAGGACAAACCTATGGTCATCAGTTGTTGCATATGAATTCTTTGTGAGAGCGAGAGAAAGGATATTTTGATACCCATGTTTGAAAAATATGCTATACTTGTGAGTGATTATGGGTACTATATTGTGGGACACACATGGTTGATGAGTTTGGGTAGTTGTATATGATTCATTGTACCTTAACTTTTGCATGCGAGTTGACAACCATCACGAGTCTATGCTAGAGGCTAAACTGTTTCTACTAATAATCAGAAAGCTACTCTTTGTTAGTAATTGTTGTGCTTGCCTTGAAGAATGTTTTGTGTTGTTGCTGTAAAACCCTAAGTTGATGTTTAGATGGACATGATATGTTGTTCGAGGACGAACAAAGCTTCAAGTGTGGGGTGTTGATGATAGGCGATATTACACGCCTATATCAATATGTTTTGCCCATATTTGTGCCACGTTTTGAGAACAAATTATATATTTCATGCACTTTTAGTCCTTTTTCCTGTAAGTGAGCTAACGAACATGATTAGCAAAGTTTCAGGTATAAATGATGCAGAAATCAGCATTTTATGGCTTACTTGACGCCAAAGAAAGCTCACGAAGGAAGGAAAGGGAGCTTGAACGCCTAAAGGACCAAAAGTGATACATGGAAAATCTGTCCCGGGCTAAAAAAACATTTCTGAAGACTTTGGGGACTTGCAGTAACTTATTTGGATTAGGATAATAATACATTAACCTAGTACAATTGGGTTAAGTATTTCATTAGTTTATTTGGATTTGGATAATGTTACATTAACCTAGTACAATTGGGTTAAGTATTTCATTTGTTTAGTAGGATTTGGTTAGATATTTCATTAGCTTAGTAGGACTAGGATATAGGTATTATAAATACCCTATCATGCTAGAGACATCATATTACATTCCTCCCTTATTCTTCTATTCTTCTCTTATTCTTCTACAATAATTTTCATTAATTCTATTTTTCTTCTTCTATTCATTTATTCTTAATTTTCGCAACAAGAGAATCGTTACTTCGCCTAGGAATTCACGCCTAAACGCCTACCACTTGTGCTACACGAAATTAATCAATCTTGTGGTATAACAACAATGTCAATCGTGATCTCCTTCGCATTCATGGGTAACTAAACTTCTCTGTTGGGGTTATGGAAGCCAACTGAGATACTATCTATTGCTGTGAGTTTGTGAGTTCGTGACACGTATGCTGCTTATATCATTATTCTCTTCATCTTAATCTAAATTCTTTGTGGTTGCAAACGCAAGAATACGCCAGTATAACATTTAACTTATTCGAAAGAAAGGTTATTTGTCTGGAAAAGAGATAATGTCAAGGTAGTAGGGTCCCATCCCCTATTAAAAAGTTATTGTCGTAACTGGATTAACCTCTTGGAGAATTCGTACCGTTAGACACGCTTTAAGCTCGAAAGAGTTAAAGTGAAATAATCCTCGAATAGGTCGAAAGACGCCTGGATTTACCATCGAATACAATTCTCTATAAGCACATGCATGTCGGAATTCAACACACTCATAGTCAATAGAGACGTATAACTCAGGAGGTGGACATAACCCCAACGCTTCAATTCTCATTGTTTACAACTTACGTAACAATCCTTTTCTTTTTACTTTGCTATTTTCAGCTTTTACTTTATTGTTTTGGTTACACAACACAATACCCCCTACTTACGAGACTTGCACTAAAAGTTTAGTAATTTTGCTTATTTTTTGACCAAGCTATTCCCTGAGGGATCGATACCCAACCCAGGTTGGGTTCTATATTTGCTAACGACCGCTTTACACTCCTATGAGAGCTGTAGATTGAGTGTTATCACAACTCATCAATGAACTCTTGAGGGTCCTCTTTAACTTTCGTGCCAGTGAACATGGGTGGGTTCAATCTCATGAACTGACCAACCCGATTACTTTCAGGCATGCTAAATACCGAACCCACATCTTCAGACCGATGGGTCTGAGAGGCTACCAGTAATGAAATCATATGAATGGACTGCCTAAACTCAATATTCAAAATGTCCCTCTAAGGAGGATGGGGACTGTTAACATTTGTCCTAGGGGCCCGAGGGGAACTAGTCAGGACTGGAGGTACTCCCAGAGTAGGGACAGGTTCTGGGGTGTGAGCTCTGTTATGAGTTTGCATCCCATGGGTTGGACGGACCTCTTTCGCTTGAGCATTCTACTCGTTGATTCTACGGGAAGGTATAGTGATTTGCTGAAAGATAAGAAATCATTGATTAGGGGACAAACAGACTCAACAGCATAAACTAAATCACAAAGAAGGGAAACATTCCTAAACACCTAATAGTCTCCTACCTATAGGTGTGGCGCGCTACACACCCATAAACAAGACTCTACCCAACACAATTTCGCAGACACCCTGGGACCATGAACCGTGCTCTGATACCAAGTTTGTAAAGACCCGAATCGACGCCCTGGCCGTGACGAGAATTCCGAACCATGAAGGCACAGACACCCTTCTCTATATGGTAGTCATGCACAATATTCATATAATAAAAGAAGACGCAGAAATATAACTTAATACGAAATCATGTTCATACTCTGAACTCAATTTAACAAAAAAGAATTTAAAATCCAACAACTCTAGACAATATCTAAATCAATCTGCGAAATCTCTATTACATCCTAAAATGACAACTGTCTGAATCTGGGACAAGGTCCCCAGTAGTCCCAAAACAAAATAAATAACATAGTCTGGAATAAAGAAGGCTCACCACTGCACAGTCTCTTCTCTCTCAAATCTCTACTGCTTAGCCGGATCTCTAGATTGAGCCTCAGACCCTGAAAGGTAGGGGGCTCAATACAGTTGTACTGGTACGCAGAGCAGATTCAAAATAATAAATTTTTTGTTCAACATATATAAGAGCAATTTAAAACAATTCATAAATATATCATTTTATAAGAATCACATGGGCATATTTAAAAGATTCTATAAAATCATCTGAACTCTGTGACACTCTTTATTTTACTTCTACGCTAGGTGGTATATCCTACAACTCTGAAATTCCACGGGCTATATGGAATCTGTCATTAACTCGACAGCCAAGACCCTAACCGAAGTTTGCCGCAAGGGTCGGAGTCTCTGTCTCTACTACGCCACAGGGTTGTCTCCAGCGTACAATAATAATATACCCATATTAGCAAAATATGATTTTAGGCAAAGAGTTACTTGAACTCAAGTCTTCTTTGGGTAACCACCTAATGGTAACGCTCAATCTACAGCTCTCGTAGGAGTGTAAAGCGGTCTCTAGCAAATATAGAATCCAACTGGGTTGGGTATCGATCCCACAGGGAATAGCTTGGTCAACAAGTAAGCAACGATCACTAGACTTTTAGTGCAAGTCTCGTAAGTAGGGGGGATTGTAATGTGTAACCAAAATATTAAAGTAAAACTGAAAATAGCAAAGTGAAAAGAAAGAATAGTTAGTAAGATGTAAAACAATGAGAATTGAGGAGTTGGGGTTATGTCCACCTTCTTAGTTATACGTCTCTATTGGTTATGAGTGTGTTGAATTCCGACATGCATGTGCTTATAGAGAATTGTATTCGATGGTAAATCCAGGCGTCTTTCGACCTATTCGAGGATTATTTCACTTTAACTCTTTCGAGCTTAAAGCGTGTCTAACAGTACGAATTCTCCAAGAGGTTAATCCAGTTACGGCACTAACTTTTTAATAGGGGATGGGACCCTACTACCTTGACATTATCTCTTTTCCAGACAGATAACCTTTCTTTCGAATAAGTCAAATGTTATACTGGCGTATTCTTGCGTTTGCAACCACAAAGAATTTAGGTTAAGATGAAGATAATAATGATATAAACAGCATACGTGTCACAAACTCACAAACTCATAGTAATAGATAGTATCTTATTCGGCTTCCATAACCCCAACAGAGAAGTTTAGTTACCCATTAGTGCGAAGGAAATCACAATTGACATTGTTATTATACCACAATAAAGATTTCGTGTAGTAATGGTGTGGTAGGCGTTAGGCGTGATTTCTTGCAAGTAACGTTTCTCTTGTTGCGGAAATTAAGAATAGATGAATAGAAGAAGAATAAGAAGTAGAATTAATGGAAGAGTTAGAAGAAGAATTTAATTATAACTAATGGAGGAATGTCTTAGAAGTAGAATTAATTAAAAATCTCTAGCAAAATAGGGTATTTATAATACCCATATCCTATTCCTACTAAGCTAATGAAATACTTAACCAAATCCTACTAAGCTAATGAAATACTTAACCCAATTGTACTAGGTTAATGTATCATTATCCTAATCATAATAAATTACTGCTAGTCCCCAAAGTCTTCAGAATTGTTGTTTTAGCCCGGGACAGGTTTCTCATGCATCACTTTTGGTCCTTAAGCGTCCAAGACTCCCTTTTCTCCTTTCGTGAAGCTTTCTTTGGCATCAAGTAATCCATAAAATGCTGAATTCTACATCATTTATACCTGAAACTTTGCTAATCATGTTTGTTAGCTCACTTACAGGAAAAAGGACTAAAAGTGCATGAAATATATAATTTGTTCTCAAAACATTGCTAAAATATGGGTAAAATATAGCACTATAGGCGTGTAAATTCTCCTATCATCAACACCCCACACTTGAAGCTTTGTTCGTCCTCGAACAAAATATCATGTCCCTCTAAACATTAACTTAAGGTTTCACAGCAACAACACAAAATATTCGTCAAGACAAGCACAACAATTACCAACAAAGAGTAGTTTTCCAATCATTAGTAGAAACAATTCACCCTATAACATAAACTCATGATGGTAGTTAATTCGTATCCAAAAGTTAAGGTACAAAGAATCATACACCACTATCCAAAACTCATCAACCATGTGTGTCTCACAATATATTACCCATAATCACTCACAAGTATAGCATCTTTTTCAAACATGGGTATAAAAATATCCTTGCTCTCGCTCTCACAAAGAAATCATATGCTGCAACTGATGACCATAGGCTTGCCTTTAGTGTAATGCTCCACTAAATATCAGAATGCTAAGCTTAGGATCAACTAGGTCTTTTACGGGTTGTAATGTAGGCTAAGGGACAGGTAGGACTATTTTGGCCAGAAATAGTGACTATGTTCCTAAGCGCTTTAATACATCACATTGTATCATTAACACTTTTCTTTCACACAACCTTTCTATCTTCTTTTATTCTACCACCCTTTTTTTCCTCTTTTGTTTTTTCCAATTTTGAACATAACTAACTTTTTAGTTTTCCTTTCCTTTTTCTTTTCATAACATACCTCTTATGATAGCACTTTCTTTTTCATAACACATTCAAGCACCAATACATTCTTAAAGCATCATACTCACCCAATTTCTTATTTGTTACATGACTTTTACACTTTAAAGCACTTAGGAATTTGGATCAAATTATGGTCTTGAAAAAATGGATTAGGCTTACATATGAGGTTGTTGAGGAAAATAGGCTAAAAGCTCAAAAGGGTTTAACTAGGATGATGTCCATGGGTAGGTAAAAATGAAGGTAACTAATCATAGGTTGCCAAAGAAATGCCTAAATCATCTCCTAGACTTATACTCTTTATTTTCGCTTTACATACATACCAGGCAAGTTCTAGCATCAGCCACAAGCATAGAATATACTATTATCTCACACATACAAGGCACATGGTCGACTTTATTGGGAGTAGTATAGACTCTTGACCCAGCAGATGAAGGAACTAAACCACACAATATCACATAGTGAGTCACAATTAGAGCCTAAACGTCTCAATAGTCATGATTTTAGGATAAACTCTTGTCATAATCTCATGCTGCCTATTAGAATAATTTCATGCGAAGCTAAGTAAAAAAATTTAACTAAAAAACGAAAAAAAAAACGAAAAAAAACAAACATAAATAAATGCAAATGCGGATAGAGAAGTAAAGCATGCAAATACCACCACCCCACACTTAAACGGGACACTGCCCTCAGTGGAAAATAAATATGAATAACCTGGTCAGTCGGACTCCTCCTCTATGTCGGGGGTCATACCCCCTTCGTCTGAATCATTATGGGAGTCTTCGTCATCGGAGTTCTCCTCCATGTCGGAGTCTGGCATGCGTCAATCATCATCGGTCGGCACATCATCATCAAGAGGTTTCTCAAAGTATGTACCTACTCCACACATCTCCCTCGCATGCATATTCATTGGATAGTCATGGTCCAGCTGTTGGAGCTCTGCAGCAGTAGGAACACGACCTCCGCTCATCATGGTGAACCGTGTCATGCCATAAAGATGACGGAAGAAACTCTCATCTCGAGCATGTCTCTACGCAGTAGTAAGGTTGACGCCATGTGTTGTTTCAGCATCTTTGACCTTTCTGAGGTCAACCTTCTTCGGGTTATGTGGGAGTTTGTGATCAGCTGGTTCCTCTTCGATGTCCTCCTTCCACAAGATTGCTGTCAACAGGTTGCCAAAGGTGAAGTGGGACCGCTTGTGTAGTCTGGCCTTCCGCATTGTAGAACGAATGATTGCCCCAATGTTCATACATACATTCGTCATCAATTCATAGACCAAAAACACTCTATCTCTTGTTATTTTGGTGTACTGGGTCCCAGGAATAAGGCAAGAGTTGACAATATGCAACCATATTCTTGCTTCCCTATTCAAAGGAGCATAGGGGAAGGTGTTGTGTCGTTCGGTGTCTTTATGTCTGCTCCACCTTGCCATGGATCTACTTACACAAAGTGTGTGTCGAATTGCTCTATAAGGAGGTCTATTGTACAGCTCTTTAAATGGTGATGGATCGACTGAAGGCAAGCCAAGAAAGGAGTTGATCAGATCCGCATTGAGTTGTAGAACTTGGCCCCGAATCTTGACTTCGCTGCCTGTGATTTTCGGTGACCAGTTGGCATAAAATTCTCGTGTCAAATCAAGATTGCATTCTCCCATGTCGCGGAAGATGAAATCCAGATTTAGTGCCATAATTTTTGCCAACATGCGCGGCTCCTTCTTCGCTAGGCTGTCCTTGTTGATCAAGTCGACATGAACGTATTTTCCTTCCTTGTTGTTCCTATACCATTCCTTGGCTTCCTCCTCAAGAATCCATTTTATTCCAAACATGCGGCGTGGTAATTGCATTGAGGATGATTCTCCTTGGTCCTTGCGACCTCTTTTCTTGCCCTTTTGGGAAGTGGTAGCCTTATCTTGTCTTGCTTTGGGTGCCATTGTACCTGAGATTTAAACAATGTTCCTATTAGCATCAGCTCGATATACAATCTATACACAAGCAATAGGGGTACCACCCCACACTTAGGTTGTTGATATAAATTAGTGAAGTGGAAGTAGTCGATTACTTAGACTTCATCGACAAGCATTTTAGGCGCTATATTCCGACAATAAAATCAGAGATGTATCACTTCTTGCAACCTTAGCAATACTTTCATGTTAGGTATAACAAGACTACTACATAGGGATTGAATCAAGGTATCGTATCTAACAATAATCACAACCTCCTATGTCGGTAGGCAACCATAAGTCTTATCCCGATGAACGGGATCTTCTAACATGTTGGTATTCAAGTGACAAGGTTATGCAATGTTCATGACTATAGTGATTCCGCAATTAGTATAACAATGCGTCAAAATCAAATTCAAGTCGGAAATAGTTTAAGATCATCCTAACGTATATTTTCACTCACATGGTTTTGTATCAACAATTCAAGCACATTAACATCACCAGTATTTCTTCAAGATGTAGCAATTCATAATAGACATAGCAACATAGTACTTACGAAAAATAGATGAAGAATAAAAGAGTACTTACGTGATTGAAGCCTTTGGAGATGTTCTTGTGAAGTGGGAGAGCAAAAAGAAAAATTTTGAGATGTTTTGGAGAGTATGTGCGGCGCCTAGGTCAAGTTTCCAATGTGTTTATGTTTCAAGACTAAGTCCCCTTTATATAGGAAAAGAATGGGTCGGGTTTTGACCCATTTAAAATCGGTTTTGGAGACAAAAAGTGACCATAGGCGGCGCCTTTAGCTTTGCCTATGCATGGTATAGGCGACGCCTAATGCAAAGCATTTGCTAGCATAGGCGGCGCCTAGTGCAATGCCCTTAGTGACCATAGGCGGCGCCTTTAGCATGGCATATGAGATTCCGAGACCAAATGATTTAGCATAGGCGGCGCCTATGCTATAGCATACTTGAGCATGGGCGGCGCCTATGCCTTTGCACACTAGATTTCGAGACCTTAGGCTATAGTATAGGCGTTGCCTTGTTCGTGGCCTAGTTTTACCTAGGCCTAGCCTTGGTAGATGCCTATTTTGTCATGAGCAATGCTCAATCCATATCCTTATGCATCTTAATTCCAAACTTACCACCTTTACCATGCACTACGTCCAAATCATCATTTGAAACCAATCTCCTCGTTGAATACCTCTTGCACCTACATTTGCTCAAAACCAATAAAAATAATTAGTACGATGGGTTGCCTCCCATATAGCGCCTTAGTTTTGGTCATGGCACGACTCTTATTTTTGGATTTTCATTTATTGAAAGCAAAACACATACTAGAACGAAAAAAAAGACAAAACAAAAAAACGATAAACGATGGGTTGCCTCCCATCTAGCGCCTTATTTATTGTCGTGGCTCGACATAGTTACCTCGAGTACTTAGACTTCGTCGAGATAAGTGATGGCCATCTAATTCATCGAGTCAAGAGGACCGATATAAGGTTTAACACATTGACCATTCACCTTGAAGACAACACCATTATCGTCTTCCAATTCAACTACTCCAGACGAGTAGACTTGGATAACTTTGTATGGACCAGACCACTTAGACTTTAACTTACCTGGGAACAGCTTCAATCTAGAGTTGAAGAGAAGAACCATATCATCCTTTTGAAAGTTTAATCGAACAATCCGCTGATCATGATACTTCTTCATCCGCTCCTTGTATAGGTCTGACCTTTCATATGCATGGAGACGGAACTCATCTAATTCGTTCAGCTGCTCCAACCTCAGATTCATCGCATCATCCCAATTCAAATTCAATTGCTTCAACGCCCACAATGCCTTATGTTCGAGCTCAATGGGTAAATTACAATCCTTCCCACAAACTAGTTGATAAGGGGACATGTCGATGGGTGTTTTGAATGCAGTCCTATACGCCCATAGTGCATCATCTAGCTTCCGAGACCAATCCTTCCTATTAGCATTTACCGTCTTCGCAAGGATTTGCTTGATCTCCCGATTGGAAACCTCTACTTGTCCACTCGTTTGTGAGTGATAAGGCGTGGCTACCTTATGTTGCTTGACACCATACTTGGCCAACACGGATTTGAATAGGTTGTTGCAAAACTGAGATCCTCCATCACTTATGATTGTACGTGGTACTCCAAAACGAGAGAAGATATTCCTCTTCAAAAATGCTACAACACGCTTTCCCTCGTTGTCGGCCAACTCTACAGCTTCAACCCATTTCGAGACATAATCTACAGCAACTAAGATGTACTTCATTCCAAATGAATTCACGAATGGACCCATGAAATCAATGCCCCACACATCAAAGAGTTCTACCTCAAGAATTTTCGACATGGGCATCTCATGGTGTTTCGAAATAGCACCTTGTCTTTGGCATTGGTCGCATCTTCTAACAAAGTCATAGGCATCTCTAAATATTGAAGGCCAATAATATCCACTCTGCAATACTTTTCTTGCTGTCCTATTGCCTGCGTGATGTCCTCCAACTATGGATGTGTGGCATGCTTCCAATATAGTAGGCACCTCTACATGGGATATACATCTTCGAATAATTCCATCCGCACATCGTCGAAACAAATATGGCTCATCCCAATAGTAGTGTTGTACGTCATGCATAAATTTCCTCTTTTGATGGTATGATAAATTGGCAGGTATTACATTACTCACCACAAAATTTGCAAAGTCGGCATACCATGGTAACTTTTCTGTTATCGTCGCTAGGATCTCCTTGTTAGGGAATGCATCATCAATCTCGATATCAGGCTGCTCCACATGCTCGTTCTCGAGTCTAGATAGATGGTCGGCCACTTGGTTCTCTTAACCTCTTTTATCTTTAACTTCGAAATCAAACTCTTGCAGCAGCAATACCCATCGAATTAATCTTGGTTTTTCATCCTTCTTTTTCATTAGATACCTAAGAGCTGCATGGTCTGTATGAACTATCACCTTAGTACCCAATAGATAGGCACGAAACTTCTCAAACGCATACACAACCGCTAGGAGCTCTTGTTCTGTCACAGTGTAGTTCCTTTGGGCTTCATTTAGGAACTTACTCGTATAGTAGATAGGATGAAATAATTTCTCCTTTCTCTGACCAAGTACAGCTCCAACGGATACACCACTAGCATCACACATGACTTCAAACGGGAGAGACCAATCTGGTGCTACCATGATAGGGGCTTCAATGAGTTTTCCTTTGAGGCATTCGAATACCTTTAAGCAATCTTCATTGAAGTCAAACTTCGCATCTTTCTCCAAGAGTTTGCACAATGGACTAGCAATTTTGGAGAAGTCTTTGATGAACCGACGATAGAAACCTGCATGGCCGAGAAAACTACGAATTCCCTTCATAGAGATTGGAGGTGGTAGCTTCTCAATGACTTCGATTTTCGCTCGATCAACCTCAATTCCTCTTTCAGAGATTTTGTGCCCAAGAACGATTCCTTCTTTTACCATGAAGTGGCACTTCTCCCAATTCAGCACTAGGTTGAATTCTACACATCTTTGCAACGCCATACTTAGGTTTGCCAAGCACGCTTCAAAAGTCTCACCAACAACTGAAAAATCGTCCATAAATACCTCCAAAGTGTCTTCAACCATATCAGAAAAAATACACATCATACAGCGTTGAAAGGTGGTTGGTGCGTTACATAACCCGAATGGCATACGTTTGAAGGCAAACGTACCATATGGGCATGTAAATGTTGTCTTCTCTTGGTCTTCAGGTGCAATACAAATCTGATTATAGCCTGAATAACCGTCTAAGAAGCAAAACCATCGTTTCCCCGCTAATCGATCTAGCATTTGGTCCATAAATGGCATTGGAAAGTGATCTTTGAGTGTCCAAGAATTCAACTTTCGGTAGTCCGTTGATGATAGGCGAATTTACGCGCCTATATCAATATATTTTGCCCATATTTTAGCCTAGTTTTGAGAACTAATTATCTATTTCATGCACTTTTAGTCCTTTTTCCTGTAAATGAGCTAACAAACATGATTAGGAAAGTTTCAGGTATAAATGATGCAAAATACAGCATTTTATGGCTTACTTGACGCAAAAGAAAGCTCACAAACGAAGTAGAAAGGAGCTGGACGCCTAAAGGACCAAATCTGCTGCATGGAAAATCTGTCCCGGGCTAAAACAGCAATTCTGAAGACTTTGGGGACTTACAGACACAAAGCTGGATTTTTGCCATAATACATTAACCTAGTGCAATTAGGTTATGTGTTTTATTATTCTATTTGGATTATAATTTTGTAACCTTACCCTAGTACATTTGGGTCAAGGATCTCATTAGTATATTAGGATTTGGTTATTTATTTCATTAGCTTAGTAGGAGTAGGATAGGAGTATTATAAATACCCTATCATGCTAGAGATTTAGAGACACATTCTTACAATTCATTCATCTCCTTACAATTAAGACATCTTCCTACAATACATTCTTAATTCTTCATTCTTCTACTCTTAAATTCCACAACAAGAGAATTGTTACTTTCTACGGAATCACCGAAACCACACGCCTAACACCTCTTTTACACGCCATCCACCATGCAAAACGTGATATCCTTCGCATTCATGGGTAAATAAATCTCTTAGTTGGGGTTATGGAAGCCGAATGAGTTACTATCTATTGCTATGAGCTTGTGAGTTCAAGACACGTATATTGCTTATATCATTATTCTCTTCATCTTAAATCTACAATCTTTGCGGTTTCAAACACATGAACACACCATTCTAACATCTAACCTGTTCGAGAGAAAGGTTACTTGTCTAGAAAAGAAGACGCATAGACTAACGCCAGTCTAACATTTAACTTGTTCGAGAGAAAGGTTATTTGTCTGGAAAAGAGATAATGTCAAGGTAGTAGGACACCCTTTCCTATTAAAAAGCTAGTGCCGTAACTGGACTAACCTCTTGGAGAATTCGTACTGCTAGACACACTTTAATCTCGAGAGAGTTAAAGTGAAATAGTCCTTGTTTAGGTCGAGAGACGCTTGGATTTACCATCGACTACAATTCTCTATAAGCAATTGCATGTCAAGACTCTACACACTCATAGCCAATAGAGACGTATACCTCAGAAGGTGAACATAACCCCAACGCTTCAATTCTCATTGTTTACAACCAACGTGATAATCTTTCTCTTTTTACTTTATTATTTTCAGCTTTTATTTCATTACTTTGGTTACTTATTACAATCCCCCCTTCTTACGAGACTTGCACCAAAAGTCTATTAATTTTGCTTACTTGTTGACCAAGCTATTCCCTGTGGGATCGATACCCAACCCAGGTTGGGTTCTATATATGCTAACGACCGCTTTACACTCCTACGAGAGCTGTAGATTGAGCGTTATCAAAAATTGGCGCCGTTGCCGGGGAATACGAGTGTCAATCAAGTTCGTGATAATTACTAGACCCTTTGGTCAAAGATTCTCGTACTTTCACGTTTAGTTTTTGTTTTTGTTTATTGCAGGTTTTTCTTCTAGTGCATGCCCCATACTAGAAGTTCTGGTCAACCGTTATTACCAATCAATCATGAACCGCAACGAATTAGAAGAATGGAAGCACAAGCTGAAATCGACAGGATGGCTGCTCAACACGAGCAAGCAAGACTAGCTGCTCTTGCCGCTGCTCAAGTCCAACAACAAAACATTGATAATCCTGGACGAGCAACAAATCCTGACGATGAAGATTTAGGAGATGACGAGTTGATAAACCCAAGGCATGGCGCTGAAATTGCAACACCTGCCAATCGAAGAGGTCGACAAGCTCGGTACAGATATGATCGTCAACCTTTGCAACCAGCTTTCGACGATGATGATGATGATCTTGATGGTGCCGGAGCCACTGGAGCCATAATTCCACCACCATTAGCGCCCGGAGCCAAATTCAATATCACAAGCACCATGATTCAGTTATTGCAACTCAAGGGATTATTTGGTGGACTAGCAGGCGATGATCCGAATATGCATCTCATCAACTTTATTTCTACATGCAAGTCTTTTGACAATCCTGGTGTTGGTCAGAATGCTATTCGATTACGTCTATTTCCATTGTCTCTGTCTGGGGAGGCAACATTATGGTTGAATGGGCTGACTCCTGATTCTATTACAAATTGGAGGCAATTGAGAGACGCTTTCCTAGAAAGATTCTTTCCGCCATCCAAGAGGGCTCAATTGAGAGATGAAATCAGCAACTTTCGTCAGCTTCCCTCTGAAGCTCTTCACGAAACATGGGAGAGGTTCAAGACAAAGCTAGCGAGATGCCCAAACCATCACATGACTAATGTTCACCTCATGGAGATCTTGTATAGAGCCTTGAATTCAGTAACTAAACCAGTGGTGGACAACGCAGCTGGAGGTTCTTTTATGGACCTCACCTTTGGTCAAGCAAGCAACATGCTAGATCGTATGACGAAACAAAGTAGAGCTTGGCATACCAGGGATTCTGAGGTAGCAAGCCCCACTTTATCTATTGGCATGTCTGCAGACCAAAGAAGAAGAGAAGAAGAACGTGATCAAGATATGGCGCACATGAAAACCCAAATGGATCTTCTTACAAAGCATCTATTAGGGAAGACTGAAAAAGTGAAAGCTATTGCGTCAAAAGGAAGAGACGAATCTGATTCGGAAGAAGAGGCCAACTACTTGAACAATCAGGGGGGTTTCCGTGGGAATGCCCAAGGAAACCAAGGTCGGAACTATTATGATAAATCTGGAGGTAAAGACCAAGGTAGTTGGAAGAAAAATAATGAAAATAGTGGTTTGTACGTTCCCCCTGGTAGACGTGACACCACCACATCTAATTCTATGGAAGACATGATGGCTAAGTTATTGAAAGGAGTGGAAGCGACGAGCGCGGGAGTTAAGGAGGTGATTGATGATTTGGCCTCCATGAAGCAATTAGTTGATTCTCATTCCACTTCTATCAAGCAAATAGAGCAGCAATTAAGCCAACTTTCAGCAGCATTCAATCAAAGAAAGGCTGGCACCTTACCGAGCGATACAGTCCAAAACCCAAGGAATGATGGGTCATGCATGGCCATCACCACGAGGAGTGGTAAGGTGCTGGAAACTTCAGCAACAGGCAAGCAAGTAGTTGACGGAAGAGCAGACATGGACGCCACACCTAGTGACGCCACTAGAGAAGACGCCGCAATATCTACTTCCAACGTCAAGGACGTTTTACCTAGTGACGTGCAGCCTGAAAAAAATAAACGGAAGCAAGAGGAGAAGAAAGCCATGGAGAGAACACTTCCATACCCACCACCACCTTTTCCACAAAGATTGAAGAAGGTGGCCGATGACACTAAGTTCAGCAAATTTATGACCATGTTGAAGCAGCTGACTATTAATGTCCCATTGGTAGAGGCACTTGAACAAATGCCTGGGTATGCGAAGTTTATGAAAGATCTTTTGACTAAGAAGAGGGCAGCAAGCTATGAGCTGAAAGATGATGTGCATCATTGTAGTGCAATCGCTACCCGATCCATAGTTCAGAAGAAGGCCGACCCCGGAGCTTTCACTATTCCTTGCACCGTCGGATCTTTGGACTTTGCTAAAGCATTGTGTGACTTAGGAGCCAGCATCAACTTGATGCCATTATCAATCTACAAGAAGTTGGGGTTAGGAGATCCTACACCAACTAATATGAGGCTTGTTATGGCGGATAGGTCGGTAAAACGACCAGTTGGTATTCTATGCGATGTCTTGGTGAAGGTATCTTCATTTATTTTTCCGGCAGACTTTGTCATCTTAGATTGTGAAGCAGATTCAGAGGTTCCCATAATCTTGGGACGCCCCTTCCTTCCTACGGGAAGTGTGCTCATAGATTTGAGAGCTAATGAGCTTTCATTCCGAATAAATGATGAAGTGGTGCGCTTTGATGTTTGCAAATCAATGAAGCAACCTAAAGATCTAAGTGTATTTTCTGTGGCTGATGTTGTCGTTGATGATGAGGATGACTTACTTGCTGAAGAGCAAATTCTTGATGATCCTTTGGAGGTTTTGCTCATGGCAGAAGAGGATGATGATGCTGAAATTTCTGAAGATGATATTTGTGCTCTATCGGGATTAGGAGCATATCGCTATACTCCCAAGAAGCTGGATCTTGATCTCAAGAATCGACCCACACCACCAGCTAAGCCATCTATTGAAGAACCACCCACGTTAGAATTGAAGGAGCTGCCAAGCCATTTGAAGTACGCATTCTTAGGATGCGAAAACACTCTTCCAGTCATAGTGGCAGCCGATTTAGGTGAGCAACAAGTTGCAGCTCTTATTGTAATCTTACGCAAGTATATTAGAGCTATTGGATGGACCATTGCGGATATCATTGGTATTCCACCTGGGATTTGCACACATAAAATTCAGCTTCAAGAAAAGTGCACACCCACCATTGAACATCAAAGACGTCTAAACCCACCAATGCAAGAGGTGGTGAAGAAGGAGATTATCAAGTGGTTAGACGCAGGAGTCGTGTATCCTATTTCTGACAGTACATGGGTAAGCCCAGTACAATGTTTCCCCAAGAAAGGAGGTATGACAGTGGTTGCTAATGCAAAGAATGAGCTTATTCCACTCAGGCCCGTTACTGGATGGAGAGTATGCATGGACTACCGCAAGCTGAATTCTTGGACTCTCAAGGATCACTTCCCCATGCCATTTATGGACCAAATGCTAGATCGATTAGCGGGGAAACGATGGTTTTGCTTTCTTGATGGTTATTCAGGTTATAATCAGATTTGTATTGCACCAGAAGACCAAGAGAAGACAACGTTTACATGCCCATATGGTACGTTTGCCTTCAAACGTATACCATTCGGGTTATGTAACGCACCAGCCACCTTTCAACGTTGTATGATGTCTATTTTCTCTGATATGGTAGAAGACACTTTGGAGGTATTTATGGACGACTTTTCAGTTGTTGGTGAGTCCTTTGACGCATGTTTGGTGAACTTGAGCATGGCATTACAAAGATGTGTAGAGTTCAACCTTGTGCTGAATTGGGAGAAGTGTCACTTCATGGTAAAAAAAGGAATTGTTCTTGGGCACAAGATCTCCGAAAGAGGAATAGAGGTTGATCGCGCCAAAATAGAGGTAATTGAAAAGCTACCACCTCCAATTTCGGTGAAGGGAGTTCGTAGTTTTCTTGGCCATGCTGGGTTTTATCGTAGATTCATCAAAGACTTCTCCAAAATTTCAAGTCCATTGTGCAAGCTATTGGAGAAAGATGCGAAGTTTGACTTTAATGATGATTGCTTGAAGGCATTCGAATGCCTTAAAGAAAAACTCATTGAAGCCCCTATCATGGTAGCACCAGATTGGACGCTCCCGTTTGAAATCATGTGTGATGCTAGTGGTGTAGCCGTTGGTGCTGTTCTTGGACAGAGAAAGGAGAAGTTATTTCATCCTATCTACTATGCGAGTAAGGTCCTTAATGAAGCCCAAAGGAACTACACTGTTACTGAACAAGAGCTCCTAGCAGTTGTGTATGCATTCGAGAAGTTTCGTGCCTATCTATTGGGTACTAAGGTGATCATTCATACAGACCATGCAGCTCTTAGATATCTAATGACAAAGAAGGATGCAAAACCAAGGCTGATTAGATGGGTATTGCTGCTACAAGAGTTTGATTTCGAAGTCAAAGATAGAAGAGGTTGCGAGAACCAAGTGGCTGATCACCTATCTAGACTTGAGAATGAGTATATGGCGCAACCAGAAAATCAGATTGACGATGCATTCCCTGACGAGGAGATACTAGCGACAACAATGGAGAACTTACCATGGTATGCCGACTTTGCAAATTTCGTGGTGAGTAATGTGCTACCTTCCAATTTATCTTACCACCAGAGGAGGAAGTTTATGCATGACGTTCAGCACTACTATTGGGATGAGCCTTATTTGTTTCGAAGATGCGCGGATGGTATCATTCGACGATGTATATCCCATGGAGAAGTGCCTACTATATTGGAAGCATGCCACACTTCGCAAGTTGGAGGACATCATGCAGGGAATCGAACGGCAAGGAAAGTCTTGCAGAGTGGTTATTATTGGCCTACAATATTCAGAGATGCACACGACTATGTGAGAAGGTGTGACCAATGCCAACGTCAAGGTGCTATTTCAAAATACCATGAAATGCCCATGTCCAAAATTCTGGAGGTAGAACTCTTTGATGTATGGGGTATTGATTTCATGGGACCATTCGTGAATTCGTTTGGAATGAAATACATCTTGGTTGCTGTGGATTATGTGTCGAAATGGGTTGAAGTTGTAGCATTGGCCGATAACGAAGGAAAGAGTGTTGTAGCGTTTTTAAAGAAGAATATCTTCTCTCGCTTTGGAGTACCTCGTACTATCATAAGTGATGGAGGATCTCACTTTTGCAACAAGCTATTCAAAACTGTATTGGCCAAGTATGGAGTCAAACAACACAAGGTAGCTACGCCTTATCATCCTCAAACTAGTGGACAAGTAGAGGTTTCCAATCGTGAGATCAAGCAAATCCTTGCCAAGACGGTCAATGCGAATCGGAAGGATTGGTCTCGAAAGCTAGATGATGCACTATGGGCGTATAGGACTGCATTCAAGACACCTATTGGCATGTCACCTTATCAGCTAGTTTATGGGAAGGCTTGTCATCTACCCATCGAGCTTGAATACAAGGCATTGTGGGCATTAAAGCACTTGAATCTGAATTGGGATGATGTGAAGAACCTGAGGTTGGAGCAGCTGAACGAACTAGATGAATTCCGTCTCCATGCATATGAAAGATCAGATTTATACAAGGAGCGGATGAAGAAGTATCATGATCAGCGGATTGTTCGACAAAACTTCCAAAAAGGTGACATGGTATTACTCTTTAACTCCAGACTCAAGCTCTTCCCAGGTAAGTTAAAATCAAAGTGGTCTGGTCCATTTAAAGTCACCCAAGTCTACTCGTCTGGAGTAGTCGAATTGGAAAATAATGAGGGTGTTATCTTCAAAGTGAATGGCCAACGTGTTAAACCATATATCGGTCCTCTTGACTCGATAAATGACATGGCCATCACTTATCTCGACGAAGTCTAAGTACTCGAGGTTACTACGTCGAGCCACGACAATAAAAAAGGCGCTAGATGGGAGGCAACCCATCGTTTTATCATTTTATCGTTTTATTGTTTTATCGTTTTATCGTTTTATCATTTCGTCGTTTTAGTTTTTTTTCTTTTTGATAAATGAAAATCCAAAAATAAGAGTCGTGCCACAACCAAAACTAAAGCGCTTGGTGGGAGGCAACCCATCGTACTAATCGTTTTCATTGTGTTTTGAGCAAATATAGGTGCAAGAAGTATGCAACGAGGAGATTGATTTCAATTGACGATTTGGTCGCATTGTATGGTAAAGTCGGTAAGTTAGGAATGGTGATGCATAAGGCTATGAATTGAGCCTTTCTCACGTCATAATAGGCTTCGAGGAAGGCTAGGCCTTGGTATAAATAGGCCACGAACGATGCACAACCTATTCTATAGCCTAAAGACTTGGAATCTAGTGTGCTATACACAATGCGCCGCCTATTCCTAGGTGTGCTTTTGACTATGCGCCGCCTATGCTATGGCATTTGAGATACTGAGACCAAATGCCATAGACTATGCGGCGCATATGTCTAGAAATGCCATAGGATATGCGGCGCATATGTCCCATTATGCCATGGACAATGCGCCGCATATGTAAGTGATATGCCGAGGGATATGCGCCGCATATGTTGTGATTTTGTCCCCAAATCCGATTGTAAATGGGTCATAACCCGACCCATACTCCTCCTATAAAAAGGGGACTTGTTTTTATGTCACAAACACATTAGAAGCAACCCTAAAGGCGCCGCATATCATCCCAAATCCTCTCAAATTTTTCTTCCTTTGTTCTTCCAATCCACAACAACTTCTCCACAATCTTCAAAGCAAGTAAGTGCTCTCTTATTCTTCATCTATTTATCGTAAGTACTACGTTGCTATGCTTATTATAATTTGCTAAATCATAAGAAATTGGTGGTGATGTTCATGTGATTGGATAATTGTTGCAAAATAGTGTGATTGAATGTATACGTATGGAATTCTTGACTTGTTTTCGACTTGAATTTTGTTTCAATGGCATTGTTATGATACTTGCTGAACATATGTGACTATGAATATTACTTGAGAGTGTGGTTTGGATGCTTGCATGATTAACCATCCCGGCCATCGGGATAAGGTTAGAGTGACTATCGACTTAGGAGGTGGTGTTTGTTGTTCGAATAACAATTCCATATGGTAACCCCTATGTTGTAGTGTTGCTATATGCACCATGAAAGTCGTCCAAATGGCTGCACATAAGTGATGTAATGCTGATTTTCTTGTCGGAATACAATCCTAAGACATATGTCGACGAAGTCTGAGTACTCGACCACTTTCACTTCACTAATTTGTGCTAACAAGATTAAGTGTGGGGTGGTACCCCTAGTCCTTGCATGTAGATTGTATAAAGTGAGATTGTGCTGCAACTAACATTATCTCTAGTCTCAGGTACAATGGCACCCAAAGCAAAGCAAGGCAAGGAGAAGGCTACCACGACCCGAAAGGATAAAAAGAGAAGCCGAAAAGACCAAGGAGAATCATCTTCAGCACACCTACCACGCAGAATGTTCGGAATCAAATGGGTTCTTGAGGAAGAAGCCAAGGCATGGTACAGCAGCAACAAAGAAAAGAAATATGTGCACGTCGACTTAATCAACAAGGAGACCTTAGCAAAGAAGGAGCCGCAAATGTTGGCTAAAATTATGGCTTTGAAGCTGGATTTCATCTTCCGTGACATGGGAGAGTGCAATCTTGACTTGACAAGAGAGTTTTATGCCAACTGGTCGCCAAACACAACAGGCAACGAAGTCAAAATTCGGGGCCAAGTGTTACAGCTTACAGCGGATTGGATCAACTCGTTTCTAGGCCTACCTTCGGTCGACACTGCACCATACAAAGAGCTGTACAGCAGGCCTCCTTACAGAGCAATAAGACACATGCTTTGTGGAAGCAGATCAATGGCAAGATGGGGCAGACATAAGGAAACAGGCCGTCACAACACATTCCCCTATGCTCCACTAAATAGGGAAGCAAGAATCTGGATGCGCATTGTCAACTCATGCCTTATTCCTGGGACGCAATACACCAAGATATCGAGAGATAGAGTGTGTTTGGTTTATGCGTTGATGACGAATGTCCCTATCAACTTTGGGGCAATCATTCGATCTACCATGAGAAAAGCCAGACTCCACCGAAGGTCCCATTTCACATTTGGCAATTTGTTGACAGCAATGTTGCGGAAGGAGGATATAGAAGAGGAACCAGCTGACCACAAACTCCCACATAACCCAAAGAAGGTTGACCTCACCAAGGTCTAAGATGCTGAAACAACGCATGGAGTCAACCTTACCACTGCGGAGAGACATGCTCGTGACGAGAGTTTCTTCCGTCATCTCTATGGCATGACGAGATTCACTATGATGAGTGGTGGACGTATTCCAACTGCTGAAGAGCTCCAACAGCTGGACCACGACTACCCAATGAATAGGCATGCCCGGGAGATGTGTGGAGTGGGCGTATATTTTGAGGAACCTCTTGATGATGACGTGCCAACTGATGATGATAGACGATTGCCTGATTCTGATGCTGAGGAGAACTCTCACGATGACTCTTGTGATGATTCTGACGAAGGGGGTATGACCCCCGACATTGAGGAGGAGTCCGATTAATCAGGTTCTTCGACTTTAATTTCCACTGAGGGCAGTGTCTAGTCTAAGTGTGGGTTGTTGGCAGAATCTGCATGCTATACTTCTTTGTTTGCACCTATGTTTGTATGTTGTTTGCTTGTTTTACTGTTTTTTTTCATTTGACGTTTTTTTAGATTTTAGGAGTAAAAATTTTTTTCTAGCTACGCATGAAATTATTTTGATAGGCAACATGAAAATAGAACAAGAGTATGTGCTACAATGTGACTATTGAGACATTTAGGCTCTAGTTGTGACTCATTATGTGATAGTGTGTGATTCAATTCCTTCACTTGTTGGGTCGAGAGTCTATATTACTACCAATCAAGTCGACCATGTGCCTTGTGTGTGTGAGGTAATAGTATATTCTATGTATGTGGCTGATGCTAGAACTTGCCTCGTATGTATGCAAAGCGAAAATAAGGAATGTAAGTTTAGGATATGATTTAGGCATTTCTTTGGCAACCTATACAAGTTTACCTTCAGTTTTTCCTACCCATGTAAATCATCCTAGTTAAACCCTTTTGAGCCTTTAGCCTATTTCTTTGACAACCTTGTATGTAAGCCTAATCCATTTTTTTAAGACCATAATTTGATCCAAATTCCTAAGTGCTTTAAAGTGAAAAAGTCATGTGACAACATAAGAGGAAATTGGTTGAGTATGAGGCTTTAAATTGTAATGGTGCTTGAATGTAGTGCTATCATAAGAGGTATGTTGTGAAAAGAAAAAGGAAAAGAAAGCTGAAAAGTGAGTTGTGCTTAAAATTGAAAAACTAAAGATGAGAACAAGGGTGGAAGAATAAAATAAAGAAAGGTTGAAAGAACAAAGTGTCAATGATACAATGTGATGTATTAAAGTGCTTAGGAACTTAGTCACTATTTCTGGCCAAAATAGTCCTACCCGTCCCTTAGCCTACATTACAACCATCTAAAGACCTACTTGATCCTAATCTTAACATTCCGACATTTAGTAGAGTACTACATTAAAGGCAAGCTTATGGTCATTAGTTGCTACATATGAATTCTTTGTGAGAGTGAGTGTAAGGATACTTTGATACCCATGTTTGAAAAAAAAAATATATGCTATATTTGTGAGTGATTATGGGTACTATGTGAGACACATATGGTTGATGAGTTTTGGATAGTTGTATATGATTCTATGTACCTTAACGTTTGCATGCGAGTTGATCACCATCACGAGTCTATGCTTGAGGTTAAATTGTTTCTACTTAATCGGAAAGCTACTCTTTGTTACTAATTGTTGTGCTTGTCTTGAAGAATGTTTTGTGTTGTTTCTGTAAAAACCTTAAGTCGATGCTTAGAAGGACATGATATGTTGTTCGAGGACGAACAAAGCTCTAAGTGTGGGGTGTTGATGATAGGCGAATTTACGCGCCTATATCAATATATTTTGCCCATATTTTAGCCTAGTTTTGAGAACTAATTATCTATTTCATGCACTTTTAGTCCTTTTTCCTGTAAATGAGCTAACAAACATGATTAGGAAAGTTTCAGGTATAAATGATGCAAAATACAGCATTTTATGGCTTACTTGACGCAAAAGAAAGCTCACAAACGAAGTAGAAAGGAGCTGGACGCCTAAAGGACCAAATCTGCTGCATGGAAAATCTGTCCCGGGCTAAAACAGCAATTCTGAAGACTTTGGGGACTTACAGACACAAAGCTGGATTTTTGCCATAATACATTAACCTAGTGCAATTAGGTTATGTGTTTTATTATTCTATTTGGATTATAATTTTGTAACCTTACCCTAGTACATTTGGGTCAAGGATCTCATTAGTATATTAGGATTTGGTTATTTATTTCATTAGCTTAGTAGGAGTAGGATAGGAGTATTATAAATACCCTATCATGCTAGAGATTTAGAGACACATTCTTACAATTCATTCATCTCCTTACAATTAAGACATCTTCCTACAATACATTCTTAATTCTTCATTCTTCTACTCTTAAATTCCACAACAAGAGAATTGTTACTTGCTACGGAATCACCGAAACCACACGCCTAACACCTCTTTTACACGCCATCCACCATGCAAAACGTGATATCCTTCGCATTCATGGGTAAATAAATCTCTTAGTTGGGGTTATGGAAGCCGAATGAGTTACTATCTATTGCTATGAGCTTGTGAGTTCAAGACACGTATATTGCTTATATCATTATTCTCTTCATCTTAAATCTACAATCTTTGCGGTTTCAAACACATGAACACACCATTCTAACATCTAACCTGTTCGAGAGAAAGGTTACTTGTCTAGAAAAGAAGACGCATAGACTAACGCCAGTCTAACATTTAACTTGTTCGAGAGAAAGTTTATTTGTCTGGAAAAGAGATAATGTCAAGGTAGTAGGACACCCTTTCCTATTAAAAAGCTAGTGCCGTAACTGGACTAACCTCTTGGAGAATTCGTACCGCTAGACACACTTTAAGCTCGAGAGAGTTAAAGTGAAATAGTCCTTGTTTAGGTCGAGAGACGCTTGGATTTACCATCGACTACAATTCTCTATAAGCAATTGCATGTCAAGACTCTACACACTCATAGCCAATAGAGACGTATACCTCAGAAGGTGAACATAACCCCAACGCTTCAATTCTCATTGTTTACAACCAACGTGACAATCTTTCTCTTTTTACTTTATTATTTTCAGCTTTTATTTCATTACTTTGGTTACTTATTACAATCCCCCCTTCTTACGAGACTTGCACCAAAAGTCTATTAATTTTGCTTACTTGTTGACCAAGCTATTCCCTGTGGGATCGATACCCAACCCAGGTTGGGTTCTATATTTGCTAACGACCGCTTTACACTCCTACGAGAGCTGTAGATTGAGTGTTATCATCCATGCATACTCTCCATCTAGTGACGGGTCTGAGTGGAATAAGCTCATTCTTCGCATTCGCGACCACCGTCATGCCTCCTTTCTTAGGAACACATTATACCGGGATTACCCATGTACTATCAGAGATTAGATACACAACCCCCGCGTCTAACCACTTGATAATTTCTTTCTTCACCACTTCTTGCATAGGTGGGTTTAGACGTCTTTGATGCTCAATGGTGGGTGTGCACTTCTCTTCAAGCTGAATTTTATGTGTACAAATCCCAGGTGGAATACCAATAATATCCGCAATGGTCCATCCAATGGCTCTAATATACTTCCGTAGAATAGCAATAAGAGCTGCAACTTGTTGCTCACCCAAATCTGCTGCAACAATGACTGGAAGTGTGTTTCCGCTTCCTAGGAATGCATACTTTAAATGTCTTGGCAGCTCCTTCAATTCTAATGTAGGTGGCTCTTCAATTGATGGCTTAGATGGTGGTGTGGGTCAATTCTTGAGATCAAGGTCCAGCTTCTTGGGAGCATAGCGATATGTCCCTAATCCTGATAGAGCACCAATAACTTCTTCACAATTTTCAGCATCCTCATTCTCTCCATTCATGAGCACAACCGCCAAAGGGTCATCAATAATTTGCTCTTTTTCAAGTAATTCTTTCTCATCATCAAAGAAAACATCAGCCACCGAAAATACACTCAGATCTTTGGGTTGCTTCATTGATTTGCACACATCAAAGCGAACTACCTCGTCATTTATTCGGAATGAAAGCTCATTAGCTCTCAAATCAATGAGCACACTTTCTGTAGCAAGAAAAGGGCGCCCCAAGATTATGGGAACTTCTGAGTCTGCCTCAAAATCCAAAATAACAAAGTCTGCCAGAAAGATGAATGAAGAAACCTTTACCAATACAGTACATAGAATACCAACAGGTCATTTTACCGACATATCCGCCATGACGAGCCTCATGTTGGTTGGAGTAGGATCACCCAAACCCAACTTCTTATAGATAGATAATGGCATCAAATTGATGCTGGCTCCTAAGTCACATAATGCCTTGGCAAAATTTAAAGATCCAACGGTGCAAGGAATAGTGAAAGCGCCGGGGTCAGCCTTCTTCTGAACTATTGATCGGGTAGCGATTACGCTGCAGTGATGAACATCATATTTCAACTCATAACTTGCTGCCCGCTTATTTCTCAAAAGATCCTTCATAAATTTCGCATACCCAGGCATTTGTTCAAGTTCCTCCACCAATGGAACATTAATGGTCAGCTGCTTCAACATAGTCATGAATTGCTGAACTTCGTGTCATCCGCCACCTTCTTCAATCTTTGAGGGAAAGGTGGTGGTGGGTATGGAATTTTTCTCTCCACGGCTTTTTTCTCCTCTTGCTTCTGTTTTTCAGCTTTTTCAGGTTGCAAATCATTGGGGTTGACGTCATGGACATCGTGGCCTTGTTCTGCGGATGCTTCTCCTTTCATTTTATCATCAATATCCGCTGCTTCTTCAACCACTTGCTTACTTTTTGCTGAAGTTTCCAGCACCTTACCACTTCGGGTAGTAATGGTCATGCATGACCCATCATTCCTTGGGTTTTGCACAGTATCGCTAGGTAAAGTGCCAGCCTTTCTTTGATTGAGTGCTGCTGAAAGTTGGCTCAATTGCTGCTCTATTTTCTTGATTAAAGTGGAATGAGAATCAACTATTTGTTTCATAGAGGACAAATCATTTACTACCTCCGTTACTCCCGCGCTTGTTACTTCCACTCCTTTCAATATTTTAGCCAGCATGTCTTCCATACTTCCAGAACTAGATGTGGAGGCGTCACGTCTTCCAGGGGGAACGTACAAACCACTCTTTTCATTCTTGTTCTTCCAACTTCCTTGGTCCTTGTTTCCAGATTTATCATAGTAGTTCCGACCTTGGTTTCCTTGGGTATTACCTCGAAAACCCCCCTGATTGTTCAAGTAGTTGGCCTCTTCTTCCGAATCAGATTCGTCTCTTCCTTTAGACGCAATAGCTTTCACTTTTTCGATCTTCCCTGATAGTAAATGCTTTGTAAGAAGATCCATTTGTGTTTTCATGTGCGTCATATCTTGATCACGTTCTTCTTCTCTTCTTCTTTGGTCTGCAGTCATGCCAATAGATAAAGTGGGGCTTGCTACCTCAGAATCCCTGGTATGCCAAGCTCTACTTTGCTTCGTCATACGATCTAGCATATTGCTTGCTTGACCAAAGGTAAGGTCCATAAAAGATCCTCCAGCTGCATTATCTACCACTGGTTTAGTTATTGAGTTCAAGGCTCTGTATAATATCTCTATTAGGTGAACATTAGTCATGTGATGGTTTGGGCATCTCGCTAGCTTTGTCTTGAACCTCTCCCATGTTTCATGAAAAGCTTCAGTTGGAAGCTGACGAAAGTTGCTGATTTCATCTCTCAATTGTGCTCTTTTGGATGGCGGAAAGAATCTTTCTAGGAAAGCGTCTCTCAATTGCCTCCAATTTGTAATAGAATCAGGAGTCAGCCCATTCAACCATAGAGTTGCCTCCCCAGACAGAGACAATGGAATTAGACGTAATCGAATTGCATTCTGACCAACACCAGGATTGTCAAACGACTTGCATGTCGAAATAAAGTTGATGAGATGCATATTCGGATCATCGCCTGCTAGTCCACCAAATAATCGCTTGAGTTGCAATAACTGAATCATGGTGCTTGTGATGTTGAACTTGGCTCCGGGCGCTAATGGTGGAGGAATAATGGCTCCAGTGGCTCCAGCTCCATCAAGATCATCATCATCGTCGTCAAAAGCTGGTTGCATGGGTTGGCGATCATACCTAAACCGAGCTTGACGACCTCTTCTGTTGGCAGGTGTTGCGATTTCAGCAACATGCCTTGGGTTTAGTAACTCGTCATCACCTAAATCCTCATCGTCAGGACTTGTTGCTCGCCCAGGGTTATCAATGTTTTGTTGTTGAACTTGAGCGGCCATCCTTTCAATTTCACGTTGTGCATCCATTGATGCCCTGAACAAACCTGAATAAAACAAAAACAACAACTAAAAGTAAAAGTACGAGAATCTTTGACCAAAGGGTCTAGTAATTATCACAAACTTAATTGACACTCGTATTTCCCGGCAACGGCGCCAATTTTTGATAACGCTCAATCTACAGCTCTCGTAGGAGTGTAAAGCGGTCGCTAGCAAGTATAGAACCCAACTGGGTTGGGTATCTTTCACGGCCCAAAATCCCATCGGGCCGGACTGGCACCCGAAGCCGAGAAGGCCCGGGAGAACCCGTTCAAATACCTGTACTTTCACTTACATGTCACCAAAAATTTGGGCAGCACTTCGCTGCATATAAAAGGGTCTAATTACCTGTATCAGCACAACACGCACAAATATATATACATATATATAATACTTGGCCGTCGGGGCCACCCCATATACGAATATAACATCACTATATAAACTTCCATGACTTTACCCTTCTTTATGTCTACAAAACCTCTAGGATATACATGACATAACTAGGGTCGGGACGAACCCCCGTCCACACATGACTCCTGTACAATAACAAAATATAAGAAACCGACTCGGAAAGCTCCGAAGTAAACTGGAGCTCACCAACAGTAGTTGTATGACCTGGCTCCTATCTATGCTGTGAATGAGCTGAAGTACCTGATCCTGCAGCATGAAATGCAGGTCCCCCGTGAGGGACGTCAGTACGAAATATGTACTGAGTATGTAAAACTGTAAATAATCATATGTGATATGGGGGATCAAGAAAATCATACACATGTGAATAAATCATAATAGAAGTGAACCACACTTCATAAACACTTTTAGGATCATGTACATTATTATTAATCTGAATTGGGTTCTTGAATACAAACACATTTGTGGAACGGTATACATTCGTTCATTTCATTCTTTACAATTACTATTCGCCATTACCTCCTCCTCCCGAACCTCCAACCACCTAACAATAATCAATAATGTACCGTACTGTGACCATTAGGCTGCCCCCAGTACATATCAATTGGGATCGACCCATGCTAGGCTTATGCCCCTGGGATACCACCCACACGTATATCAAGTAACACATAAGAGATTTTTTTCCAATAACTTGGTTCAAAAGCTTTTGAGATTATTACATTAGTGTTATGCCAATATAGTACCTTTGTAACAATGATACATCAATAGGAATCAAGTAATAGACCTTCTATACAATAACGATGTAATAAGGACTCATTGGTACATCAACAATATGTTTCAGAATCATCAATATCACAACAATGAAATAGGAGACTTTTGGTATATCAATGAAGCATTTTGACACTTTATAGAATGGAAACAACTTCATTGGTAATGTAGAACAATACATGTGTTTGGATAACCATCGGAATCTTACTTTATGGAACATTGGTGTTTTCATGCCAAAGAACATCGTTAGAGTATGCTTTACATACCTCGTTGTATATTCGGATACCAATTCAACACAACTTCCCGCCTTTACAAATCATTTATCTACAATGAAATATTTGGCATCTAGTATTAGCAACCCAACACCACAATTCTCTTCCATAATTTCATACAACCAATATTTGCAAAGCATTCCAAAAACCAACTTGAACAATAGGTTTATGTGTATATATATATATAATCATCATTTCAATATCATATCATCAATACCACATCATCCCTTCACAATTCAACATAATCCAACCATGCACAAGAATGATCCAACATCATTTCCAATCATCTTTCAACAACAATCAAATAACATACTTCTTATGCTCACATGCATATATATATATATACATATCCATATAAATAACACCAACATAATTTACATCCTTACCATAGAATGGCCCTTTGGGTTATGAAGTCCTGTTGGCACAAATAAGGGGTGCTTCTCGAAGCCCTTGAGACGATGAACACAACTACGGAATCAATTTGGACTTTCCACGGTTGAATCACAAGTAATTTGAAGGTCAAATTTGGCTAGGGTTTGTTCTCTCCTATGATTGATGATGGATATGAGTTTTTGAACTCATATACATGTACATATACACATATTTCCGTCCATAATATCATAGAAAATGACCAAAGTGCCTTTAAAATTTAAATAATGTCAAATATGTCCTCCGGTGGACCGTTTTGACAAGCTGAAGTAGATAGACCATAATCTTTACTCCGATATCGGATTTGGGTGAAATTGGTATCATTGGAAAGATAATTCAAAGGTCTTTCATTTCATATAAATTAGGCCACCCAGTTCGTCCTATACAAGGAGTTAGGATCGTTTGAAGTTGACCCTAAAAATCTGTTTTGAGAGGCTGACGTAAAACGCGTATAACTCCTTACGCAGATGTTGCATTTGGATGAAACCAATTGCATTGGAAATAAGACTCAAAGATCTTTCTTTTGATATATGGTAGATCTCCCAGTTCATTATATTGAGGGAGTTATGATCGTTCAAAGTTGACCCAAAAAACTGGCAGGCCTCAGTATTTTCCTGCTAATTTACTGTTCACAAAAATCTGTTTTGAGAGGCTGAAATAGAATGAGTATAACTCCTTACTCAGATGTTGGATTTGGATGAAACCAATTTCATTAGAAAGAATACTCACAGAGATTTCTTTTGATATGTGGTAGCTCGCCCAGTTCATTATATTGAGGGAGTTATGATCGTTCAAAGTTGACCCAAAAACTGGAAATTTTCCTGCAATTTTACTGTTCACATCCCGGCCACCGTTTTATAGTTTCGAACGTGCTCGCTTATATCCGAAACTTATCCGTTTTTGAAAATCTTTATATCGTCGGAAAGCTTATTCAATAACCTTCGTGTGGAAACATCGACGGGCAAATTCCGGTATAAATAAGGTCGATTCCTATACACATATAATCAAACTATACACTTGAAACCATCTCAAAATAATCAATACTCATATATACCTAACTTAGGATCAATACATATACTCCAACACATATAACAATGGCTAATGCACGTAATTAAGTACGGGGTGTTACATCCTTCCCCCCTTAAGGACATTCGTCCTCGAATGTGAATGTAGTTATTTAGCCGAAACAAGTTCGAATTCATAATTGATATTCACGTCATCATATAGATGTTATGCATATGTAAAAATTTACTTGTTAGTGTCCCAGTTCCACTCCTTGCACTTCTTTTTCATCTTTGAACAAATAAGGGTATTTCAATTTCATTGCTTCCTCCGCTTCCCATGTAATCTCTTCCCTTTGTTGATTTCTCCAAAGTACTTTCACTGATGCTACTTCGTTATTTCTCATCTTCTTAACTTGACGATCTAATATAGCAACAGGCATCTCCTCGTAGGTAAGATCTTCTGTTACTTGCACATCTTCAGTAGAAGTAATAAGGGACGGATCTCCGATGCACTTTCGAAGCATCGATACATGAAATACTAGATGCACTGATGAGAGTTCCTGGGGTAGCTCTAATTCATAAGCAACTTGCCCACATCTTCGAATAATCCTATACGGGCCTATATATCGTGGACTCAACTTTCCTTTCTTGCCAAATCTCATCACCCCTTTCATTGGCGATACCTTCAAAAATACTCAATCGCCTAACGAAAACTCTAGCCCTCTTCTTCTACTATCCGCATATGACTTGTGTCAACTTTGGGCTGTTTTCAACCGTTGCTGAATCACCTTGACTTTTTCTATGGCTTGATACACAAGATCCGGTCCGAACATAAGAGTTTCACCCGCTTTGAACCATCCTATTGGTGATCTACACTTCCTCCCATATAAAGCTTCATATGGTGCCATTTTGATACTTGAATGATAGCTATTATTGTCGGCAAACTCAATAAGAGGTAAATGATCATCCCAGCTGCCTTTAAAATCTATAACACATGCTCGTAGCATATCTTCAAGTGTTTGAATGGTGCGCTCTGCTTGTCCATCCGTTTGAGGGTGAAAAGTTGTACTCAGATTCACTTGTGTTCCCAAACTCCGTTGGAAAGACTTCCAAAAGTTTGCAGTAAATTGAGTTCCCCGATCTGATATAATAGAAGTTGGCACTCCATGTAATCGGACTATTTCTTTAACATACAGCTTCGAATATTCTTCAACTGTGTAAGTGGTCTTAACGGGTAAGAAATGTGCGGATTTAGTAAGCCTATCCACAATCACCCATATAGAATCAAATTTCCGAGCTGTACGAGGTAAACCTGTAACAAAATCCATGTTGATCATGTCCCACTTCCAAGTTGAAAGATCTATGCGTTGCATATAGCCTCCGGGCTTTTGATGTTCCACTTTAACTCGTGGACAATTTGGACATTCAGCTACAAATTCTGCGATGTTCCTTTTCATGTCATTCCACCAATACATATCTTTCAAATCTTGATACATTTTGGTTGATCCTGGATGAATGGAATACCTTGAAAAATGTGCCTCTGTCATAATCTTCTTTCTTAGCCCGTCTACATCCGGCACACACAATCGGTTTTGGCACTGAAGTACTCCTTCTCGCGTAAGCTCAAATACCTTGGTTGCACCACTCTGAACGTTCTCCTTGAGCTGTAATAAAATAGGATCTGCATATTTCTTCTCTTTCACTTCAGCTACTAATGAAGATTCCGCAGCATTATGTACGATAAGCTCTTTGTCCGGAGTTTCAAGAAGGCGAACTTCCAAACTAGCTAACTGGTGAAGATCTTTAACCATCCCTTGCCTTTCTATAGGCATCATCACAGCCTTACGACTTAACGCATCAGCTACTATATTCGCTTTCCCTGGATGATACAAAATATCGACATCATAATCTTTTAATAGTTCCATCCACCTTCGCTGCCTCAGATTTAGATCCTTCTGACTGAAAATATATTGTAAGCTCTTGTGATCAGTATATATATCAACATGAACCCCATATAAATAGTGGCGCCATATTTTTAAAGTAAAGATAACCGCTGCCAGCTCAAGATCGTGTGTAGGATAATTTTTCTCATGTGGCCGCAATTGTCTAGAAGCATATGCTATTACTTTACCATGCTGCATCAATACACATCCTAAACCAATTCTAGAAGCATCACAATACACTGTATACCCTTCTGTACCTTCTGGAAGTACCAACACAGGTGTAGAAGTCAACTTATTTTTCAATTCTTGGAAACTCTCCTGACACGTATCATTCCATTGGAACTTGGATGCTTTATGCGTTAGCTTGGTTAAAGGTGCTGAAATGGAAGAAAAGTCTTTAACAAAACTCCTATAATAACCGGCCAACCCGAGAAAACTACGAATCTCCGTCGGCGTTGTGGGCCTTGGCCAGTTCTTCACAGCTTCTATCTTTTGAGCATCAACCTTTATCCCTTCACTAGATACAATATGACCCAAAAATGCCACCGACTTTAACCAAAACTCACATTTAGAGAACTTTGCATAAAGCTTACAATCACGAAGAGTCTGCAATGTCTGTCGTAAGTGATTGGCATGGTCCTCTTCTGATCTAGAATAAACTAGAATATCATCTATAAAAACTATCACAAATACATCCAGGAATGGCTTAAACACCCTATTCATCAAATTCATAAAAGCTGCAGGTGCATTTGTTAGCCCAAATGACATAACTAGAAACTCATAATGACCATACCTTGTTCGGAAAGCTGTTTTGGGTATATCTTTTTCTTTGACCCTCACTTGGTGGTAACCTGACCTCAAATCAATCTTAGAAAAGCACTTGGCGCCCTGTAACTGATCAAATAAATCATCAATTCTTGGGAGAGGATATTTATTCTTAATAGTCACCTTATTCAATTGCCGATAATCAATACACATCCTCAGCGAGCCATCCTTTTTGCACACAAATAACACTGGTGCTCCCCAGGGGGACATACTAGGCCTTATGAATCCCTTCTCAAGCAAATCTTTCAATTGCTCTTTCAATTCTCGCAATTCTGTTGGGGCCATTCTATATGGAGGAATAGAGATTGGTTGGGTGCCTGGAATTACATCAATACCAAACTCTACTTCTCGTTCAGGAGGCAAACCTAGAATATCTTCAGGAAATACATCAGGAAATTCATTTACCACCGAAACAACGTGAAGAGTTGGTGGCTCCGCTTCTGTATCCCTTACTCTAACTAAATGATATAGGTATCCCTTGGAAATCATTTTTCTTGCTTTGAAATAAGAAATAAATCTACCTCTTGGTGCGCCGATCTTACCTTGCCATTCAATAACTGCTTCATTTGGAAAATGTAAATACATCTTTTTTGTACAACAGTCAATTTTGGCATAACAAGACGCCAACCAATCCATACCCATTATAACATCAAAATCTACCATTTCTAATTCCACGAGATTAGCCATCGTGTCTCGACCACACACAGTTACTACACAATCTTTATAAACTCTTCTAGCAATAATAGATTCCCCAACCGGGGTAGACACTTCCAACGGCTTATCTAACAATTCGGGGGTTCTTTTGAACTTTTCAGCAACCAAAGGAGTAACATATGATAATGTAGAACCGGGATCAATTAGAGCATATACATCAAATGAAAATATGGACAACGTACCCGTAACCACATCTGGGGAAGCCTCTAGATTCTGTCGATCCGCTAAAGCATAAGTGCGATTCTGAGTCCCGCTGGAACTGGCGACTCTTATTTCGTTTCTAGCGTGACCCACGGGTCGTGCGCCTCTACCAGAATAAGATACCGGTGACGATGATGCAACAGCTGATCCCGAAGGTCGTGCTACACCACCTGCGCCCCTTCGTGGGCATTCTCTCATCATATGCCCCGTCATACCGCACCAATAACAAACATTTGTTCCCATTCGACATGCGCCCATATGATTCCTTCCACATTTATTGTATGGCTCTCGAGGATGTCTCAGTTGGATCATATTCCCTTGCCCATGATAACCCACTGATCGCGAACTATGACCCTCACTTCTTTGCCCAATTTGACTGCCTCTGAACCCCTGATGCTATGGTGGAGCACTAGCTGCAGAATAAGAAAATAATGGCCTAGGTGGTCTAGCAGAAAATTGAGGTCTAAAACCTCCCTGTGGAGCCATAAACTGCCCTGTAGATCTGGACCTCTTAGAAGATCCGCTTTCAAATTCCTGCGTTCTTCTTCTCTGCCTCTGATCTTCCATTTTCTGTGCAAATGCTTGGATCCAAGCTATATCCATATCTTTATTCAGTGAAGCAATAGTACAATCCCTAACCAAATACGGATCCAATCCGTTCACATACCGATGAACTCTGTCATCCATAGTAGCTATAACATTAGGAGCATATCTGGACAAGGAATTAAATCGAAGACTATACTCCCTCACACTTGTATTACCCTGCCGAAGTCCTAAGAACTGATCCGCACGGGCCTGACGAGTCTCATATGGAAGATAATGATCAATAAATGCCTCTTTGAACTCTTTCCAAGTAGCTGGGGGTGCATCAATGCCCCTCGACCGTTTCCAGTCTTCATACCAATATATAGCCTCACCTTTGAATCTATACGCGGCTAACTCCACTGTCTCTCTGCCCGATACATGCATCACCTCTAGGGCCCTTTGGATTTGATCAATAAAGTCCTGCGGATCTTCGTTAAGATCGGATCCGGTAAAAGTAGGCGGATCCATCTTAAGAAAATCTTGTGTTCGAAGACTAGCCGCCCTATCAGTACTGCTAGAACCCGCGACATGAATGGCTTGCCCTTGGACTTGCCCAGCAACTATACGAGTCAAAAGTTGCACTGCATTTCTAAGATCTTGATCAACAACATTAATAGGTGGCTCTGGGGATATAGTTCTCCTCCCCCTTATTTCTTCTGGACTGGGGGAAGTTTCTGATGCATGCTCAGCTGGAGCCTCACTTTGATTAGCTGGTATAGTGGGTGACTTACTAGTCCCCTCTCCGGCAGCCACATCTACTTGCTTACCGGTATTCTTGCTTCTGGTAACCGGCATCATTACTATAATAAGAGAAACAAACTGACTCAGTGGTCAACTATGACTTCATATACAATATAAGCTCTATCGCACGATCTAAGACATGAAGAAAAGAAACAATTCCTAAATGTCCATAGCCTCCTGTTTATAGATGTGGTGCACAACACACCGATAAACAAGACTCTACGTAGACACGGCTTTGTAGACTCACTAGGACGAACCGCTCTGATACCACTTTTGTCACGGCCCAAAATCCCATCGGGCCGGACTGGCACCCGAAGCCGAGAAGGCCCGGGAGAACCCGTTCAAATACCTGTACTTTCACTTACATGTCACCAAAAATTTGGGCAGCACTTCGCTGCATATAAAAGGGTCTAATTACCTGTATCAGCACAACACGCACAAATATATATACATATATATAATACTTGGCCATCGGGGCCACCCCATATACGAATATAACATCACTATATAAACTTCCATGACTTTACCCTTCTTTATGTCTACAAAACCTCTAGGATATACATGACATAACTAGGGTCGGGACGAACCCCCGTCCACACATGACTCCTGTACAATAACAAAATATAAGAAACCGACTCGGAAAGCTCCGAAGTAAACTGGAGCTCACCAACAGTAGCTGTATGACCTGGCTCCTATCTGTGCTGTGAATGAGCTGAAGTACCTGATCCTGCAGCATGAAATGCAGGTCCCCCGTGAGGGACGTCAGTACGAAATATGTACTGAGTATGTAAAACTGTAAATAATCATATGTGATATGGGGGATCAAGAAAATCATACACATGTGAATAAATCATAATAGAAGTGAACCACACTTCATAAACACTTTTAGGATCATGTACATTATTATTAATCTGAATTGGGTTCTTGAATACAAACACATTTGTGGAACGGTATACATTCGTTCATTTCATTCTTTACAATTATTATTTGCCATTACCTCCTCCTCCCGAACCTCCAACCACCTAACAATAATCAATATTGTACCGTACTGTGACCATTAGGCTGCCCCCAGTACATATCAATTGGGATCGACCCATGCTAGGCTTATGCCCCTGGGATACCACCCACACGTATATCAAGTAACACATAAGAGATTTTTTTCCAATAACTTAGTTCAAAAGCTTTTGAGATTATTACATTAGTGTTCATGCCAATATAGTACCTTTGGAACAATGATACATCAATAGGAATCAAGTAATAGACCTTCTATACAATAACGATGTAATAAGGACTCATTGGTACATCAACAATATGTTTCAGAATCATCAATATCACAACAATGAAATAGGAGACTTTTGGTATATCAATGAAGCATTTTGACACTTTATAGAATGGAAACAACTTCATTGGTAATGTAGAACAATACATGTGTTTGGATAACCATCGGAATCTTACTTTATGGAACATTGGTGTTTTCATGCCAAAGAATATCGTTAGAGTATGCTTTACATACCTCGTTGTATATTCGGATACCAATTCAACACAACTTCCCGCCTTTACAAATCACTTATCTACAATGAAATATTTGGCATCTAGTATTAGCAACCCAACACCACAATTCTCTTCCATAATTCCATACAACCAATATTTGCAAAGCATTCCAAAAACCAACTTGAACAATAGGTTTATGTGTATATATATATATAATCATCATTTCAATATCATATCATCAATACCACATCATCCCTTCACAATTCAACATAATCCAACCATGCACAAGAATGATCCAACATCATTTCCAATCATCTTTCAACAACAATCAAATAACATACTTCTTATGCTCACATGCATATATATATATATATATATATATATATATATACATATCCATATAAATAACACCAACATAATTTACATCCTTACCATAGAATGGCCCTTTGGGTTATGAAGTCCTGTTGGCACAAATAAGGGGTGCTTCTCGAAGCCCTTGAGACGATGAACACAACTACGGAATCAATTTGGACTTTCCACGGTTGAATCACAAGTAATTTGAAGGTCAAATTTGGCTAGGGTTTGTTCTCTCCTATGATTGATGATGGATATGAGTTTTTGAACTCATATACATGTACATATACACATATTTCCGTCCATAATATCATAGGAAATGACCAAAGTGCCTTTAAAATTTAAATAATGTCAAATATGTCCTCCGGTGGACCGTTTTGACAAGCTAAAGTAGATAGACCATAACTCTTTGCTCCGATATCGGATTTGGGTGAAATTGGTATCATTGGAAAGATAATTCAAAGGTCTTTCATTTCGTATAAATTAGGCCACCCAGTTCGTCCTGTACAAGGAGTTATGATCGTTTGAAGTTGACCCTAAAAATCTGTTTTGAGAGGCTGAAGTAAAACGCGTATAACTCCTTACGCAGATGTTGCATTTGGATGAAACCAATTGCATTGGAAACAAGACTCAAAGATCTTTCTTTTGATATATGGTAGATCTCCCAGTTCATTATATTGAGGGAGTTATGATCGTTCAAAGTTGACCCAAAAAACTGGCAGGCCTCAGTATTTTCCTGCTAATTTACTGTTCACAAAAATCTGTTTTGAGAGGCTGAAATAGAATGAGTATAACTCCTTACTCAGATGTTGGATTTGGATGAAACCAATTTCATTAGAAAGAATACTCACAGAGATTTCTTTTGATATGTGGTAGCTCGCCCAGTTCATTATATTGAGGGAGTTATGATCGTTCAAAGTTGACCCAAAAACTGGAAATTTTCCTGCAATTTTACTGTTCACATCCCAGCCACCGTTTTATAGTTTCGAACGTGCTCGCTTATATCCGAAACTTATCCGTTTTTGAAAATCTTTATATCGTCGGAAAGCTTATTCAATAACCTTCGTGTGGAAACATCGACGGGCAAATTCCGGTATAAATAAGGTCGATTCCTATACACATATAATCAAACTATACACTTGAAACCATCTCAAAATAATCAATACTCATATATACCTAACTTAGGATCAATACATATACTCCAACACATATAACAATGGCTAATGCACGTAATTAAGTACGGGGTGTTACAGTATCGATCCCACAGGGAATAGCTTGGTCAACAAGTAAGCAACGATCACTAGACTTTTAGTGCAAGTCTCGTAAGTAGGGGGGATTGTAATGTGTAACCAAAATATTAAAGTAAAACTGAAAATAGCAAAGTAAAAAGAAAGAATAGTTAGTAAGATGTAAAACAATGAGAATTGAGGAGTTGGGGTTATGTCCACCTCCTGAGTTATACGTCTCTATTGGCTATGAGTGCGTTGAATTCCGACATGCATGTGCTTATAGAGAATTGTATTCGATGGTAAATCCAGGCGTCTTTCGACCTATTCGAGGATTATTTCACTTTAACTCTTTCGAGCTTAAAGCGTGTCTAACGGTACGAATTCTCCAAGAGGTTAATCCAGTTACGGCACTAACTTTTTAATAAAGGATGGGACCCTACTACCTTGACATTATCTCTTTTCCAGACAGATAACCTTTCTTTCGAATAAGTTAAATGTTATACTGGCGTATTCTTGCGTTTGCAACCACAAAGAATTTAGGTTAAGATGAAGAGAATAATGATATAAGCAGCATACGTGTCACAAACTCACAAACTCATAGTAATAGATAGTATCTCATTCGGCTTCCATAACCCCAACAGAGAAGTTTAGTTACCCATTAGTGCGAAGGAAATCACAATTGACATTGTTATTATACCACAATAAAGATTTCGTGTAGTAATGGTGTGGTAGGCGTTAGGCGTGATTTCTTGCAAGTAACGTTTCTCTTGTTGCGGAAATTAAGAATAGATGAATAGAAGAAGAATAAGAAGTAGAATTAATGGAAGGGTTAGAAGAAGAATTTAATTGTAACTAATGGAGGAATGTCTTAGAAGTAGAATTAATTAAAAATCTCTAGCAAAATAGGGTATTTATAATACTCATATCCTATTCCTACTAAGCTAATGAAATACTTAACCAAATTCTACTAAGCTAATGAAATACTTAACCCAATTGTACTAGGTTAATGTATCATTATCCTAATCATAATAAATTACTGCTAGTCCCCAAAGTCTTCAGAATTGTTGTTTTAGCCCGGGACAGGTTTCTCATGCATCACTTTTGGTCCTTAGGCGTCCAAGACTCCCTTTTCTCCTTTTGTGAACCTTCTTTTGGCATCAAGTAATCCATAAAATGCTGAATTCTGCATCATTTATACCTGAAACTTTGCTAATCATGTTTGTTAGCTCACTTACAGGAAAAAGGACTAAAAGTGCATAAATATATAATTTGTTCTCAAAACATTGCTAAAATATGGGTAAAATATAGCACTATAGGCGTGTAAATTCGCCTATCATCACCTAACCCTCGTTAAGACCATTTTTAACTCTTTAAAACATTTCATTCTTGAAATTAAACTCTGAAAAACTCTAGCTCTTTTATGGCATATATTTATATGGAATCGTCATACCATTGACTTGCAAGTCACGTCTCTGAGCCATTAATAGCATATTATAATCTCTGTTTTCAAAACATAAGTTTTGGAACCACCATATCAATAAATCAATTCAAAGAACTCTTTCTTAAAACTCATGTAAACACATGCAAGAAACTCTCTTTTTCAACATTTAAAAATACACAAGGTGATCATATCAAAGTTCTCAATTACATGCAATTTTTTCTCTTTAACACAAGAATGTAATTATATCAATAAACTCCCTCTCATCATTTCTAAATCATGCTCAAATACTATGATATTGAGAAAACTATTTTCAAATCATAAATTATGCATTTCAAACCATTCACAATAAGATCAGAAACTTAAATTCATCACAATAGAGGGATTTCATAATTTGTGTTCTCAAACAATCTTTAAATCTAAATTTTCATATGTATACATATACATATAAATCAACTTTAAGGGGAAAAGACCTAAAGGCCAACACAACAATGTCATTAAAACATTCATGATGCATAATTTAAAATATGGATTCCAAAACCCCTTTGCAATTTCGTGCTTGATGATCTTTAAGTAATATTCAAGTGTTCCAACAAGCCCATGTAGTTTTAGGATAAACCCCATGTACCTTAGGTTGTTTAGGAGGAAGAGTGAATTCTGAATTTCACCTTAGTTCTTGAAACTATTAACTTGCAAAGATGAGCTCTTAATCTTAAAAGAAAAGGCTAGGGTTTTCAATTGATGTTAAGAGTAATTTTTCATGAAAACCAAATTAAAGTGCTGATAAGATGCTTTAATCTCATGTTTTGGGCGTATTGGGATATGGGAAAATGATTTAATTGTCCTTAAAAATGCGGATTTTAAAAACTGAATCAACTAGGCTTCGATGAGATAGGCGATGCGGCGCGTCAATGCCATCGACGCGATACCTGACGCGTTGCTCCCTAATCGCGCCAAGCCTCTGTACTTTTGCCTGGCAGTTTCTGCACAAAATTGACCAACGCGATGGGCGACGCGGCGCGCCAAGATCGCGTTGGTCCACTGTTTTAGGACACCAAACAAGGTCTAAGCACCGTCCGAAAAATTCAAAACTTGTCCGAGATGTACTATCGACTTACCCCATCGGGAATCAACTGAAAAAAATTAACTATTGGAGGTCAGAAAGGTCGTAAAATAAGTCCTCAAAGATTTGGAGCTCAAAATGAGACTAAGTCCTTTTGACACTTAGAAAAAATTTTAAGTTTTCAACCCTATAATCATGCTACTATGAGATAATACATGAAGGACTTTTGCGGGGTGTTACAGCTTCTCGATATTTTAAGATAACAACACATGTATTTCCCTATGAGAATAGTAAAGATGGATATAGCAATTAGCAGTGAACTTAACCATCGAGAATAAAGCCATTGTCTCGAACAATCAAACTTCTGTGAACCTAAGTGAATTGCCTTACAGGAAAAGCTCGTATTATGAACAACTTTATAAACATGCCACCAAAGACGGAAAATCCCTGGTGGCATTTCATAATGGCATGACAAAGTGGGCAAACAAACAATTTTGACTTACTATAGCTAGAATAAAGAACTACAACACCAGAACTTTTTGTTTTAAGAAGAAAACGTAAATAGATAAAGTTGACAGCTTGTTGATCCTCAATTCATCTCTTCTTTAATGTTGCAAGAACTTGATCAGTTTTACAATCTTACATAAGGAAATAAAGCTCGTAGATATGTAACTCAAGTATACAACACACGTAATCACACCAACATGCCCTATCTATTTTAACAGATTTCATCGACTTCAAACCAAGTTAATATATCATGGCTAAACCATTCCTTTTAAGGTTGACGTGAACAAGATTTGGGATAGGTGATCCTAATTTTTAGATCTCTTTTAACTCCATATATGCTAAGAAATAATAATGAAAATCAAACCCAAGTTAATGGTGAATGCAAAGAAGCAAAAGTTTAGATCAACTACACAATTAATTACGCATTAAGGAAGTCAATAAGAAAAGAAAACGGTGCCTCCATGTAATCTTCTAGCTACACACTGGTATTAACACGCTAACAACACAAGCAAACTCTTCTAAACAAATCATCTAACAAAATTTATAAAGTAGCTAAACGCTCCAATGACTACATTCAGTTTAAAAAATAAATATCGAGAAGGGTTACTGACCTTTTGCAGAGCAACAAACTAGGAAGCCAAGTCGAAGAGCAATTCTACTACTAACTACGACTCCGGATTTCAACAACGAGAAGTAACAATGAGAGCGGCGTGAGTAAATCGAAACAAAGAAAATAGAGAACGTAGTGAATCGGAGTGTGTGATAAAACTTACAAATTTCCCTAATTTCTCTATCACTCAAAAACATATTCAGAGAAATAAAAAGTTGCCCCTTTTATAGGCAAAATCATAACGGCTTCTTGGAGAAGCCTTGATAATTCAAAAATTTAAATTAAAAAGTGACATTCTGATTAAGGAAAATCACCTTTTTCAGATGGGATTGAAAGATTGAGACTTGGATGGAAACTTGATATTGGTGGCTTTAATTCTTCAAGAAAGACAAGTTCTTTGTCTACCAAATTGAAAGAAGAATGGACCGAAAACCATTGGACCTCCATATTCCTCCCTTTTTAGAGGTTTACAGTAGGTGATGGAGCTTTTACATAGCTCTAAAGTTTCAATGAAGAGAGAATGTGAAGGGATGTGACAGTGATTTCAATGGTTATCCTCCGATTAAAAGAAAAAGAGGCGCGGATTCATGGGTACCTCATTGAAGGAGAAGTGTTGTTCATAGTCGGAGGATTAGGATTTAGTTGGGGAAATTAAAGAATTGGGCCGGATTTTGGGTATAACGGATTGGGATGGAAATTATTTTAGGTAAGAAAGAGTTTTGGGATGGTCTTTGTTAGATTTTAAAGGCTGAATTTAATTAAAGAAATTATCCCAATCGGATAAATGGATTCATCTAATTCTCCTCGATCCATTTCACTTGACTAATTCATTGATGCTTATTTGATCTAATTATTTTTTTTCAAAAGTGTACGTATACATATATGTGTGTGTATATATACATAATAAAAAAAAGATGGATAAAATTTGCAAAAAATAATATAGCAAGTATTACATTAATACGCTGACATATATTTATTTATTCATGATAATTGAAAATATATTTATTTATTATTTTCAAGCGAATTTATAAGATGCAAAGATAAGAAAATATCATTTTTTAAATTATTAATGTAAAAAAAATAAGAAAAATATATTGAAAAAATATTCAAGAATTCTAAGCATCAAGAAATTAATTTTATGAAAAAAAGAGTCAAAATTGGGTGTCAACAGTTATATTGTTAATGGATATATATTTCATATAGAAGATTATGATAAAAAGTTAAGAACTCAAAATTGTGGTGGTGTTGTAGTTGATGATAATGGCACTCCTCGCGAGAACGTTGATTACTGTGGAGTTTTAACAGAGGTTATTGAGTTGCAATTTGTACCGGATAGCAGAGTGATCTTATTTCGATGTAATTGGTTTGATGTATATGATGAAATAAAAGGAGTCAAAAAAGATGAGTATGACTTTGTGAGTGTTAATTCGGATAAATTTTTGAAAATAAATGAGCTATTTATTTTAGCGGACCAAGCATCTCAAGTGTTTTATGTTAATGATAATTCCAACAAAGGTTGGCAAGTAGTGAGGAAGACTCAACCTCGTGATTCCTATGAGATATTGAAAAAAATGGATGATGATATTTTAGAGTTAGGAAGTCCATCACAAAAAAAAAAAAGAACTAATGAGGTAATGTTTTGGTTATTGAAAATAATAATTATATTGTTAGACATTCTTATGACATGATGATTTCCTGTATTACTACATTGTCACACATTTTTTTCTTATTCTTTTTTGCACTTTTGGTTGTTTTACAAGTTCAAGATGAAATGGTTGAAGACTAAAAATGAGGTCGGATCAACTGTGAAGAGTACTGTCATGTATACATTTGGCGCGCCTGATGCTATAGGAAAAGGACGAGGATGATGGCTTAGATCTTTAGCTGAAAAAAAGAATATGTCAACTAAGAGTTTATTTCGTCAATCTAGTAATGTTGTTAAGCAATACCTCCAAGATTTGAAAACAAATAAGGTATTTTATATACTGAATGAAATCAGGTTGCTATTCATATTCTAGGTTGTTAACTAAAGATGTCTTCAACGATCACACATGTGGTAAAGTTAGGTACCATATATATATATGAATTTAAATGATAAAGTATAGAATGTAATTTATTTGTCTAGGTTCTATAGGGACGGGTAGAAGACAATGGCTTGAATACTCCACCATGTCTGCTAGTCAAGGAATGGAAACCATTGGTAAGAATTCCATGCTTATTGAGAAAGAGTACAAGGAAATTAATACTCCATATCCTACATCTACTAATCAAGTAAAGAAATACACCCATGAATTTGAAACAAGTAAGTTTTTTGTTCAAATATGTTTTGTTTTTCCAAATCTACTATGTATTTGATGAACTTTTATAATATGTTTGTTGGTTCCAGGTGCTATAAGAAAGGGACTAGAGCAAAGACCTAGATCTTTGAGCTCCTCTTTAGGGGTTTTTGAAAAAAAGTGAAATCTTTCAGCAAGAGCACCCTCAATGCTAACCAACATGTGAGAACTCCATCCATTGATTCTTGAGAAAGGGGATATGCAAGCCAGTATTTCATTGCCTCCATCTGTTGATCAAGTCATGTAATACTCTCAAAATATTGAAAAAAAGTATATTTTGAATTCATATATTATTAATTTGTTGAACTAAATTTAATTATGTAGTTTTTACCAAATTGTACAATTGTGGGTTCATCTAATCTTGAAAAGGTAAAAAGAGTTTGTGGTAGTAAAAGTGCAAAGAAGTTGCTGCACTTGAAATCAAAGAAAAGTTGAAATTAATCTTTTACAATAATCGAATGGTTGAAAAAAATGACAAATTATTTTTGAGGCATTTGGAAAAATTATTTACGATCATAATATATGTCCACTGTGAGTATTATTATGGAGTGATATTAGCCAAGAAAAATTTAAATCACATGTAGGCAGCTGTTGAGGTAATTAACATATCTACATCTGATTCAAATTTCTTTATTTACTATAAAAGCTCTGCTTATTCTTATAAAATCTGAGTTGACCATGTTGTTCATGTTCTAATCCTTTCTTGATAAAAATAATCTGATAGTATTTGCAATGCATTAACTTATCCCATATTTTGATTATTGTAGGATAAATTTGAGGGTATTGAACTGAGTGATCATCATGAATATATTTTGAGATGGATGAATGAGTTATGAGACAAATGGAGAGGATACATATATGTAAAATATATGAAGAATAAATCATTTCAACAAGCTCTAAAGAATAAACCAAATGAAATAGACAAGAAATAATGGGAGTGGTTAGTAAAGGAATATTTTTCTTCTAAAATTTTTCAGGTATACCTACTTATTTAATAATCTATTTTTCCAAAGCATATGTAGCTTTGTTCCCTTCCCTTAAAAAAATTCTGGTATCGAGTATGTGACAGACATTGCATATGTTTAAACAAGAGAAGGAGCTTTAGCCATTTCCAATAGCCATCTTATTTTTTTTATAATTTTATTTGGATTATTAAAAGTTAGCTTATTATTTTACAAATATAGGCGAGAAAAATTAGGAATGTAACAAATCGAGTTGACTATGCTTCATCACATGGGTAGCAAGCCTATTCGAGATATTATTTTTGAAAAGGTATTATCATAATGTTATTTTCCTAAAAAATAAATTATGAGGTGTTATTTGACATGTTTGTCTTTGATGCAAATGGAACCGGGAGGAGATGACAATCCACCAGATTTGGGGACTATTTTCTATGAGAGTCGAAAGAAAGATAACAAGCTTGTTGAACCTGAAGCAATTGAAAAACATGTATGTTTGGTAAATTTAATGTATATTAATGTAATGACCCTTCGTCACTTTCTATATTTACGCTTATTTCTGTCGTTTGAACTTCTCCATTGCTTCCCCAAGTCATTTATGACTCGCTGAGACCGATGATTCGATCACCGGATAATTCATTTGATTTTTAGAACCAATCCTTTGTTTAGAAGTCTTCATTGGTTCCAAATGGCCACCGGGCGAAAACTTCAGTGAAATGACCTCAACTTGAAATCGACTTCTCCATCGCATTCGAAATGTTTATTTTAGGCTAAGAAAATCCTTGGTTCAGGTCCCAAGACTTCTGAACTTTTTTTGGACTATTGAGCGGGTTTTATTAAAAATAAAGCTATAGGTGTGGACCCCACTTTTTACCAAAGTTTTGATGATCCCAATAGATTTGAAATGTGGTTTACACTCAAATTTCACTATTGGATCATGTTATTTTAGTTTCGAATGAGTTTCGAGGGTCAAAAATAAGTTTTTGACTTTACTGTCATGGGGATACCACATCTTTTCGCCGAGGGACTCTATAAATAGACCCAATATCGCAAATTTGAGAATTTTTCCTTCATCCTTAAGAGCCTAAAACCCTAAATGGGTATAATAATTCAAAATTATTTTTTTGGGGTGTCTAGGGTGCTTGGTAAACATCTTTTATCATGATTATCACCCAAATTAAGGTAAGATTTCATCACTTTATTGGTGTATTTCGTACCAGAACCCCAATTTAGCTTAGGGCTTAATTTAGCCCCAAATTTGATTTGTTTGCACCCATTAATTTAGAGCTATGATTCCTTGGTGCTGTATGAGCATTGGGTTGACCTCAAAAATGCAATTTTCGTATGTGAGACCCACTTAGAGTTTTTGATGTCGTGTTTAGACCCAAAGCATAATAGTGCAATATGGGTATCGTTAGACTCATATTAATGAGTAGATTATGTTTTTGATAACATGATGACATTTTAGGTATTGTGAAGTGAAGACGAGCATGTGGTGCATAATGTGAGGTTTTACGGTTCGGCCTTGAGGTAGGCTTCTACCTACTCTTCTTCGAAGATGGTGTGTGTTATGTATGACATGTGAATATGAATGTTAGGCTTGATTATGAATAAATAACCTAGTATTAATTATTGATGTTTGGGATATTGGAATAGGGTTTTGGACCCATAAGGCAGTATGTTTATACCCCTTTCAGAATTCTATTGCCTTCTCCGTAGATTAAATTAGTTTGTAGTATGGAAATATTATAATGATAGGTTTGGGATGTGGTCCAAGTGTTGGAATCAAGGTTAGTGTGATTGACCTTAGTTGGGCTAGTCTAGTGATCTTGAAACCGTATCTTAGAGTATAATTGACATAATTGCCCATGTTTCTAGACGAATTTTCTATTTAGGATTGGTTATAGCTTACTTGACATCTAGAAGTTGAACTAAATACATTAGCCTAGTTTTGGGCGTAGTTTACCTAAATATGAAGATTGAGGATTAGAAATGGGATCATCCGACCTACTTAGGCCGAGACTTGTGTTAGCCCTTGTGGGGTTTGTTGAGGATAGTAGGCCTACATGAGACTAATAAGCCTTATTTATGATATTTACTTGGTAAATTGATAAATTGCGATGATTTTTATTGGATTATGATTAATGGACTAAAGAGAAGTTAATATCCCTTAGATGTGATATTAGGCCTTTAGAGATGTTATGTCCTCTTAATTATGATATTTGGCCCATAGAGATGCATTTCCCTCTTAATTATGATATTTGGCCCATAGAGATGCATTTTTTTATTAATTATGATATTTGGTCCATAGATATGTATTTTTCTCTTAATTATGATATTTGGCCTATAGAGATGTATTTTCCTCTTAGTTATGATATTAGTCCCATAGAGATGCATTTTTCTCTTAGTTATGATATTTGGCCCATAGATATGCATTTCTCTCTTAATTATGATATTTAGCCCATAGAGATGCATTTTCCTCTTAATTATAATATTTGGCCCATAGAGATGCATTTTCCTCTTAGTTATGATATTAGACCCATAGAGATGCATTTTCCTCTTAGTTATGATAGTTAGCTCATAGATATGCATTTCCCTCTTAGTTATGATATTTGGCCCATAGAGATGCATTTTCCTCTTAATTATGATAGTTGGCCGATAAAGATGCATTTTCTCTTAGTTATGATATTTGGCCCATAGAGATGCATTTTTCTCTTAGTTATGATATTTGTCTCATAGAGATGCATTTTCCTCTTACTTATGATATTAGGTCTATCGAGATGATTTTCCTCTTAGTTATGATTATTGGGCTTATAAAGATGATTTTCCTCTTAGCAATGATGTATGACCTACAGATATGAGATGTCTAATAGAGGTGATATGCTTATTGATATTATGCCTCCTAGATGTGAGATGCCTTCTATATATGAGATGATTATAGATATGCTACGACTTATAAATATAATTATTGATATGAGTTCTGGATATATGGGCCTAAGGCCATGATTATGATCTTGTGATTATTTTGGATATATTATTGGGCCAAAGGTCATGTTATAATGATGATTAGATATCCGAGAAGTATTTATCATTATAAAGGATGCAATTACAGTTTATGAGCATCAATATATCTGTTTGTATACACATCTCTCTGGTATGAGACGGAGGTAGATGCAATATGTTGGCTACGACTTTATTGATTGAATACTAGTGATGGCATGCATAGATTTGGTACATTCATGACTAGTATATTGGCAACTTATGTGATTCTAGATGAAATATAATCTTATGATTGTTCTGCTAAATTAAGGGTTAAGCTATGTGGTAGTTAGTTGTCTTTTAGGAGACTATAGCATTTGGTGGCTAGGAATCAAATATATTAGTTAATGAGTCTTGCTTAGTTGAAATACGGTAGCTATCGATGGTTGATACGTGGCTAATGATGATTTCGGGTTTAGTGTAGGTGAAGATTAGTGATGTTGATGATTAATTTTATAATGTCGATTAGTTTTCAAATGAGGGGTTGTGTATTAATAAGGTTAGATAGTAAGTGATGTTGGTAATAAAGAGGTGTCTAGTTAATAAAATAAAATATTTGCTAAATGGTTGATTAATGAATATTTAAACAAAGATTAGTTGGTTAACGATGGTTAGTTAATGAATGGTGCTAATTAATAAAAGATGGTTAGGTGATAAGTGTGATAAGTGCTTATGTGTTGTTTAATAATGGTTAACGGATATATGATGATTAGTTCATAGTTTGGAATAATAGATAAATGACTATTATGGTGTAGTGATGAACCTTGGCTAGATGTTAGATGTTGCCTATTTAATAAACAATAGCTAGTTGTTATCCCCTAAATAAGGATAATGTTTCGACAAATAACAAGAGGTCATATGATGACGAACGAACTAGTGGTTTCATTTCAAATAGTGTTAATTAGCTAATGACGAGTAGTAGGAAAGTAATGTCTAGATAGATACTTTATGGTGATACGATTATGTTCATGAGTATATTAGAATATGTTATTCCATAATGTCTATTGTGATGATATTGATAACCGAAAAGGACGGAGGATACTAATGTGATGATATTGATACCTGGCAAGGCCGGAGGATAGTATTGTGATGATATTGATATCCGGCAAGGATGGAGGATACTATTGTGATGATATTGATATCCATCAAAGCTAGAGGATGCTATTGTGATGATATTGATACCTGGCTGGGCCGGAGGATATTATGAAAATACTTTAATACTCGGCAAGCCCAAAGGTTGATTACGATAATGATGGTCATGAGGATGGCAGTTATGATGAGTTGTGATATTGATTGTGTACCTTGCATTCATTCCTTCATGTTCATCGCCTATCACCAGTATGAACCTATGTCTATCATCCAGTATGAGATGGTTGTATAGATATGGGTGAATAATATGCCTTGTGTTGTTGTGTGTTGATTGAAACTTCCGAGTCTGGGGCAGTGGGGGTACGCATAGGCTTGGCTAGGTATTTGGTTGTACGGAGTAGCCGGTTAGTCACGTTGTTATTAATATTGTTATTATCATTATTTTTATCATTATTATGGTTAGCTTATGAAAGATTAGTCATTGATCCGGTGTTGAGAATTGATGTATGTCTTTGGCCTCTTTTATCTTATGATGGTATTATTGTGCACAATTATATCATGTTTAGACATATGGATTGGATACCCTGAGTATGACAGTATTTAATCTTGGGGGTATCATGATGAGGTCTTAGAATGAGGATATGATAATCTAGACTACTTTTTGAGATGACCTCATATTTATGTGCATGTATGTATATCTAGCTACATGAAACTATGGCACTATATATATCCCTTCCTTTGCTTGTTCGTATTGTATATTCATTTCTTGACCTTGTATATTGCTATGTATCTTTCTTTCACTCTTCATTCGTATATTGGCCTGGATATACGGTATAGTATTGACGTCTGAGGAATGTGGGTGGAATAAGATAGTTCACCTTAATACTTCATTAGTCTTGTTATGTTAGACTCTTGGATGTAAACATGATAGTTGTCCCTTACTATTCTTATTGTCTTGTTATATAAGCTCTAGACTCTTGGGTGTAGTTTCCATTCTGTTTATATATTGTATATATTTGCTTCATCTTTGGAGGTCAGTTGATTTTTGCCTACTGAGTACCATTCGTTTGGTACTCATACTATACTTCTGCAGTCTGCAGGTCATAGTATAGGTTATCGTCATTGATTGTGCATCATGCGGAGTAGACATGGTTCAGAGACTTAGAGTGAACTCCTAACGTTCGGAGTATTACTCATCTCTCTCTTTATGTTAGACTAGTCTCTACATTGAGTGCAGAGATAAGTTGTATCATTGTATTCATTTGTACTTCACTTTGAAATCTTATTATTGTAGAAGCTCTTGTACTGATACCACCAGGTTTTGAAATTTCATTATGTATTTGATTCTCTTATCTCATATGTTCTTCATTTCCTTCTATATGTAATTGGGTAGTCCGTACTAGCCATTTTGGACCATGGGTTTGCTCACCTACTAGTGGGTTATAGTAGGCGCCATCATGATTTGAGAAATTGGGTCATAACAATTAATTACTTATATTATATGGAATACTGATAGAAAATATTTCTTTTTATATTTTACAGGCTCAAATAGAAGTAATAGTGAGTGCAGAGTCATCTTTATCTAGCATAGAGATTGTTGAAAAGTGTTTTGGACCTCAAAATCATAGCCATGTAGTTGCCTTTTGGGGGTGGAGTCAAGGCGAGAGACTTAAAAGGTGGCACTTCCTCCAAGGCTGAATTATTATCCACAGTACGTTCTACTCAAGAGAAAAATAAATACTTGAATGAGGAAAACAAATCCTTGAATGATCGTTTGTCTACCTTAGAAGATGAGATGAAAGAAATGAGGAAAATAAAAGAATTCTTTGTTGCTCAACAACCACAAGTCAGGGCTACAATATTGCCAATTTCAACTAAATGACCACTGCCTTATGCTCTCCAAGTTAGTAACCATATACCTTCTCACTCCCCTCTGTATATTTATTGTATTGGTTTGAGAAATTTGAAATGCATGAACTGTAGGAAGTGGTTGGTGTCTGTATCATGTAATTTTTGTTAATCCTTTTTGAGGTTCTATTTTATTGAATGAGGTTCTATTTTGGTTGGTGTCTGAACGAGTTTAATTCTTCATCAGATGTATATGGTTGGTGTTTGAATGAGGTTCTATTTTGCTGTAACTATAGCAACTTGCTGTGACTATAATCCATATATTAACATTAGTTTGAAATTCATAATTTTGTTGTCATTCAATGGTCTTTGCATTTCTAACCTATTGTCCTTTGATTCATTTCACTTTTTGTTGTTTTCATTTCCTAATTTGTAGTATATTTAAGTTGTGTGCATAATGAGGTAGAAGTTATCAATCTTATTCATCACCGTATATCTTAATTACCGGCTTACACAATGCAAATCCCACTTTTTTTTGGGTGGGGGGTGGGGGGCCGTGTTGCTCAACTAGTTAAGCACTGTCTTTTAGTCTAACAGTCACAGGTCACATCCTACTATATCCAAATCAACCTCAAACTTGTTGAGGCGACTTCGCCTTTTAAGTTAAAACATACTACTTAAATTCTCAACAAAGTATTTGAATAATATTGAAACTTATCAGTCTCACAACAATTGGGTGCATGAAGATCTTCATTATAACATTAACTGGTCTGCGATTTGTTTGTAGTGAATTACTAACTAATTTTCAACCTTCTATATTTAAATGCATGTCTGCAACAAGCTCACAGTGAAATTGTATGATTGAAAAAACTCATTTGGCTCACAATGAAATTAGATTCTAATGACAGCTTGTTTACGTTTCTTTTCTAATTCATTTGGATTATTCGTTAGACGGATAACATCAACAGCAGCATTGGTAGCAGCCTAAGCAGTTGTTGCTGTTGCTATAGACATAACAAAAGTATGTCTCCATTGCTGCTCTTTCGCCTCAGATTACGTTTGCCCGGCCAGGTGCCAATGTTACGGCAGGACATTTTCTCAAGTTAAACCTTCTAAACAAGCAACATTTTCATCTCTTTGGTTTCTGAAAGATTTTTCATAATTTCCTATTTAGATATCCAAAGATTACACACTACTAATCATCCCTATGTTGCTCAGACTCTTCAAAAATATCATCAGGTGCATGTTAGATCCTTCAAAGATAGTGCATTTTTTTAGGAAGCACTAGACTTAGCGCTGCAACCATACCAAACATTCTCAAGAGAGATGAGAGTTCTTTTAGTACTTGGATCCTCATTTATATCTAACGGCAAAATAGACACCTTGATTGATGTCTTTCATCTTATCTTACATTATACACATCTGCTCACAGAAACTCATTCCTTATAATGGCAGTTTTCACCTTTTTAATTTCAAGTTAGAGGGTATTCTTATTATAGAACAGGATTTCATGAAGCATGACACAATTAAATGAGTTTAAACTTAAATCACCATTAATAGGCTATTGTCTTCACCCAAATTCAGGAAAAAACTATGTGCATGCAAAACACAAGTTCTTTGCAGGTTCTCAAGAAAGAAATAGTTGGACCTTTCAGAGACGAAAAAGGAGATAGAACGTGGGATGTTGTTGCTCCAGCACTTATGTGAACAATATGGGGAGACAGAAATAGAAGAGCCTCTGAGGATATAGAGAGACTCTTTTTGGTGCGCCAATGAGATTCCTGTTACCATAAAACATTGAGTACAATTTGTAGAAAACTATATTTGTTCGTTAGTTTAATACTTGTTAGGTATACTCCTAGTATACAGGCCTATTTGCCCTTTTAGTTGATAAAATTTTAATTAATAAACTTGTAAAACTACCTTTGAAATGAGTTAGCTCTGCGGATTCCTGGTTGGTTGCACTTGAGGAAGGTCTATGATTACTCTACCCTCCCTAGACACCACTTGTAAGATAACAATGGATATGTCATTGTTATTGTTGTTGTATAACTGGTACCACTATCCTTACTTATGATTTATGAATAGCTGAATCTATTTCACATATTATTTTTCTCCTGAAGTGATGTACTAATTTTCTGCTTTACTGTTGCAAGAGTTACTTAATTTAGGTGAAATAATAGGAACTGAAAGTCGAGGACTTGATTATTTTTTTTCTCTGTGATAGAAGCTGGAAATTTGAGATGAAAGTCGAGGACTTATATAGTAGAAACAAGAGTTACTTGGTTTTTTTGCTATGTATTCAAATGTTATGGAAAATTTGATATCATACTCTAACTCGATCGGAATGGTAACTGTGTTTTCTGTAAAATAAATATTGAAATGTTAACTAAGTTTTCTGGTCTCTAATTATATCATGTTTTTGTATCTAGATTCTCGATAACAATTTGATATTTATTTGATGAAATTTATTATTTTGTGATATTAGGCTCATTTGTGGTCAATTAGAGACTAGAAATATTGCTCGCCTTTAAATGTTTATCTAGGACTAGAGATGTTGCTCGTCTTTAAAGGTTGATCTAGGACTAGAATGTTGCTCATCTTTAAAAGTTGATATAGGACCAGGATGTTGTTGTCCTTAAAGGTTGATCTAGAAAAAGAATTTTGTTCGTCGCTAAAGGATAATTTAGGACCAAGTATTTCTCATCCCTAAAAGATAATTTAGGACAAGTTAATTGTTGGTCAAAGAAGAGGTTAACGATCAGGTATTTAGTCAATTTGGGATGAGATATATCGTCGCTAAAAGATAATTATAACCAGGTTGTTAGTTTATTTAGGACGAGATATATCATCACTAAAAGATAATTATGACCAGGTAGTTAGTCTATTTGGGATAAGAAATACCGCCGTAAAAAGATAATTACGATGAGGTAGTTAGTCTATATGGAAAAAGATATACCATCTCTAAAAGATAATTATGATCAGGTAGTTAGTCTATTTGGGATGAGATATATCGTTGAAAAGGATAATTACGACCAGGTTTAGGATTAAAAGACCGGCTTATTAGACTCGTCTCTATTGACCTTTTGCGGCAGAACCTGTTAGGACGGGACACGACCAATTTTTTTCCATCCTAAAAGACCAATTGGGACAAGATTTGGACTTTCTAGGACCAGATTTCCCTTCTTTATAGGTTGTTTTTCTTGTAGTGGTACCCCAAAAATGCAACTGTCAATCAGAAGGAAATAATCTGTCAGATGGATTATAAGTTCTTTTGGAATGGGGAAGTCCTTTACAAGAGGACCCCAGATTTGGGATTTCTGTGTTGTGTAGATTCCGTTGAAGTTATAAAATTACTCAAAGAAATCCATTTCGAAATTTGTGGACCTCATATGAATGTATTCACTCTAACCAAGAAGATCCTAAGAGCCGGCTATTTCTGGATGACCATAGAAAGTGACTGTAGCAAGTTTGTACAAAAATGTCATAAGTGCCAAATATATGGAAACCTGATCCGGGTTTCCCCACATGCACTTCATGTTATGATCTCGCCTTGGCCGTTTGTATCTTAGGGCATAGATGTCATTGGCCAAATTGAGCCACCAGCTTCTAATAGACACAGATTCATCTTAGTTGCTATTAATCACTTTACCAAGTAGGTAGAAGCCGCCTCCTACAAAGTTGTAACCAAGAAGGTAATAGTAGATTTTGTCAAAAACAACTTAATTTGTCGATTCAAAATACCCGACTCAATTATCACAGACAACAGAGCAAACTTGAATATTCATTTGATGAAAGAGATATGTGAACAATTCAAGATCACTTATCAGAATTCAACTGCATATCGCCCTCAAATGAATGGAGAAGTAGAAGTTGCCATAAGAACATCAAGAAGATCTTAAGAAAGATGGTTGGTAGTCACTGACCATGGAACGATATGCTTCCTTATGCCTTGTTGAGATACCGTACGATAGTTAGAACTTTGACTAGGCAACTCCTTATATGTTAATCTATGAGACAGAAGCGGTAATACTTGTTGAAGTTGAAATACCATCTATAAGAGTCATCCAAGAAGCAGGATTGAGTAATGAATAATGGGTCCGCGCCTGTCATGAACAACTTATGCTGATCAATGAAAAAAGGATGAGTGTTGTATGTCATGGCCAATTATATCAACAACGAATGATTCATGCTTTACAAAAAGAGTAAGATCTCGCGTGTTTGATATTGGATAATTGGTACTCAAACTCATATTTCCTCACCAAGAGGAATACAAGGAGAAGATTGCTCCAAATTGGCAAGGACCTTATGTAGTCTGCAAAGTGCTACCCGGAGGAGCCTTGATTTTGTCTGAAATGGACGGCCAGAGGTTGCCCAAGCCAATCAATTCTGATGCAATAAAGAGATACGATGTTTGATGTAGGGTTTCTTTGTGCTTATTTCCTTGTAAACATTTTTCTCATTTGTAATCATTTTTATGCTTTGTAGTAGCTTAAAATTTCCATCCTCATGTACGAACTACATTTGGCCTGAATTCTCGAGAATGAGATACGTAGGCGGACTATGTCGGTTTCGATCAACCCTTTAGGAAACTCTATTTATATTCTCATAAACTACGTGATGACCTGAATTCCCAATTATGGGATACGTAGGCGGCCTTAGTCGGCTTCGGTCACCCTTTTAATTATATTTTTATTCTCTTTTATGTTGTGGGAACTACATTTGACCTGATTCCTATTCAACTGCATACGTAGGCACCACAATGGCTCGGTCATATCACCCAAGTAAATGGAAACTAGGGTAGAATTTTTTAGAAGGAATCTCATAAATTCAAATGAAGAAGGTCAACCTTTCAAAATTTGAATAACAAAATCACACAACAATATAGTAAGAGAAAACTTTGAGGAAAATATCGGTAACTGGGCAAAAATTTTGAGAAAGACCTCAAAATTTCCACCAGACCGTACTAAAGAGTTCAGAAACATCACACCAAAGATTCATTGGTGGCGAAAGAGCAGAGTCAACTTCATGGACCCTCAGCTACAAAGGCTCATCTCCAGAACTCTTCAGCCACAATACCAAAAGATCTCCAGAGCTTACTGACAGAATGGCAGATGTGTCAACGCCTCGAGCCAAGAATGTTCATTAAAGCTCGTACATAGCATGACTTAATTGACAGAGACTCCCACAATCTTATAAAAAGATTTTTGAAAATTCAACTATTTGTAAAAGTACTTACTTTAAATTAATTTATGCTCTAGTTTTGCCGTACACCCAACAACTCGAGGAGTCGAAGCAGGAGTCAAAAGATGATAAACGTATGAAGAAGAGGAGAACCCGGTGATGGCGATGATGAGAGCTGAAGACCAAAGAGGTTAACACAAATCTATTTTGACCAAAAACTAACAACTTTTTTGTGGATGCAGGATATCCTGAAGCCAACCAAAAAACCAACAAAGGCATAGCTTATTCAATATATTCTCGTGGTTTAAAGAAATACAACAAATCCAAATATCCAAAGGCCAATAAGAAAGGGCCAGAATGGCCAGAAAGCTGAAAATAGTTGAGTTTTCCAAAACTAACAAGTTTTCTATGGTTACAGGTATCATCAAACGTAGAAAGAAAAATGATGAATTGCTCATATCCCCAGCAAATCAAGGATGCAATGTTCAAAATAGTACATGCAAAAGGTATAACATGCTAGTGGAATGGTCAAGGTGATGATTTCAATAATCGTTGCACGGTTATTACTTTCCTCCTCATCTTCTTGTTGCATCATATAATGCTAAAAGGGTCATGTCGAGAGGGCCACTCCAAGAGGACCATACCAAGAGGACCAAGGTAAAAGGTACATGCCATGAGGGCCATGCAGAGAGAGACATGCCAAGAGGGCCATGACATAAAGGCCATGCCAAAAGGGTCATACCATGAGGGCCATACCGAGAGAGCCATGCCAAGAGGGCCATGGCAAAAGGGCCATTCCAAAGGGGTCATGCCTAAAGGGCCATGCCATAAGGGCCATGTCCCGAAAACCATATTGCCTTCTTCAACTAGTTATGGAGAGACAACAATCCAATGGCATCTCCAAATGACATTTGATGCCTATGATTAATTCAAAGTCTTCAATATCCGATAATCATACAAAGGCAAAAGAGTCTATTGTTAAAGGATATTTTGAAGAATTTCCATATCATTCGGTAATCATGCAAAGATAAAAGAGTATAGCATTGAAGGATACTCTGAAGTATTCATATCTGATCAAATCACGCAAAGGCTAAGTAGTCTGGCGTTGAGGGATATTTATCAGCTTCCAGTGCATCAATTAATAAATATCTAATGTCATTCACTATTGGATCTCAAGAAACACATAATTCAAAGGGACTGTTTAAGTCACTATCTAAAAGTAGATGACATATGGAATTTTTTGAGAATTGACAATCTGAGGGTCATCTATAGGTCACATTATTTAAGGTAGGATAGTGTATGAGATTATCCACGAGTTGACAGCCCAGGGGTTATCCGTAAGCCGCAACAACATCCTAACCGGATAATGTGCAAGGTTACCCAAAGATCGACAGTTTGAAGGTTATCCATAAGTCACAACTAAATCCTTATTGAAAAATATGCATGATTAACAAAATTGATAGGTCCAACGGTTCTCTATAAGTTGCGCCATATCCAAGATCGATTATGTACAGGATTACCCAAAGACTACCAATTTTATAGATATCTATAAGTCATATTGTATCCAAGGTAGGATAATGTACAAGAATACCTGAGAGCTAGCAATTGGAGGGATATCTGTAAGTTATCTCTTATCCAAGGTCCAATAATATGCAGGATTACTCAAAAGCTAGTAAATCAAATGATATTTGTAAGTTATCTCATATCCAACATCAAATAATGTGCAATATTATCCAACGATTTACCATTCAAGAAAAATCTATAGGTCGTATCGATACAAAAAAATGAGCAAGACTAATCTAAGGTCACAAGCAAAGGACCATTATTGATTACTGAAAGGGGTTATCATTCTACATATGACAAGTATTATAGGTAATCAAAAGGGTTGCCACATCAGCATAGGACTATGTGGTTGAAGGACTGCTCTATACGTGTCGTCGGTGACCAAGAGGGCTACCCCACTTTGAAGAAAATTTCCAACCGTTAAATCAACTATTTTCTCTAACAACAAAAGAGTTGTTGTGTTGAATATCGCAAGAATTATCACCCTTCAAATAGGTACAAGAAAGGATGATGTCTTTTTAATTAGTAACTCACGTAGAGATATGGTAAAAGACTATAGATCCCTCAGTAAATTATGTTTATTACTAACAGTTTTGTTTGAGATATTGTTGAGATATCCGAAAAGAATGAAAATCTCAAACCAAAATCACAGGTGCAGACGACTCTAAAAAAGACACAGCACAACGCGAAACTTTTTCTTAGCAGCGAACTGAGACATTGTCCGAAGAGAAACATCAAACTCTTTGGACAGGAGCTAAAAGATGAACTCTACCACCATTAGAACACATCCCTATTAGAAAGCATATGGGAATTTTAGAAATTTGATTTCAGTTTTAATTTTAGAGTATTTCTAAAATCATGCCGAAAGTAACTTTTCTTTTCTCTAAATCCGGGTGACATACACCTAGAGCTTTGGGACTTATGCCCATGTATCCCATATTTACAAGTGTGAGGGCCCTATATTTTGTAATTGAGATAATTACAAGCCTCTAGTGCCTAGGTTGATTGTCTATTGCTCATCCGAGTCAAATATCGTCTTAGCATGTAACTCTCCAAAAATGAGTCCCGAGATGCTACACGATGCTCCGGACTACAAGTAGTCCTGAGCTAACCCTAAAAGCCTGCTACTCATTCTGATGACTCAAATAAAGGTAATATAGGCATGTGGTACACTAAAATACTGAAATATTATATGAACTAAACTGAGTTTAACTGCATAAAATGTCTGAAAGTACTTAACTAAGAAAAATTTGAAGAACTAATACTGAAAAACTACAATGTATCTAATAGTCGGACAAGCCTCTAATGCTATACTAGAGAGTCACTGGGACAAACCCCTAGCTGACTCAAACTATCTAACATAACTAAATAAACTAATCTAAAAAGTTGAAAAATCTAAATAACTGGGTCCCCGAACTATGAGGACTCATCACTGTCGGGATGTAGATAGAGATGCTCACAGTCAATCACGCTACTGAAATTGAGCACCTGAACCTATATTATGAGACAATGTAGCACAAAAACATATATGTGGATCAGTACTTTTGGAATATATTGAGCATGTGAGGGTGAATGCATAAGTAGAAATAATATCTCAATGTTATCAAAACTCATAAAATATGCATGCTAAATGTAGATGACTCACATAAGATGGAATATCTAAAAACTAAAAAAAATATAACCATGGATAGCAAAACATACTGCATAAATCTCGTGAGTCATAACATTTAGTTCTGAAAGCTGTACTTTTACTCTTTCTGCTAGTGAAATAAGTAGGACTGAAGTCAAGTCCTTTTTCAAATCATTTAAGCTAAGTATAAAGGGACTCACCTTTGTACCTGTAAACTAAAAGTTGAAATCTCATTGCTAAAGACTTATGCAAAATAATATCTAATTAAAATCATGAGCCTTTACACTTAGTTTCTAAAAGTTTTTCTGTTGTTCCTTTTTATTACAATTACTCTGTTTTGTAGGGAATTCTTTTAAAAATTATTTGTAAAGCTATACTATTAGGGAGGTACTTCTAACTGACATACACTATGTGAGATATCATAGTGTCCAACGTCTAGTTCCCTTATGGAAAAACCTCACGTTGGGAAGAGGTGTCATACTCTTGCCAAAGAGTATAACCTAATCTAAGTGATCAAAATATGTATGTATATCCATATACAAATGGAATATAATCTGAATCTGTACCTACATTAGCTCGTAGTTTTAGGGAAGTAGGATGCGCTAAACCTACACTTCCTACTTAGTGTTAAATACTGCTCCCTTTAATTTGTATGCTTATTCTATAGGAAATTCACTTTAAAACTAACAGAAAGGTTTACAATGAAAACCATTTATGCATCTATTTACTTTAAACTGTAATCAAAACTGTGATCATAACTGTAGTCAAAATATTAAACTAGATTCCATATCTTAACTGATGATCAAAAGATCAAATCTTTTCTGAAAAATCTGAATGTAAACTAATCATGGGATGCTTTAAGGCATCATCTTCTTGAAATATAAATACTCATACTTAGGGGTTAAAACCCATGATCAAACTCATGTCAAATTATAATAGAGTCATCCTCAAAAGCAAATCTTATAATTATTACATAAATCTAGTCAAGATAGTGAAATTTAATTTTCAATGTATATAAAATCATCTCACATACATAAACATGCAAAAGTAGAGAGGCAATTCAACATTTAACCACTTGAAACATAAACATCTTTAAATAATGATAATTGGGTATGAACTCTAAACTGTAAATCATATAAATTCAACTTTGAAAACTAGTTTTTGGGCACAAGGATGAAAGAGGATCCTTGTTCATAACCCCACATACCTTGCTTGATGAATTGAATGTAAAATCTTGAACCTTTGACTCTCTAATGGTGTTATTAAAGCTTCTTCTTGAAGTTCTTGAACCCGGAACTTTGGATTATAAGATTTCTTGGAGTAGGAGTTATGGGTTTGTTCTTGATTCTTGGAGCTAGGGTTTTGTTCATGGAGAAGAAAAAGATGAATAATGAAGCATATATGTTATTTAGGGCTAAAATTGTGTGTTTTGGGCGGATTTGGGTGAGGGTAAATGACTCAAATGCCCCTCATAACCCGTCATTTAACATATAAAAACTGGGCACCGATGCAATCAGCAATGCATTATGTCACTTACTGTGACGCGATTAGCGATGTATCGCGTTGTCTACATCGATGCAGACATCAACGTGGCACAGCAATATCGCATTGAGGTTCTAATTTAGCCAACCAAACATTCCCCGATCCTTCTTCAAAAATTTCGAAACTCACCCCGGAGGTACTATGGACTACCCTGATCATGAAACAACTTAGAAATTGGCATTCCAAGGTCAAGAACAGAGTCATCAAAGTTTAGAGACCAAAAGTGAGACTAAGTCTTTAACACTTAGCTATGATTTCAGGTCCTAAGTCTCTAATGTGCCTCTTTTGAGCTGAATTGAACTAGAAAAAATATGGGTATTACAATATTTCCCTCTTGAGAACATTCGTTCTCGAATGAGACTAGTTAAACTGATGATACTGGAGAACTAAGACTATCTACTGGCATGCATAACTGAAACCAAAACTATATGATTGAATTTAAAATATGATGAGCTACAGAACCAATCTGTGAGTGCATGAATTGACATAAAGATAACCATATGGCTGAAACTGAGACTGGAAATGAACTGAATTAAGGAAGATTGTTACCTTCGTCTGAATTTGAGTTTGTAGAGAAGAGGTGGGGGTACTTGGTTCGCATGTCTGCTTCTGCTTCCTTAGTGGCACCCTCAATAGACTGATTTTGCCATAAAACTTTGACCAAAGAAACTTCTTTGTTCCTTAGTCTATGGATTTGGTGATCAAGAATCTCTACTGGAAACTCTTCGTACGAGAGGCTATTCTGAATATCTGTGCTCTCTAGAGGGACTATAATAGTTGAATCGTTCATGCAATTCTTCAATAAGGATACATAGAACACTGGGTGAACTGATGACAAGTCTATAGGTAGCTCAAGCTCATACGCTACCTTCCCCACAGACTTAAAATCCTATAGGGACCTACATACTGGGGGCTAAGCTTTTTCTTTTCGCCAAATCTCTTCACCCTCTTCATGGGTGAAATTTCAAATAAATAAAATCATCAACCTCAAACTCAAGATCTCTCCTTCTTACATCTACATAAGATTTCTGACGACTCTGGGCTGCTTTCAATCTCTGTCGAATCGACTAAAATTTCTCCATGGCTTCAAAAACCATATCTAATCAAAACGGCCTCACCCACTTCGAACCAACCGACTGGTGACCTACACTTTGCCCATATACAGCTTCAAACGGGGTCATCTGAAAGCTAGAATAGTATTGTTGTTATAGGAAAACTCAATCAACGACAAGTGGTCATCCCAACTACCTTTGAAATCAAAAACACATGCCCTCAACATATCCTCTAAGATCTGAATGGTCCTCTCTTCCTGACCATCTGTCTGTAGGTGAAAAGCTAAACTAAGATGAACTTGGTTACCAAGACACTTCTGAAAGGCTTTCTAAAATTGAGAGGTAAATTTAGTACCCCTATCTGAGATAATGGACAAAGAAATTCCGTGCAATCTGACCAACTCTATAATATATAGCTTATCATAATCTTCTGCTGTGTAGGACGTATGAAATGGTAAAAAATGATCTGATTTGGACAATCTTTCTACTATAACCCTAATCGAATCATGTTGCCAACGCAGATGGGGTAATCCAGTCACAAAGTCTATATTCATCGCTTCCCATTTCCAAGTAGGAATATCAAACTCCTTCAATATGCCATCAGGTCCTTGGTGCTCCACCTTAACCTGTTGATAAGTTGTACACTTGGCTACAAATTCTGTGATATCTCTCTTTATACCACTCCACTAATAGACTTCCCGCAAGTGGCGGTACATCTTGGTGGCTCCTGGATAAATGGAGTAATGCACATCATATGCTTCTACCATAATTTGCTACCTCAAATCATCAACACATGGCACACACAATCTACTTTGGTATCTCAACACACCATCTCTCCCTTGGGAGAAAACCTCTACCTTTTGGTCTTTAACTGACCCCTTCAGTTTGACCAAACTAGAATCTCTGTCCTGCTTCTCTTTTACTTCAGAAACTAAAGAAGATTCTGAACTACTCTGAACCCAAACATTCCCTTCTGCTGAGTCAACCAACCTCACACCTAGTCTAGCTAACTGGTGAACTTCCCGAACTAGTTCTCTCTTATCTTTCTCCATATGAGCAACACTGCCTATAAACAGTTTACTAAGAGTGTCTGCCGCAACATTGGCCTTACCCGAATGATATAACACACTCATGTCATAATCTTCAACAACTCTAACCACCTTGTCTGACGAAGATTTAACTACCTTTGGGTAAATATATACTGCAAGTTTTTGTGGTTCGTAAACATATCAATATGCACCCCATAAAGATAGTGCCTCCAAATTTTCAAGGCAAATACAATAGCAGCTAACTCAAGGTCATGGGTAGGGTAATTCTTTTTATGAGGCTTAAGTTGTATAGAGGCATAGGCTATAACCTTACCTCTCCACATCAAAGCACAACACAAACCAATACTGAAAGCATCACAATACACAATGAATCCATAAGTACCATCAGAAAGTGCTAAAACTAAAGCTGAAGTGAGTCGAGTCTTCAACTCCTGAAAAATCTTCTCACAAGAATCTGACCACTGGAACTTGAATTTCTTCTAAGTTAATATAGACATAGGGGATGCAATGGATGAAAACCCTTCAACAAACCGTTTGTAATAGCCAGCTAAACCTAATAAACTTTTAATGTTTGATGGAGAGATAGGTCTAGGACAGTTTCTTACTACTTTTGTCTTTTGGGGATCAACTCTAATGCCCTCACTGAGAACAATATGACCGAGGAAAACTAATGACCTTAGCCAAAATTCATATTTGCTGAATTTGGCAAATAATTGGTGATCTCTAAGAGTTGCAACGCAATTCTAAGATGGTCTGTGTGATTATCATTACTACAAGAATAGACAAGAGTCATCAATAAAGACTGTGACAAACGTGTCTGGTACTGTTTGAACACTCTGTTCATCAAGTCCATGAAGGCTGTTTGTAATATCCCGCAATTTTTCCTAGCTTAAACTCGTCTAAAAAATGATAAGGAGTACCTTCTAGAATAAGTGATGTTTATTTCGTATGGAATTCTTTAGATTTGGACTTTCCATGATGTAGGAAATTGAATTAGCTTTCTAACGATATAAGATTCGTCTAAATCCGATAATTGGGTAAGAAGTTGTAGTTATTTAAAGTTCCAGTTGCAAAACACCGTCATTTATACCCTTAGTTCGCCTCGGAAAAGTGTCAAATCCCAATTGTCATTTTCCAGTAGCCCTCCACAACATTGGCGCATCACATAAAGGGCCAATTTCCCAGTTGTCAATTTCTAGAGGTCCAACGCGATAATGGTGCGTTGTGCCATGTGCCAAAATGGCATTCCAAAGGGGCACCGCGATGACTCCGCATCATGTAGTCTGCTCAATTTCCAGTTGTCATTTTCAAGTGAGCCACCGTAATAGTGGCACGTTGCGATGGCCACCTAAATCAGAAAAAAATATGTTTTCTAGTTCTGTTTAAAAGTTTAAAGGGGGTATTTTGGTAAATCCTCAACCCTCAATACGTCCAAAAATAGAAGATTTATCATATTGGAGAGCACTTTATACTCCATTCATTATTCTCTCTCAAAACTCTAAGGCTCATACTTCCTCTTCAAGAAACTCAAGAATTCCTCCATTAACTCTCCAAGATAAATTAAGATTGAGGATTTCCAATACAAGAACACTAAGAATTCATCTCCAAAGCATCCATAGGAATCCAAGATTCGAGCCTTTCATCAAAGATCATCAATTAAGGTATGTAGAGTTTGAACAAAGATAATTCTTTCATCCTTGTGCCCAAAACTTTATTTTATTTACAAATTTACTATAATTTATATGATTTCCCATGAAATTCAAGTTAGATTTTATAGCCATTATCATTCTTTGCAAAATTATGAGATTTTTCATGATTTAGAAGTTGAAATACATTATTATATTTATGTTTCCATGCATATTGCTGAAATTTCCAGATTTTAAGATGATTTATGAATGTTTACATTACCAAGTATGAATTTTTAGATGTTTTAACATGAGATTGATGCTTGGGTCAATAGACCCTATTTAAAGATTATTGTTTCAAGATTGTTTGTTCTATAAGCACCCCATGACTAGATTATTTTCAGATTTTAGATAAAGAATTCAATTTATTTCAAAAGACTTGAGATTTAAAGAAAAGCAAAGCATAGTTGGCTTTCTGTAAATCTTTTTGTAAATTTTAAAGTGGATTTCTTAAGATTTTGAGCATGAGATTGGGAGTAGTATTTAGCATCGAGATGGGCAAGTTATTACGGTTTCATACCCTAGAACTACGTGTCACTGTAGGTATAAATTATCAGATTATTTCTACTTCTATGTGGATCACTCAGATTGTGATCACTCAGATTAGAATGTTCTATTCTGATGGCAAGGGTAGAATAGCCCTACCTAACGGGGGCCAGTCGTGGGACTCCATGGATGCTCACATGGTGTATTATCGGTTAAAAGAACCTCCCAAAAGATGTCACCCATTCTTAAAATAGTTTATTGTTTAGAAACCTTAAGATTTACAGAATAAGTTTTCAGACTTCACTTAGCCTACGTGATTTGAGAAATAGAACAGAACAACAGAATTCAGAACTAAGAGTGATGACTCACAAGATTTAGATTACATGTTTTATTATTCATGCTTTACTTCCAGATTTCAGATTACTTAAGCCTAAGTGAGTCATTTACATTTAGTATGCATAACAACAACAACAAACCCAGTGTATTCCCACCTAGTGGGGTCTGGGGGGGGGGGGTTAAGATGTACGCAGTCCATACCTCTACCTCTAAAGAGGTAGAAAGGCTGTTTTCGATAGACCCCCGGCTCAAGACACAAGACAACGCACAAATACATTTAGTATGCATGATTCTATTAATTGTGATGATACTGTCTACTTATTGCATGCACACCCATATACTCAGTACATCATCAAAGTACTGATCCACATATATGTCTATGTGTTACATTGTCTCATAATGTAGGTTCAGGTGCTCAGTCTCAGCAGCGTGATTAATTTTTGGGCATCTCTCCTACATTTCTGCAGTTTGTGAGACCTCGTAGTTTGGGGACTTAGTTGTTTACACTTTTAGTTTATTAGACTATGTTTCTCATTTTATTTTCAGACAGTTGAGTCAGCTGGGGCCTGCCCAGTGACTCTCTAGATTCAGATAGTAGAGGCTTGTCAGACTACTAGTTTCAGTGTTAGACTTTATATTCCGTACTCAGATTCTCAATATTTTCCTTACCAAGATTTATGTGATTTCTATGTTTTAGATAAAAACTTCCGCATCTATTATGTTTTCATACCCATATTTCCCTATTTTAAGATTCAGATTTAAAAAAGGTAGTCAGGGTTAGCTCAGGACTACTTGTAGTTCGGAGCACTGTGTGGCATCCCGAGAATCAGATTTTGGGGTGTTACACTACTGGGCATTTGTTAGTTTGAAGGACATAACTAGGAATTCAAAATTACCATAACGAGTTCTGAAAGCTGTCTTTGGAATATCACATTTCCTTACTCTAAGCTGATGATAGCTGGATCTAAGGTCTCTCTTGGAGAAATAACTTGCACCTTAGAGTTGATCAAATAAGTCATCAATCCTAGGAAGAGGATACTTATTTTTTATTGTGACTTTATTCAACTGACGATAGTCAATGAACATTCATAAAAAAACATCTTTATTTCACATGAATAGGATGGGAGCGTCCCATGGAGAGACACTAGGCCTTATGAAACTTTTATCTAAGAGGTCTTTAAGCTTCTCTTTTAATTCTTTAAGCTCGGCTGGAGCCATATGATATGGAGGAATAGAGATAGGCTAAGTATCTTGGAGAAGGTCAATACCAAATTTCATTTCCCTATCGGGAGGTACCCCTGGAAAATCTTCAAGAAAAACTTCAGAAAACTCATTGACTACATGGACTGACTGAACTGTTAAAGCCTCAGACTTAGTGTCTTTGACTCGAACTAGATAATAGATGCACCCTTTTGAGATCAACTTCCTGGCCTTAAGATAGGATTTAAAATGACTTTTGGGAGACATTGAATTACCTTCCCACTCAAAAACTTGCTCATCTAGAAACTGAAACTTCACCCCTCAGGTGCGACAATCCATACCAAGAATAAGGTCAAAGTCGACCATATCTAACTCTATTAAGTCTGATAACATGATCTTATGAAGGACAGTGATAGGACACTTTCTATAGATCTGTTTGGAAACAACTGACTCACTCACTGGGGTAGAAACCAAGAAGGGATCAGAAAGCTTTTCAGGACCTACTTTAAAATTTATTGCAACTAGTGGGGTCACATAAGAGAAACTCGACCCGAGGTCTGACAACACATAAACATCAAGATGAAAGACACGAAGTATACCGATAACAACATCTAGTGAACTCTCCTTCTCTTAATGGGATGGTAAAGCATAAAACCGATTATGGGACTGACCAGTACTGGTACTGGATGATGTGCCCTAGGGAGGTACTGGGCGGCCTAGAGGAGCTGGTGCACTAGTAGCCTGAGTCTGGGGACGAGCATCCCTGTTTCCCTGCTTATCATGTAGATACTTTTTGATTCTATGACCCAACTTACCATAACCATAACAGCCTTTCTGTCCCAACAAGCACTCACCAAGATGATTCTTACCATACTTAGCACATGGAGGATAACTAGGTTTTTCACTCACACTATTCTGAGATCTGGACATAGAAGTCTTACCATATTGCTCCTGCCTAGCCCTGGGGGCGGGAGCACTGGATGAAGACAGCGCTATCATAGATGAACGACTCTGAAACTGCGAACGATTTCCCCCTCTAAACTTAGTTTGGCCATAATCAAACTGCACGGTTTTAACCTTCTTATTTTCCCTCTCTCTCCTTTTCAACTTCTTTGCCTCAATCTGTTGTGCTTGAATTATCATTCTAGCAAGATCCATATCCCCAATAAGCATGGCAGTCCTACACTCCTTAACTACCAAACCAGATACTCCAGTAACAAACTTACTCATACTATCCCTAGGGTTTGCCATCGTATTAGGGGCATACTTAGACAACTGATTGAACTTAAGGCAGTACTCCTTCACTGTAATCAAGCCCTACCTCAGGTTCACAAACTCCTCTACCTTAGTTTCTCTCATTTCACGCGGAAAGAACCTATCTAGAAAAGCATCCTGGAACACCTGCCAACTCATAGGAGCTGCATTCCCACCTCTACCATTCTTCCATATAACTACCCAATCATACGCTACATCCTTCAGCCTATAGGATGCTAACTCTACACTCTCCTCTTTAGTAACATGCATAATCTGGGTGATCTTCCTCACCTCATCTAAGTAAAGCTGTGGGTCCTCACCTGTCTTTGACCCGAAAAACTCGGGCGAATTCATCCTCATGAAGTCACGAATTCTAGTTCTGAATTTGGTATCAATTAGGTGCAAACTCCAGCCTGCATGTTGTCTCATTGAGGATTTCAAAAATTCCTATTTTATTTTTCCAATTTACAAATTTGAAACCCTAATCTCCCCCCCCCCCCCCCCCCAAACCAAGCCCCAAGTTCTCCTGTAAATAGATGTTAAGAGAAAGGAATATGGAGGGAGGATTTTTGGGGAAAAAAATGAGGATTTCAGAGAAGCATTCCTCTAATCTCACATAATCAAAAAATTATGGAAAAAAATACTTAATTTTAGAGAAATCACGCAAGTTTCAAAGAAGTTAATTCTAATTCCGGTGAATCGAGTAAAACTCTGGTGGTGAAAAGTTTATTGTTATAAGCTCATTCGCCCCGATTCCTGCTCCAAAAAGGTGTAAGATTCATCCTTTCACACCTTCTATTTTACTATTTAATTGTTATGATGTGAACACCTCATTCTTCTCTCGCTTATATTGTGCCGTCTTTGAATGTTATAATATGATTGTCCCGACGTTTTGTTCTCGTTGGTGTCATGAGGTTAGTTTGCTATTAAAATCTGCGTGAAGACTCCATGTTCGATATTTTTTTTTTGAAAGTGATGATTCACTCGCCACATGGTCCTGGTCTTGTCTTGTCTGGACTGTTGCTATATTGATGAAGGTTTGAAATTAAGCGTTAGTTCAAGTGGACTGAAGCTTTACAATTTTTGTTTTTATTTTGTTCTCCTTTTTAGAATAATTGTGAGTTTCTTGTATATCAATTTCATAAACTCTTTTGTTCGGGTTTTTCTGTTTTCGTGGAGTGCTTTTCCTTAGCAAGGTGTCGGCAATATTTATAAAATCCAAATAAGAGCCAAAGAATGTTGTCGGTTGCATAATCTATGTTTGTTTGTTTTTTCGATTCTTATGCGTTTTGCTCACCGGAAAGTGGTTGATTGTCGAGTTGTTAAACAATACTCTTTAATGACTTATTTTTAACTAAGCTAAGTATTTGCCTTTTCTTTAAATTGTACAGAATGGATAATTTTTCTTATTTGGCGAGTAGAAGAGTATGCCTATTTCGTGTAGATATCCGGATTGAATAAGATAATTTGAATATGAAAGTTGTCTTCTTTACGTCCATTTTTGAGTACATCGTAGAATAATAATCTACCTGCTTCCTTTCCTTTTCTACGGATCCCTCTCTTCACGAATTGTTTCCTTTAAATCAATTCCTTAATCATGCTTGTGACTTGAATATGGAATTAAAGACTTTTTAAGTGTTGTAGTTTACTGAAAACAAAGGTTTTCTTTGTGAATATGCGGTTTGTTGTTGAAATTGCTTATCTGGGAACTGTTTTTTCCAAGTTTATGATAGTGAGTTTAGTATAAGTTAATTTTGTTTGATATATACATGAACTTTATCTCATGATAAGCAAAGCTGCATCAATTTTTTTTCTTTTTTCTTCTTTCGGTTAGTTATCATCCCCATGTGTAGTTGTATGAATACTAATCTTATCTCATCTTTTTTCTATGCATGAAATCCAATAATCTCGAATCCATTGGACTGGCCTCTTGCATATCCATCAAGCCAAACTCCGTGCTAAAGCCCCAAATGAACTGATACAGTGCTGGTATACACTTATATATAGCTGATATACACTGTAAATCAGCAGTTGTGCACTTGTTACGTTGTGGACATCAAAAGCAGAAACAAAATACACTGCTTACTGCATTAGTATACAATGTATACACAACTATACACAGAAAAATGCAGGAAAAAGGGGACTAGTATACCTTTGGTATACAATGCAGAAAAGTGGATTTAAAGTCCATATGACTGAAAGCCCAAGAGCTGGGCAGCTACTGTTGGACAGAAGAGGGCCCCAACTCCCAACTCATATATTTTATTCTCTTATGATTTACAATTTATATTTGTTTATTTGTATAGCACTTTAATTAATTAATCTAATGGCTCCTCATGTTGTTGTCATTCTGTTTTATCTCGATTTTTATATTTAATTCACAATTCTCTCACCTAATTTATCTTGTCTAAATGGATTAAAGTGGTTCGATCCTTTAGCCTAAAATTAGTTTTAAAATAAAAATTGTTAATGTGTGTTACTTTAAGATGACATTTGTCTTGCTCATATGACTAATAGCCTATTTGGGTTAAAATAATGAAAAAATTACATAAAATAGCAACCTTAAGACATTAATTACAAGTAATAACAATAGTTTGGCAAAATTATGGCAAGGGTTTTGTAAGATACATATGACATTTGTGTAAGATATTTGTATTTGTCACTGGCAAGGTTTTTATATATATATTTTTATATAAGTGAAATATGTATTCTGAAAATACATTTTTTTATATATTTTGTAAATGTGTTGTTATATTCTTTTCTTGTTAATTAAATTTGTACAATTCATGTATTCACAAAATACATGTGTTTGTTGAAATATAAGTGTAATATGTATTCTAAAAATACATACAGTTTAGATATGTCTTTTTATGTTTACTGCTAGGAATTGTATTCGATGTTAAGTTGTATTTAGTAGTCATTAGATTTTGGATGTGATATGTAGTTCTTGTTCGTTGAAATGTATTTTTTACATACATAGTTGTATTTGTTATTCATCAAGTGAAGGTAATTTTTTGTATTTCAATGTTTTGATAACTTAAATATTGACTAGTGATGTATTCACAAACTACATATGATAGATTTATGTATAGAATGTATAAACTAACTTTAAGATGTATTTCATAAATACATATAAGACACTGTTTTGACATATAATTATATTTTTTGTTGTATAGGTCATGCGTGATCAAATATACGTGGCACGAGTATTGCTTAAATTTTTTCCTCATATAGGATGTCATACGGTCAACGACATTGAAGACCGTATTAAGTCAATTCTAACGAAGAATCAGTACAAGATGTTTTCTATTAAAAGTATATTTGGTGTCTACATGAAGAAGAAAGATTATGTCTTCATGCGGGGATTGTGGCTTATATATGGTTTCATATGCCGAGTGTCTTACTTTTGGTGAAGGTGTTCCATCTGTTGATTTTGACCCAGATCTTATTCGCATAAGATACGCTTCACTGTTGTGGGATTATGATACTAGGAAAGCAGAAGCAAAAGCACAAAGTGATGATGAAGCACCAATGAGGCCTCTTCGTGAAATTGAGTTAACATAAGGCCTTGAAGTGCATGATATTTGATTTGTATTTATTTTGTTGAAGTTTACAACATTTAAGATTAGGTGAATAAATATTTTTTTTGGAGTATTTCATAGGATTCATATGTTACTTTAATGTTCAAAGATGGTATGTTAATGTTCCTTTACTGTTATGTTAAGTTTTTGATGTTTAATCGTTTAAACTCCAATATTTTCATGATTAATATATGTCTTTATAAACTGTTCTATTCAGTTTTTCATATGTATTTTTTTCATAATGAATGTGTATATTTGTAATAATACATATGCTTATTCCAGTGAACATATGTATTTTTAACATACATATGCTTATTCCAGTGAACATATGTAATTTTAACATTCATATGCACTTTCAGTGAATAAAGCAATTTTTAACATACATAAGTCCATTTCAGTGAAGAAATGTATTTTTAAAATACATATGACCATTCCAGTGAACAAATGTATTCTTAACATACATATGTCATTCCAGTAAACAAATGTATTTTTAACATACATATGACCATTCCAGTGAGCATATGTATTTTTAAAATACATATGCCATTTAATTGCACATTATCGTATATAATACATATGTATTTTTATTAGACTTTCATATGTACGTGTCTAGTTAATACACATACAGACATGTATTTTTCAGATTTTCATTTGTAATTTTGAAAGATACATGTTATGGTTAATATTAACATTCATTTCAGTTTGCATTTGTATTTACGTCTAATGCAAACATAATTTTTTTCAAAATACGTATGGTTCCTTTTATTACATATTCAGGAATATGTTTAATGTAAAAAATATATGTATATATATATAATATAAAATTAAATATTTGAACTATAACAAATTAACAAGTTCAAGTTCATAAAATTGCATCATTTGAACACTAACAAATTAACAATATCAATAAAAAGTTCAAAATTTAAAATGACACAATTCTCATTGAAAAAAAAATAAGCAATTCAATTTTGACTAAAAACATCATCAAATTTATCATTTGATGTATCTCCTACATGAACGCCTATTGCGACCTTTAAATCCACATGAACTACAATAATTTTTTATTTTCTTTTCAAACATATCTCTTCCTGATTTACCACAATTTTTATTTGTAGGTCTTTCAGGGGATCGCTTGTATTTCGGGGGCAAAACTACATCCTTCAATATTTTCTGAGGTATCACCTAGTCATCTTTATGTAGTAGAGGATATACAGAAAGATCATACGTTCTCAACACAATTTTTAGCTTGTATAGATTAGAGCAATATGGTCCTTTCTCAAGATTCTTGCTATCAAGTACAGCACAAGCATGCACACATGGTATCTCATCCAATTGGAATGCATGACAAGAATATTTTTTTTTCTTTAGGCAAACAATAAAATGTTTCTCCTTATCATAGACTGTATAGACGTACTCTGAGGCTGGTATAACCTGAAAATATTAATACATAAAAAATATTAAAAATAAAGTTGACATTTGAATTCGCTCTAGTTTAGCAAATGTATTTTTTTTTTCAAAGCAGTAGATGTATATTAATATGTCTACGCATGTTATACATATGTATTTTCATTACAGAATATACATTAGTTAAAATTTTACTAATTTGTATATGAAGATTTATTTCATACAACATATCAAAATTCAAGTATATATAACTTTTAATGATTATATGTATTTCATCATACCTTCATACGTGTACACTCTACTTCATTCTGTTGGAGAATTTTTTGAAATTTTTCAATAAGATCCATGCGTATGTACAATGCCTCCTGTTTGTTTTCACAGTTTCATCTACCAAACATCAATCTAACTTCCTCTAGCAAATCGTATATTGAAAGTTTTCTAGTTGATACCAGTGCGGCATTAATTGACTTTACATTATATGATGTTAAAGTTCATCCCCTATGAACTATTGCATATGACCTAGCCTACTTATCGTATCCCACTAATTCCAAGTAATTCTTCACTCTAACATAACTTCACTTTCTCCATTAACTTGTGAAATTCCGACTTTGAGAATGATTTTGCCATGCTATAGAATATTTTTGACAATGCATCATGTGACTTTCTAAAAAAAAAATTCACATTACGCCATAGATGCCATATACAAGCGTAATATGGTACATTATTGTACACAACAGCAACAGGTTTTATAATGCTTGCATTACGATGAAAAACTACACACATATGTTGTCTTTCCTCGTATGCTTCCTTCAGATTCTCAAAGAACCATGTCCAGAATGCATCATTTTCAGAATCTAGTATTCCATATGCCAATGAAAATATATGGTCTGAACAAGGAACAAATACATTTAATAGTACATTATATATAGACATAAAAAAATCATATGTATCTTATAAATACATACAGCTGGAAACAAGTATAACTGGAATTTGACACATAAACATAATTCTAGCTATATTATATATACATATAGCTGGAACCATATCTAACTCCCAGTCAACACCAAAAAAAAAATTGAATATGTATTCTATAAACACATATAGCTTGCCAAATATGTGACTGTCATTTCTTTCATAAACATAATTCATAAGTATAATATAAATACATAAGAAATACATAGTACAAAGATAAATATGTTGCATATGTATATTATAAATACATACAGTTGTTCATAAAGTCAAATACATGTTTAGAATAGCTTACCGGCTTCATCCATGGTACAAGAAACTACAAATGTGCCACTGTACAGTCCTTTGAGATAACTTGCATCAACAACAATCACAGGTCTATAGTGGTCGAACCTTTGTATGAATGTAGTAAGTGCGACAAACCTATACAAAAACTCATTATGTTCATGCTTTTTCATTCGTATATGTGAACCTGAGTAAGTAGTGTTCAAAACATGACTGTATGCAGGTAGTTTCCCATATTATACCCACGATTTTCCTCTCAAATCTTCAAGTGCTTGTTCCTTAGCTCGCCAACACATAATATATGTCAAATCCATACCCGGGTCTTCCTTCATGTCACTTCTGATATCAGTCGCACTATATTTTCTTTTGTGGCTTTTAAACTTTGGTTTCACTATACCTCCAATCAACTTACTAGTAGCATGAAACTTAGGATAAATCTTATCCTTGATCGGATATATATGTTCTGGTAAGAATTTTCTAACACAAAACATTCCAGATTTGTCGATACCAAATGCACGGAATAAAAAATTACAATTACTGAATCTGCACAATAATGTGTAACTGCAAAAAATAAAAAAAATTGTATGCTGAAATATAATTTACCAACATGAAAAAAAGAAAAAATTAATACATATGTATATTGTAAATGCATATGCTGCAATACAATTTACCAACATGGAAACAAAAAAAATTTAAATACATGACAAACTTACCAGCTTTTACTTGATCTAACAAATCATGATTGAAACCTCTCCCGAATCGTGTAATCCTTCATCACAGATTTTAACACACTTTTCGAGACATAACTTGTTCAAGCTCAATATGTTTGTGATGTGGATCCGAGATAATTACTTTAGTTGTATCCATCTCAAATACATCCAAACATTCAGCTGAAGTAGAAACTATCAAAGCTTTTTCAGTACTTGTATTTACCACGTTACGCGCGGTGATAGACAGATTCATACTCTCAATATTACATATTGATGAACTAAAATGTGTTGAAACTATCCTTTTCTCAAATACTTACATAGAAAGGCAAAACACTCATTTCTTTTATCTCCCTTTTGTGCATAATATAGATCTTTAAGCCCATGTCATTACGTATACGTATTTTACTTTCAATATCTATTAATTGATATTCATTTGAATGCTTTTCCATGTCAAATCTACATCAATGCGCGAAGCTAGTAGTGCGTAGAGTTGGTTATACAAAGCGTTTATGCTCAATACTATCGCATCACTGATGTAATCTTCATATTGTTGTTCAATGTTGTTCATACTACCAGTGTGTTTAATGAGAACAGGTATGCTTCCTATCATCAATGTCCAGAACACTACAAAACATTAAATACAAATTCAATTATATAATATGTACTACATATAATTAATAATTTGTATATACACAACATAAAAATAAATTCCAACGAAGACTAATGTTTTAGTCGAATAATATGTATCATCGACTAAACTTCAAATTTAACGTATAAAAATTATAATTTAGTTTTATAAATACATAACGACAAGGAAAACTTTAAATCTGGAAAACAATATCGATAACGAAATTTTAACCCAGAACTTATAAAATTCAAAATACGATCTAAAAGTTTCAACTTTATGAACGTTAACCCATCTTGTTATTAATTTTCTAGAATTTTTCACAATTGTATAAATATGATCTCAAAGTTTGTTTATCCATGCCTGTAATTATCGCGTTGTTTATTTAATTATTCTTCGTAAAATACAGGCGTTCATCAACGATATTTAAATCACTCAATTTTTTTTAATCTGCTTTTATGTGATGAATATGGAAAATGATTTTTGAATTTGAATATATAAATTAACCATTAAGGTAAAATTAAAAGAGTCATAAAAGTTAAAGGAATCTACTCCCTCCGTTTCAAAAAAAATGACCTAATTTGATTTGGCACGGAGTTTAACAAAATAAAGAAAACTTTTGAATCTTGTGATCTTAAATTAAAGATGTGTCAAATGTACCAGAATGTCCTTCAATCTTGTGGTCTTAAACATGTCACGTGAAAAGTTAAAATTTAAAAGTTGTTAAAAATGAAAAGGGGCATTCTTTTTTAAACGGACTAAAAAAGAAAGTAAGTCATTCTTTTTTAAACAGAGGGGGTATTAATTAAATGTGCATAAAATAAGAAACAGTTTTATCCCTTATTTAACTCTAACTGATTAGAGTTAAATAAGGAACGTTTACCCTCTTTGTATATTTATTTTTATTAGCAACCTTTTATTAAAATATAAAATACATATTGCTAGTTTTCGTAATTTTAAAACTGTTACTATAAAAGTTATAATTAAGGCTCTACAGCTGCTATTTCTGAAATTTTCCCTAAAATAATTTCCTTCAAACTCAATAAAACTATTTTTTAATCCTAGCTTTTCGTAATTAATTATGAATTAAGTATAGTATTTATCAATCAGAACATTCCTTGGTTTTTTCTCAAATTCTAACTTTTCATGATTAATTATGAATTAAGTAAAATATTTTATAATTTTTCTCAAAATTAATCATGAATTAAGCGAAATATTTCATAATTTTTCTCAAATTAATATTAGATTAAGTAAAATATGTTGTAGCCTTTTTCTAATTCAAGTAGACTATTTCTCGTTTGAATAAACAAATTCCAATTTTTAAAACATGTAAACAAATAATTTTATAAAAGAAATCTTTTGGAAAGTTAATCACCTTTTTTAAGTTAGTCAAAAAATGATCTTCTGGTGAACTGTTTTTAAACGGACACTCCTAAGTTCCTTAAAAACCTTCTTAGGGCATTAATTGAACTCTTATTCAGTTTCTCTAATTTCAAAGATTTATTTCTGCTTTTGAATCTTTAAAATTTCTTTAAGTTTTTCTTGATATTTTCTATAAAAATCAAGTGACGACTATGTAAATTTCTTAAAATTATTTCAAAATATTCTCAAATATTTTTGAAACAGTTTGAAAAGTTAAAACTATTTTCTTTTAAATAAAATTTAAAAAGGGATAAAACACCCTCTATCATATTGGTAAACTTAGAATCTCTTCTGCATAGTTGATAGATATATTGGGACCGACCATCGCAATACTTTTTTTGTTTCATAGGTGATACTTGTATTGTGATCCAATTAAATTTAAATTTACACATTATTTGACCCATTTTTGGGCAATAAAGGTTCAAATTCAAAATCTCTCATCTCAATGGCGGACCCAGGATTTAAGGATAATGGGTGATTAAAAAATTTAAAAATTGAAAAAAGTAAAAAATCATCTCAATAAGGTTCAAACTCGGGACCTCCTTCTAATTAAGTATCTTAAGATCAACCTAAATACCAATGCACTCACCCAACTTTTTATAATAATGGATGCTTTTATATATTTTATACCTATTTTTCTATATTTTCTATGTAATTATACCTATTCCGCGTCGAATTTAGTGGATGCCGGAGCACCCCAAAATCCTACATAGGTCCGCTCCTATCTCATCTAATTAAAAATGGAAAAAAGTTTTAAATTATCGCAACATAACTCATACTCTGTTTTTTTTTTAAACCCCAGGATAACCCGCAGTCTGGGTAAATTTGCCACTATGTAATAGCCTACAAACCACACAGAGTTAAATTCAAAAATTGAACTAGGCAAATCCTGTGCGACAGGCTCAATTCAAAAAACATTGAAGAAGAATCAAACATGAATCATCCGTGTGAATAACCACCTCCAGACCAATCGCTACTTGTTTGAAAGAAAGAGTTCTTTTATGAAGTAGAATAAGTGAATTCGTCACTCACAAAATTCCTGCCATATACAACTGGTCAACCACTCTATGGTCTTATTAAAATTAATGTGGAATGTTTCTGTTTAAAGTCGTTGCTACAGCCACCGAAGGGTGGTCAGATGAACACCCTTCGTGGAAAATTTTTTTGAGTATATACGTTAAATATAGATATTGATGGTTATATACATACTGTTGAACACTTTTGACAAGCTAAAGAAGCACAACCTAGTGGTCAAGGGTGTGCAATTTCACCCAACCAACCTGGGTTCGAATCTTAGTAAACGTAGCAGTGTTTTATATTCAATTTATGAACACCCTTAACCAAAACTCTACTCCACCACTGGTAGGAAGGCTAATTAGTTTTTCGAACCTTCGTAGACGCAACAGTATTTTATTTTCATTTTATGAACACCCTTAACCAAAACTCTGTTCCGCCACTGGTAGGGAGGCTAATTAGTTTTGTAATTGTTTATAATTTTTTTTTTAGTCTTCTATATATTTTTATAAATAAAAAACTAATTTTTTTTATTTTTTTCTTTAGTTTTCTATATATTTTTATAAATCGGAAACAACCTCTCCCCAGACCTTACTATGTGGGAATATACTGGGTTGTTGTTGTTGTCGTCTATATAATTTTATAAATAATATTTACTTTACGCTTAGAGAACCTGATAATTACCTATAAAAAAATCTTTAAAAAATCATTTTTTAATCGAAAATTTTAAGCAATGGAGATCATTTCCTGCTTATATTGTAGTTCGAGAAGATAATAATATATAAGTTTTTATCTTTATGCACGTGTAGTTTCTTTTAAAAATGTAAAGAGTTAATATATAAAAATGACCCTAAACTTGACACCAAATTATAACTTTGACCTTAAACTTTGACAGTGCACAAATATGACCTTTAACTATTCAAAACTACACAAATATGACCTCCAATCCTACGTGGCAAAACGCGCGTTCAACACGCAAAACTGGGCGGATCCAGCTTAAAATCTAAGGGTATAATACATAAATATGACCTTAAACTTTGACAGTGCATAAATATGACCTTTAACTATTCAAAACTGCACAAATATGTCCTTTAAATGACTCTTCACTATTATTTTTTCATTATTTTTGGCTCAAAGATGAAAATGACATCTAATTTCTTTTGTCATTGTGGAAAAGAGCAATATTGAAGATTTATTAATTAGGCGGGTCAGCCTCATATGAAAAATCGAGCGAGTATGTATATATTATAAAGCAGGGGACGAATTTAAGTTATATAATATATCTAAATATTATTTATTTAAATATTAAATTAAAGATGAAACTATACTAATAATAAAAAAATTATAGATTTAATAAAACGTTATTAAATTGATGTTATTAAGGATAGTAGTAGTAATATATTAAATTAACGTCATCAAATTAACGTAATTAAAATGTTATTAAATTAACGTTATTAAAACATTAGTAAATTAACAAGGGGTGAACCTACGTGGTTGTCATGGGGTTCACCCGAACCCCTTCGGTAAAAAAATTATGTTGTATATATATAAGATAGAAAATGTATATTTATGTACGTATATTAATGTTGAACCACATGAAACAAGGCACTTAGATAGCCCAGTGATGTTATTTGCTCTTCTTGGGCGCTTCCTTCAGCTTACTGTGCGGGTTCGATCGCTGCTAGTGACTGTTTTTTTTTAATTAAAAAAAAGCTAAGTGCTGCTGCTATAGAAATAAATAAAATAATAATAGTAATAATTTTAAATTAAAAAAAAAGTTAGGAGTTGCTACTATAGAAATAAATAAAAAATAATAATTATTATTATTATAATAATAATAATAAAAATAATAATAACAACAACAACAATAACAATAATAATAATAATAATAATAATAAAAATAATAATAATAATAAAAACGACGTCGTTTTAACATAGAAAGCAAAACTTTGACAGTGCACAAATATGACCTTTAACTATTCAAAACTGCACAAATATGACCTCCCTCCAAGTCAGCCCTTTTAATGACGTGGCACCATGTGATTGGATTACCTTTCTACGTAGGCTTGAGTGAGACTCACGCATGGGATTGCAAAATCATAGGTTATATTTGTTCAGGTTTTGAATAGTTAAAGGTCTTATTTGTGCACTATCAAAGTTTAAGGTCAAAGTTATAATTTGGTGTCAAGTTTAGAATCATTTTTATGTATTAACTCAACTTTAAATGCACATAGTTGCCCCTTTTGATAATACACTGGAAATACTCTGACCAAATACTCACTAGTAGTGATTATACTTTCCTATAAAAATGACAAGAAGAAGAAGTTGATAACTATAGTTGATTATATAAAACTAGTTGTGAAATGGCCGTCCAAGGTACGGGCCCAATAATATAAAGTCCGATAATAGAAATAGTTTTTAAAAAGTATAATATTAATTTCTTTCTAGTATAATTTGAATTTGAAATTTGAAATTTGAAATTTGAAATTTGAAAAATATCCAAAATCTTATTCTCACTTCTTTATATCCAAAATCTTATCCTCACTTCTTTCACTGTTAATGTATTTTTCTTTTTCAAAGTTTATGATAATGTTTGCCATAGTTATAAAAACGACTTTTAAATAATATTCATGATATTTAAGTAAAGTACATTCAAAGAATTAATTTTATTATTTGTATATGTTATATAATAAAATATAACTTCAACTTCAAAATTTTCAAATAAAGTTAAAATACATTTGTAATAGTGTATCGTAACTCGTATATGTGATCTAATTTATCTCATTATATGGTTATATATTTTGAAATATTATTTTTTCAGATTAAATTTAATTATTTATTTTGAATAACTAATCCAAAATTGAATAATTTTGCAATTTTTTTTAAAAGATAAAGCTATGAATCATATTTTAAAAAGCACATTCAAATTTTAGCTCCAACTCCAACTTTTAAAAAAAATTATAAAGTGAAAAAGAATTTTAATTTTACTATCTAATTTCAATAAAAAGAATGAAAGAAATTATGAAGGAATAAAAAGTAAGGCAAATATTTAATTGGTGTTGTGGCCCCAAATTTTTACTTACTAATATTATAATAAGCCTAGCATTTAAATGCATTGATTTGTGGGTCCTACTGATGGCAGCAACTTTCAATAAAATTCTCCAAAAGACAGTATAGCTGTGGAGGATCAAACTTAAGATCCTCAGCATGAAACTTGTGACTTCAACCATCAAGTCAGCCGTCTCCTTTAATCCTTAAGCACACAGATGGAGTAGACATGTTAATGGTCTGCTGTGTGCTTCAACTATGTGTTATTCTCTTTTATTAGAGAGTAATACTAATACCATATGGTCTAAAGACTAAACATAATAAGAAAGTAGATTTTGAATTCGAACGACGCGTTTTCTCCTGACCTACTTGTCTATCTTAGTAAATTTGAGTCAACAACGATGGATTCAAAGAAAATATTTACATAAATAGATTATTTAAATAGTAATAAAAAATATTATTTATTAATTTATGATAAATGATAAGTAACCAACTACACTAAGTTACACTGTACCATGGTGCAAAAATCTGTAAGAGTGGTGTGGTCCAACTTAAGCCAATAAATTACAAATAATTTTAAATATTAACTTTATAAATTCTTCCCCGAACTCATGGGCAGAATTAGTGTGAAATGTGAATTCTGAGTAACACTGTAGCTTTATCTAAATCATGTATTAATATTAAACATATTTTAAAATTAAGGATAAATTACATAATATCATACCTTAACTTATAATTATTACTTAAAATTCCACTTTTTAAAAATAATTACTTCATCTATTTCAAAAAGAATAACCTACTTTAGTTTGACACAAAGTTTAAGAAAATAAAGAAATGTTTGAAGCTTGTGACCTTAAATTAAATTTGTGTCAAATATATCAAATACTCTTTAATTTTGTCGTGCTAAACATGTCATGTGAAAAATTGAAATTAAAGTATTGTCAAAAAAGGAAAAGGTTCATTCTCTTTTAAAGAACTAAAAAAGAAAGTAAGTCATTCTTTTTTAAACGGAGGGAGTACATAAATTTCTTTTTTTTTTAATTTCTCTCTCTAAACCATCTAATAAATTACAAATTCAGTAAGTAATTAGCATTCCATAAAGTTTTGAATAATTTTAGCATACACCCAACAAATGGTGTTTTGTTGAAAAAACATTAAATCTGTTATGAAATATAAAACAAAGAAGAAGAAGAATGGAGAGAAGAAAGGAGGCTTCTTTATTTCTCTTAGATGAGAGATCGTAAGATTGAGAATACAATGAACAAAACCACTCTATTTATAGGGGAAAATACTCCTAGTTTCTGACTAAAATACAAATATTTCAAATCCTGATAGATATCAACTAGATCTTGATAGATCTTATTAGATCTTGATAGATCTTATCCATATTCTTGATAGACATTCACTATAATGTAAATACATTTATAACACTCCCCCTTGAATGTCTAGATAGATATTGTGCCTCGTTAAAACCTTACTAGAAAAAACCCAGTGGAAAAAAATCTAGTGAAGGAAAAAGAGTACACATATCTAACAATACGCATATAGGCTGCCTCATTAAAAACCTTACAAGAAAAATACGGTGGGATAAACCCTTGAAAGGGAAAAAGAGTACAACGTGTATTTTCTCCCCCTGATGAGAACATCAATGAACTTTTGCTTCCCGATCTTGTGCACCATCTTCTTGAAAGGTGCAGTTGGAGGAGACTTGGCGAATAAATCAACCACATTGTCACTTGAACAAATCCATTCTTTTGCAGCTCATGTATGTAGAAAAACTTTAATGAAGTGGGCTTCGTTCTATCTCCTTTTATGAATTCTTCATTAAGATGTGATATGCATGTTGCATTATCTATGTATAAAACTGTACGTACATTGTCACATTTCAAACCACATTTTTCTCGAAAGAGATGTATCATGGACCTCAACCATACACATTCTCGGCTAACTTCATGAATAGCTATTATCTCAACATGGTTCAATGAAGTGGCTAGATAAATTGCCTTGCATATCTCCAAGATATGACAGTATCCCCACATGTGAATACATTACATGTTTGAGCCCGAGATTTATGTGGGTTATATAAGTACTCAACATCAGCATAACCAATAAGATCAGGAATGCAATCTTGCTAACAAATTAACCGAAAAGGCTATATCAGACCTTATAGTATTTGCAAGATACATTAGTACATTAATTATACTAAGATACAGTACTTCATAACCAATTCAATTCGTTATATTTCTCATGTCAGCAAATAATCTATCGCTTTGAAAACTCTCCAAGAGTTCCAACAATTTTCAAGCTATAAGCTTATACAATATAAGAATTATAAATAAGTTTCCCAGAAACTTTTATATGCTTCAAACATTTTGAATCCTTAAACACGTTTTCGTGTAAATTTTGTCAAGTAATAATATTCAACATTTTGTGAGTGACATCTGCAAGTGTCTAAATTATAAATCAAATAAATTTTACACTTACCAAGATGAATCCTTTCATGTCACTTGATAAATGTTTCTACGTCAGCATTCTTAAATAAACGTATAATTCGGATCCTTATAATCCTTCACAATATTGCACCAATATTGTATCAAAGATATCATCGATGATATATCATTTTGTATCGGTTCACAATGCGACATAATATTTTGACATCTCATCGCTTCATTATTTTCAGGTACCTGAACCTCTCATAAGGTTTCATAAAGTGTTATGTTGTAGGCTCTTCAAGAGCACATTGTCTTCTTATTATGATCATTTGGAACCAATTGGTCTGGCACGCTTCATGCATGCATAGACTTTGTCCTTTAGAGACACAAAATAGGAGTACTTGTAGCTTAAATATAAGATGCATTCGGCATTTGACTTGAATTATCTTTTGAATGAGGATCTGATAACAATTCCTAACATACTTCATAGCTGCTTATAATCTCCCCCTTATGTTAGGAAACTAATATACATTATCCATCTTCTTTGAGAAATCCATCTTTGTGCATCATGGTATATTCATTAATCGTATACCGCACATTAAAAATATTAGATAAAATTGTTGGTTCCTGACCTTGAACCAATTGAGAGGGGAGAAATAATCATAATTTATTGGTCTAATACATACAAGTGTTATTGTATGTAACATATCATATTTCATACCAACACATGAAACTTTATTCTCATTAACAATGGTTTAGCTATTTATCGAAGACATTCAATGCCAAACCATCATTATCAAGATGAATTGTCTTGATTATACAATCTGAAAATTATTCTCTTAACTCAATTTTACTAAGCAAGCAACTTTATGAATGTCAAACTGTAGGTTGACAATAAATGTACATGTGATCATCTTATATCAATGCATCTTAATAGATCACATGACAGGTGAACGGGCACTTATTCACTTTTTATATTTTTCAGATTTTGAGGGATCCAATCCAATAATTAGCTGGTCCAACCAACTTATCATGAGAACAAACAACATGAATAATTCTTGAAGAATTTTCTAATTCTTCATTACATGTCCTATACTCAATATGCACATCTTAGGGATGTCATAATCGTTCATGTCAACTTATGAACTTTTATTCTAGCAAACTTCAAGTTTACCATGACATGTATCTTTTCACTTTAGTAAATTTCAGATTTACTATTACATGAATAAATTTCAGATTTACTACTTTAGAAGTAGATTTCAAAATAACTCTTCTTGGTTATTCTGCCTCATTCGGAGGTTAGTTGTGAAGCCATCATAATCAAGTTCACGTTTGTTGATAAGCTTCACTAAATATCATCACATTCACCCAGGAAAAGGATCTATGCTTATAACAATTAAATTTTTCATTCCCATGAATGAAGTATAATCGTGTCTTAAGCCTATCAAATTGATAGTTTATAACCTCTTTTATGATATTGCTACTTCAGGAGCAAATCGAGGCATACATATGATCTAGAGAATTTTTCTCTAACATATCTTATGATCATAATATGAATGTGAAAATATCATCACTTTTGATGATCATTATCATAGTGTCCCTCCATGCGTATATTCGTGCATTCAATCACTTGTCTTCTTTCAGACATATTATGCACTGCTATCATATATACTTCAAGAATGAAGTTAGTTGTCATATTTTCGACTTATCATATATTACTACCACATTCACTTCATGGAATGGAGCATATTCAATGAGACATATTTCATGACTTTTCATTAAAAACACATTATTTTGCCTTAGCCATCATAATATATCAATATGGTACATTGAGATTTAAACTCAACACCTTACCCATATAAAGGCGTCTTAGGCATAAATTGATGGGACTTAAACCCAACATATTATCATCCCTTTTGATAATATTGTTCTTGAGGAATAAATTTAAAACATAAATAGTTCCAAACCAATTATTTTTCCTCAAATCCAACAATAATTATATTATTAGTAACAAAAGACAATTAACATAAGGAATCACTAACCTTGAAATTACCTTTAGATTTATAATCTCACCTTGTTTGGTAGAGTCTCGTGCTGATAACGTGTTATGAAATATAAAGTAAAGAAGAAGATGAATGGAGAGAAGAGAGGAGACTTCTTTATTTCTCTTGGATGAGAGATCTTAAGATTGAGAATACAATGAACAAAACTCCTCTATTTATAGGAAAAAATACTCCTAGTTTCTGACTAAAATATAGATACTTCAAATCTTGATATATATCAACAAGATCTTGATAGATCTTATCTATATTCTTGATAGACATTCACTGTAATGTAAATATATTTATAATAAAATCATAATTTTATAAATAAAGCTCATGCTTTCTCTTTTTCAACATATCATAAACAAGCTAAGAAGAAAGAAAAATGTCATTATTCACTAAATTCTTCTCATATTTCAATCAACTTATCAGCTCTTTCTTCTTCTCATGGATTCCCTAAGCATTAACCTTCCTGATGGTTGTGTTTTTTGTTTCAGTAATTTCATACGTACAAAGACAAGAAAAGCACAAGTGCAGGAATATCATAAACAAAAAGAGCACAAAATTTGTGTACAAACAGAGGAAATTACTAGGATATGTTGTTACTGAACCTCTCGATTGTGCAATTTGTTTATCGAATTTCGAGCATGGAGATAAAGGGAGGAAAATTGAAAGTTGCAATCATATTTTTCATGAAAATTGTTTGGATAAATGGTTGATGCATGGGAAAGGAAAAGCCACGTGTCCTCTTTGTCGGAGCGTAATTATACCGGATAATATGGTGGATGTTCACCAGAAAGTTGAAGATGAATAACTGAGGTTTGGTATGTTTGAGAAAGAACTTGCTTCGATATTGCTCTCTTGGTTGACTAGTGGATCCTTTAGTCGGAAGTGTTTCTAATCATCAAATTTTGCAATATATTCGTTATTTTTTTTTATTTTTTTTTATAATTGTGATGTTTGTAATTATTTATGTACATATCAATTCATTTTATTGAATTTTTTTAGGAGGTGATATGAAGAGTGATACAACAAGATTCCAACCCCATTACTCATATGTACTAACTTTATAGGATTTTCTATGAGTTTGGAGCCAAAACAGACACTTTTTCTGCCTTAGGAGTCAAAACAGACACTACTTTAAGTTTGAATACAAAATGAACAGTTTGCCCATTTTGGGGCAAACTATAACTAACACCGTTTGTCAGCCGTTTGGGTGAATATTTTCTATTATGGTTTGCCCAAAAATGGGCAAATTACATTTCATAAATTTATGTGAATTGCTGAAGAAATTTGCTCGGAGATTTGATAGATTTCTGAAAATATTTCAAATTATTTTTGTAACGTGAATTGCTGAAGAGATTTCTGAAAATGTAAAAGATTTTTCATTTCAATAAAACTTTTTCACTTATAAATATGTGTTGTTGTTAACCATTCTATCTCATTCATCTATCGTATTTTCTACTAATATTATCTCTTTTGGGCTTTGAGAATTCCTTCATAATTATGTCTCAACAATCCGAAATGAATTTATTTTCAATTGAACTGGATGTATGTAAATGCAATGAATATTGTAAAATAAGAAAATCAAGGACTCAAAGAAATCCTGATCGTAAGTTTTGGAGTGCATGTTCTAAGGTAAAAATTTTAAGTTGTTCAATTGAAAATATGTGTATGTTAACCTTGTTCCATATTTTGTTGTTTTAGGAAAATGGTGGATGTGATATTTTTTGGTGGATAGAAATTATGTCAATAAATGAAACGAACACCATTATATCACAATTGAAGAGACCCACATTCGATGGTGAAACCATGACTTCACAAAACACTATGAAGTTTGACACGCTATTTAATCTCAACGACGTCATACAAGATAGAGATTTTCTTAGGACATTACTAAAAGAATTCGAAGAAAAATAAAATCATTTGAAGGATATGCTTAATGAAATTGAGCAGGAGAATCGCGTTTCGAAAAGGAAATGGAATGAAGAACAGGAAAAAAAACTATTGGAAGTTTTTATATGAATTGCTGAAGAGATTCTCTCAGAGATTTGATAGATTTCTGAAAATATTCTAATTTTTTTTTGTAACGTGAATTGCTGAAGAGATTTTCGAAAATGTGAAAGATTTGTCATTTCAATAAAACTGTAGTATTGTTGTTAACCATTTTATCTCATTCGGGCAATGAATAATGAATGTTTTTATCCTTATAAAAAAGTTTTTAGTGAATAAAATGTTGCTCATGATGAATGAGATAAAATGGTTAACAACAACACATATTTATAAGTGAAAAAGTTTTAATGAAATGACAAATCTTTCACATTTTCAGGAATTTCTTCAGCAATTCACGTTACAAAAAAAAATTGAAATATTTTCAGAAATCTATCAAATCCTTGAGCGAATCTCTTCAACAATTCACATAAGTTTATGAAATGTAGTTTGTCCATTTTCGGACAAACCCTAAAAACAATTTTCACCCCAAACGGCTGACAAACTATGTTAGTTATAGTTTGCCCCAAAATAGGCAAACTGTCCGTTTTGTATCCAAACTTAAAGTAGTGTCCGTTTTGACTCCTAAGACTGAAAAAGTGTCCGTTTTGGCTCCAAACTCATTTTCTGTTTTTACTATGACAAATATTTTGTAAGGTTTGTCGGAAAAACACGGGCGTTAAATTTAAACAATAAATAATAATTATTATTATTATTTCTAAAGTGTGAAGACCCTTAAAAAAGTGATTTGAACTTTTTGTCCTTCATTAAAAGATTCTCCTTTAGACAAAACTGTCTTTTCACTATTTCTTCAATATATTATTTAATTATTTTTATTATACTAACTAGACTCCTAAAATATATGGAAAGAGAATCAATTAATATTTTTCTTTATACTGATTAATTAGAAAACTACTCCTAAAATAGGACTCTATTAAGGAAATACTTCTATAAATATTGAGATGCACGTTAAACTAGAGAAGAAACTGGTTTACTTATTGGAAAAATATAATTGATGTTCATCTAACTTGATTCGGTTGCATGTCTAGATTGGTGGATGCTTAATTTTTTAACCCCTCAACTTCTTCACTATTTTTGTCAATATAATAAAATTCAACGTATGTGTATATATATATCTTATTTTTTTTTATTCAAGTCATTCTTTAGTGTCAAAATTTTCACTCAAACAAGAATTATTTTCATCAAAACTAAAGCTTTGTGATCACTATTGTATTATTTTATTGTAGTTTACAGGTCGTAGATGAATTTACAGGTGGTAGATAAATGTCGTTCGACTGTGAGAATTTTTTTTAGGTGAAGATTTGGTTTAATTATATTATTTTTATATCTCTATTTTGAGATTTTTTTTTGTGTGTGTAAAGGTAAAGTTTAATTGTATATTTTGATATCTTATTGTCGTATTATTTTGTTATAATTTACAGGTGGTAGATGAGTGTCGGACGACTTTGAGAAATTTTTTGTGTGAAGGTTAGATTTAATTATATTGTTTTGATGTCTCTATCATGGTATTGTTTTGTTGCAGTTCACATGTGGTAGATGAATGTCGATTGGCTTTGAAATTTTTTTTGGGTAAAGGTTATGTTTAATTAAATAAATTCTCCAAAAGATGTTGAATTTAATTATTGTATTCATAATTATTATTTAAACAAATATCATATTTAGTGCAACGTTTGAACTCAATAAAGTGGGATACACGCACAAGGTGCGTACACCTAAGCTACTTATATACAAAAACACAAGCATTTTTTGACTGATGATGAATACGTACTAAGGGTGTTAAGTGGGTCGGGCCGGGTCAACCCGGAATCGTCCCATTAAATTTAGCCGGGTTGTGGGCTGGATCGGGTTCAACAGTAAATTTTTTTTAAAATAACCCTAACCCGTCCACTTAACCCAACCCGGTCAAACCCGATCAAACCCGATTAAAAATCCGGTCAAACTCGGCCAAAAATAAAAAAAAAGTTTTTTTCAATATACACTATATATACCCACCTATATACATTTTAAATACGTTAAACAATATATATACACTATATTTATAGTATATACTACATTAAAATTTAAAAAATATATACACATATACACAATTACACATATATACGTAACATTTAATATATACGACTATACGTACTACTTTAAATAAAATATATACTATAATATATATATATATACTACAATATATATAATTATATATATAGTTATATACTAATTACTAATTTATAAAATATATACACATGTATACGTTAAATATACACGTCTATAGAAGATATATACACATATATACGCACCATTCAATATATATGTACTACTTTAAGTAAAATATATACTACAATATATATACATTACAATATATATATATATATATATATATATATATATATATATAGTTATATACTAATTTATAAAACATATTGTAACAACCCAATTCTCGAGAACCGGAACACCACACGGTGCTTATGATCCCGAAGGACCACAAGCTAACCCTTTTTCTGATATCTGTACCTGTTCACTGCATAATATAATAAAATACATGCGAAAACTGGCTAACACTTGCCATAAGGTTCAAACATCTAGAAATATACAATACCTTAAACCACACACTAATACATTTGTCTGAAAAGCCTCTACACTGCCTGAACTGTAGAGTTGAAGGGATAATTCACCCAACTAAATCCATCTACTAAAATCAAATACTGTAATAACAACATCCTCGGATGATGAGGACTCACTGCTGCACCCACTGCTGACTTCTAAGATGCTCCAAGTTTCATTCCTCTGAACCTATGGTACCCCAAAATAAAAGAACACCATAGCGCGAATGCGTTAGTACTAAGATGTACTGAGTATGCAAGCAGGGAAGGCTAAATGCAAGGGCTTATGCATGAACATTTAATCAACAGAATAATCATGAGAATAACAAATGAGTACACATATATGAATGCACAGTTCACAACCACTATAACAATTATAACGACTCCAGATACCACAACTTGAATACCACTTTACTGTCCTCGGAACTCACTACTGTACTGGGGTACTGCATTACTGAATCACAGGATACCAACACTGATCAATCGAATACACTCACACCCCTGACTCCTGAAGATTTATACTGACACAGAAACCGTGGGAAGTAGTTACATAGCTCACTATGACTCCTTATAAGCAACTGAATATGTGGGGGTGCACGCAATAATTTGAATAATATCTTTGATTTCGTAAAACATGTGTATGGAAAATGAAGACTCATATGGCTTGAATTTCATTATCCATACTTCTCATAATATTATAGAGAGGAAAACATAAGTAAAATCCCATAAATCATCATAAAATCATCAATATTCATCATAAATTCTCACGACTCATCATAGACAACCAAACTCATCAACTCATGATTCGGAGCGACTCGATAGTTCAAGAAACATACTCTTATGGACAGGGGAGTTTTCTATAACCGACAACCCCACGTGAGCTGTGTGGAATACCAACGTTTGCCCTCTTAGGGAGAGCACTCCCATTGGTGGGAGTGTTGTACTTTTGCCAAGGATTACAACCTTAAAGCATTCATAATCACAATTCGGCTCTCTGTCCAACAATATCATCATCAACAACCCTACGGTGGTACATAGGTTTGGGGAAATACCAAATTTCCCTCTCGGTGCTAAGTAATACTCCCCGACTAGCTCAGAACGCGTTAGGAAATCCACCACAACATCACAAGGGTCTATCATAAAGACTAAATCAAATCTCTTTGGAAATCCACCACAACATCGCAAGGGTCTATCATAAAGACCAAATCAAATCTCTTTCTTATTTATCAAATCATATCAATTTGTGGATTCCTAACTCAACACATTTTAGCTCAAAACATGTTAATTTTTCTCAACATCAACATGGTATCAATAACACAGCATTTCATCTCTGCGAGCTTAAAATCGATATAAATCATCCCGATTATGCGGATGCAAATCAATATTCTCAAACGATCATTCTTTCATTCCAATATTCAAATTATGACAATAGCTTTTGAAAAGCATTTAAGATCTTCAAATCATAGTAAGATTTTGTATGTCGTAATGTAACTCAAATCATGGCTTTTATATCAAGAATCCTCAAAAAAATAATTTCATAGTAGTGGTATGCAATTTATGGTATAAAATCTCAATTCAAGAAAACAAGATAATAAGGTTATTATGTATGTCAATATTGGACGATTCAAAGTTTCATAAATCATATCTTGAAAACACTTGAAATATCAACTCATGGTATAAATATGAAATTCACCATATCAAATCATAACTTGGGAATAATAAAGTAATCATGTACATCAAAGCTTAAACAATTTATATTTTTCATAACCTCATAATTCGTCATTAAAACATCTTGGGTATTTACCCACTTTACAAAATCATGAAATTTTAATGATAAAATCAATTCTTTGGGAACAAGAATAAAAAGATATTCTTGTTCAAAACCCCACATACTAAGTTCTCACGGAATTCATGTTAAGTTCTCAAATCATTGGAAATTCATCGATCGTAGCACGACCAAGATTATCGCGGAACTGACTCAGCTCTAGACCAGCAGACTATTTCGGGCATACGTACCCCCAGCAATCAATAACATAAGTAATATGTAGTATACAACAACGCATACTCACATGCCCACAGGCCATCATGCACCATGCATTCATTAACACCTCACACCAATCATTTGAAGATCATATTCATATACAAGTATTGAAATCTCATGCCATTACATCGTAGATCATTAAACAAGGATGCATATGGTTAAGGAAGAATACAACATAACATAGTTCATCAAATTGGGATACACATAAATAACATACATTCAACACATCATGGTTCACTTCTCAAGGTTTTTTCCTTTAAGATCTTGATATATGCAATTCGACCCATAATTAGATATTTCACACTTAGCATGGCCTAATGGCCTTACCATTTCCCTCAAGAATCATAGTAAACATGTAGCATGTAAGTATGGTATGAACTCATCACTTCGATCACAAGGGGTCATACGATCCATTCTTCTTCAACTAGGCATTTCTACAATTACCTTGCATGCTCCATTTAGTCATAGGTCAATATGAACAATTACATGTGCTACAACACCATCATTCATCTTAATTCCACCAACTAAATCCCTCGTCCGCACTTACAACCATATCATAAGCCTTTCATACAACATCCCTAATTTTAGACAATAACATGGAGTTCATATTGAACGTATACATATAAAGTAATCTAGTCATTTAGAACTTATTATATCCTAAGAACGTAAATTTATAGCCTCTTAGACAAATCCACAAACACCTTACATGCACTTTTAGGCATTGGTGAATTCTTCAAATTCTCATGTTTTTCGCCACCCCATATATCTCATCCAACACACATAATCATCACATGCATATATCAACCAACATACACCATCACCACACACATATATATCAACCAACATGCATAATCATCATATATATATATGATGATTATATATATATATATATATTCTAGAATTTGATGATGTGTATATATATATATATATATATATATTGATTGATATTTGATGGTTGAGATATATATGAGGATTATGTATGTTACTTGATATATATATATATATGATTATGCATGTTGGTTGATATATATATATGTGTGGTGATGGTGTATGTTGGTTGATACATATATATGTGGTGATGGTGTATGTTGGTTGATACATGCATGTGATGATTATGTGTGTTAGATGAGATATATGGGGTGACGAAAAGTATGAGAATTTGACGAATTCATCAATGCCTAAAAGTTCATGTAATATGTTTGTAGAATTGTCTAAGAGACTATAAATTTACGTTCTTAGGATATAATAAGTTCTAAATGACTAGACTACTTTCTATGTATACTTTCAACATGAACTCCATGTTATTGTCTAATATTGGGGGTGTTGTGTGGAAGGCTTATGATATGGTTATAAGTGCGGACGAGGGATTTAGTTGGTGGAATTAAGATGAATGATGATGTTGTAGAACATGTAATTGTTCATACTGACCTATGCCTAAATGGTGCATGCAAGGTAATTGTAGAAATGCCTAGTTGAAGAAGAATGAATCGTATGACCCCTTGTGATCGAAGTGATGAGTTCATACCATACTTGCATGCTACGTGTTTACTATGATGCTTAAGGGAAATGGTAAGGCCATTAGGCCACGCTAAGTGTGAAATGTCTAATTATGTGTCGAATTGCATATATTGAGATCTTAAAGGAAAGAACCTTGAGAAGTGAACCATGATGTGTTGAATGTATGTTATTTATGTGTATCCCGATTGGATGAACTATGTTATGTTGTATTCTTCCTTAACAATATGCATCCTTGTTGAATGATCTATGATGTAATGGCATGAGATCCCAATACTTGTATATGAATATGATCTTCAAATGATTGGTGTGAGGTATTAATGAATTCATGGTGCATGATGGCTTGTGGGCATGTGAGTATGCGTTGTTGTATACTACGTATTACTTATGTTATTGATTGCTGGGGGTATGTATGCCCAAAATAGTCTGCTGGTCTAGAGCTGAGTCAGTTCCACGATAATCTTAGTCGTGCTATGATCGATGAATTTCCGATGATTTGAGAACTTAACATGAATTCCGTGAGAACTTAGTATGTGGGGTTTTGAACAAGAATATCTTTTCATTCTTGTGCCCAAAGAATTGATTATATCATTGAAATTTTATGATTTTGTAAAGTGGGTAAATACCCAAGATGTTTTAATGACGAATTATGAGGTTATGAAAAATATAAATTGTTTAAGCTTTGATGTACATGATTACTTTATTATTTCCAAGTTATGATTTGATATGGTGAATTTCATATTTCTACCATGAGTTGATATTTCAAGTGTTTTCAAGATATGATTTATTGAACTTTGAATTGTCCAATATTGGTATACATAATAACCTTATTATCTTGTTTTCTTGAATTGAGATTTTATGTCATAAATTGCATACCACTACTATGAAATTAATTTTTTGAGGATTCTTGATATAGGAGCCATGATTTGAGTTACATTACGACATACAAAATATTACTATGATTTGAAGATCTTAAATGCTTTTCAAAAGCTATTGTCATGATTTGAATATTAGAATGAAAGAATGATCATTTGAGAATATTGATTTGCATCCGAAGAGTCGGGATGATTTATATTGATTTTAAGCTCGCAGAGATGAAATGTTGTGTTATTGATACCATGTTGATATTGAGGAAAATTAACATGTTTTGAGCTAAAATGTTTTGAGTTAGTAATCCACAAATTGATATGATTTGATAAATGAGAAAGAGATTTGATTTGGTCTTTATGATAGACCCTTGCGATGTTGTGGTAGATTTCCAAAGAGATTTGATTTGGTCTTTATGATAGACCCTTGTGATGTTGTGGTGGATTTTCTAATGCTTTCTGAGTTAGTCGGGGAGTACTACTTAGCACCTAGATGGAAATTTGGTATTTTCCCAAACCTATGTCCCACCGTAGGGTTGTTGATGATGATATTGTTGGCCAGAGAGCCGAATTGTGATTATGAAAGCTTTAAGGTTGTACTCCCTGGAAAGAGTACAACACTCCCGCCAATGGGAGTGCTCTCCCTAGGAGGGCAAACGTTGGTATTCCACGCAACTCACGTGGGATTGTCGGTTATAGGAAACTCCCCTGTCCATAAGAGTATGTTTCTTAAACTATTGAGTCGCTCCAAGTCTTGAGTTGATGAGTTTGGTTATCTATGATGAGTCATGAGAATTTATGATGAATATTGATGATTTTATGATGATTTATGGGATTTTACTTATGTTTTCCTCTCTATAATATTATGAGAAGTATGGATAATGAAATTCAATCCATGTGAGTCTTCATTTTCCGTATGAATGTTTTATGAAATCAAATATATTATTCAAATTATTGCGTGCACCCCCACATATTCAGTTGCTTATGAGGAGTCATGGTGAGTTATGTAACTATTTCCCACGGTTTTTGTGTCAGTATAAATCTTCAGGAGTTAGGGGTGTGAGTGTATTCGATTGATCAATGTTGGTATCCTGTGATTCAGTAATGCAGTACCCCAGTACAATAGTGAGTTCCGAGGACAGTAAAGTGGTATCCGAGCTGTGGTATCTAGAGTCGTTATAATTATTATAGTAGTTGTGAACTATGCATTCATATATGTGTACCCGTTCGTTATTCTCATGATTATTCTATTGATTAAATGTTCCTGTATACGCCCTTGCATTTAGCCTTCCCTGCTTGCATACTCAATACATCTTAGTACTGACGCATTTGCGCTATGTTGTTCTTTTATTTTGGGGCACCATAGGTTCAGAGGAGTGAAACTTGGAGCATCTTAGAAGTCACTTGTATAGCAGCAGTGGGTGCAGAAGTGAGTCCTCATCATCCGAGGATGTTGTTATTACAGTATTTGATTTTAGTAGATGGATTTAGTTGGGTGAATTGTCCCTTCAACTCTACAGTTCAGGCAGTGTAGAGGCTTTTCAGACAGATGTATTAGTGTGTGGTTTAAGGTATTGTATATTTCTAGATGTTTGAACCTTATGGCAAGTGTTAGCCAGTTTTCACATGTATTTTATTATATTATGCAGTGAACAGGTACAGATATCAGAAAAAGGGTTAGCTTGTGGCCCTTCGGGATCATAAGCACCGTGTGGCATTCCGGTTCTCGGGAATCGGGGCGTTACAAACTTGGTATCAGAGCCTAAGGTTCAACAGTGTCCTAGGGAGTCTGAAAAGCCGCATCTAGTAGGGTTTTGTACAAGAGTGTGTTGCGTGCCACATTCATGTACGGAAGGCTATGGGATGTTTAGAAGAGTTTCCGTTCGTTTATGATCTAGATCGTGCTATAGCAAGATTTTCCAAGAGAGTTATGTAGACTCTTGTAATGATCTACTTATGTCAGATTTACCTTACTCTTAAGGTAACAGAAGTAGTGAAGCCAAAGTCTTTCAAATAGAACTTTCTCTGATGGTCCCCGTAGATAGTTTTGGGACAGTGTTCTCTAAAGTGAGCAGAGTATGCCTTATGTGGTTAGCTGTTTATATGGTGAATGAATAGGCTTGAAATTATATATGTAAGAATCTAAGTGTGGAAGTTGAGAATTATATGTGTTGATTGATAGAGATATAGCTGTGATTCTCATGGTGTGGAGAAGTATAAGTTTAAAAGATGTGATATTTGAAGGCTAGAATGAGAATAGTATGTTTATTAAAGATTTGTGGATATTCATGTTATGTTTTAGAAGCTAAGCTTGAATCTTTGAAGAATGTAAGTTTGTGGACTCCAAACTAAGTATTAAGATGTGAGTGTGGTATTAGTAGCCTATGAAGAAATCGAACCAGATAATGTGTTTAGGGAGACAAGTAGGTGTTGAAAAGAGTGTATGTATATGATGATGATTGTAGAGACTAAGGAAAGATAAGAGTTGTATTCCAAGAAGTAACATTGGTATTGAATTTATGTTTTTAGGTGTAGTCTTTCTGGATGAAATAAGTTAACATTTTGTGCACCGTTGTGCCTCAGACTCTAGAGTACATTGGTTGTAGTTCATTTCGGGGTATAGCCAAGTGTTCAAAAGTGTCCGACGATGACTTAAAGCTTAGAGGAGGAGGATAGAGAAAGTGACAAGTCAGGCCCTCAGAATCTGATAGTGGTGCCAGTAGGTATGGAAAAGCAGTAAAGGGAGACAGTTCCCGACCCATTCTTATTTCAGTGAAATATGTCTAGAGGGACCTTGGGTCCCAAAAGGGAGATACCCCATAATGTTATAATAATTGCATGTCCATGCTCTTTCTATGATGTTAACCTCATCGTTCATTGCATTTATAGTTATGCTTTCGAGAATTTGGTATATTAGGTATATTCGTATTTAATATGCACGTTAAATAGAAAGGAACTCGAATTGTGGACATGTTTGAACATGTATTGAAGAGATTGGTTGGGTTATGATTCTGTGCATTTGAGATGCATGTGTGTTGTGAAAATTTACCCATGAGTGGGTTGTTGAATGTTTTATGTGATAGATGTGCATGACTAGTGAACGTACGCAGAGTATTGGTTGCTTCAGTCGTGTGGTAATGTTTTGAGATGTGTTGTTGTCTTGAATAAACCCAGTCGATTAGTGTTATTGATCTGGACTTCACATTCGAGGACGAATATTTCCAAGGGGGAGATGATGTAATACCCCGAAAAAATTTTCATCGAAATTTTGTGCGTAAACGTATTGTATCCTATATTCGAGAATGATTTATAATTTTTTTGTGTGTCATTTATTGTATTTCGACCCACCATTTCATAGAGCATCGAATAATATTTCCAAGGATATGTGGATCACCCAAAATGGACACTCAAGCGATGAGTTACGACCATTCCGATTAAACTACGACCATTCCGATCGAACTGTGAACAGTAAAATGTGCAGGAAAAAAAAATACTGCAGCCAGGCAATTTTTTTGGTAAACTTCAAACGATCATAACTCCTTGTACATAATAAACTGTGTGATCTGCTATATATCAACGGAAATCCCTGAGAGTCTTTTTTTCAATAAAATTGGTTTCATCCAATTTGGACATCGGAGTAAAAAGTTATGGCCAATTTACTTCAGCCTATCGGATAGATCATTGAAGGACAGATTCGGGTTTTATTTGTTTCTTAGGGGCATTTTGGTCTTTCACCACTCTTTTAAACCTCTATAAATACCCCATTCAGTTGAGAACTTGTATTATTTTCCTCTCATTTCTCTTATATGTATATATATATATATATATATATATATATATCAAGTTAGGGTTAGGGTTTTGAATTGGGGGAAATTAATTGGAGGCTTTGATTCAAGAATTTCTTCCGTCAATCTCTTCCGGCCACGAAATCTAAGGTATGCAAGTGTTTATCTAGGGACTCCTTTCGTCCATAGAGTCCACGAATCCTTTTTTGAAAGTTCAAGTTATGTATATATATATATATATATATATATATATAGTCTTGTTTCTAGTATCTGGATCTGTTTAATTAATCTAGTATTCTCCATGATAAGGGACTCCTTTTGAGCATTCAATGTTTTGAAGTTTTCCGTCATGGAAGAGCAATGGTCACAAAAAATTATCTTCCCAGTATCTTTCTGTACATTATACTGGGGAAACTGATCTGGATTGTCTAAGAGAAGGAGAAATATAGTAATTGGGTCCTAAGTATCCTCTGGCATGGTTAGTGGCTTCAGTAAAATCATTAAAGCCTTTAAAAAGAGGAGTTTTGAAACCTTGTATGGAGTCTAAAACTTCTAGCCAAGTTTGGAAAATACCATTGGTTTTTCCATGTATTACTACATAATATTTAAAACGGGGTCTATTTTTCTCTGCCATGTACTGGCATAAAGCATTCATAGAGGCCATAAAATGATTACGGCTTTGTTTATTATAGGAAATCCATAAATTGTCTACTAAGCATTTTTGGGTTCTATCTAAAACATAGTCTGGTCTTACTCTAAATGACATATTGCTTTCTGGGAATGCAACTAAGTTAAAAGGTCCGAATTGAATTCGTTCCAGTGTCTCCATTGTTTCTAAAGGTGTAAAATGTAAGTTACCTAACATTGTCTGCTGGTAAGAGTCTGAGGACGAGGCTACACCCTTTCCTTTGTCTGCGGGAGGTTGTCTTGTTGGTCTCATTCTGAAAACAAATAAGTAATATTAAACTTATTTATTTATTTATTTATTCCTAGTTGTAGTCTACTCAACTGATCCGCTAATGCATTTTTCTTTCTCTTAATATGTTCAAATACTATATTTTTGTAAACAGATATAGTGTCTGTAAAATTTAGCCATCTTCGTCTACTACTGTTTTTATCATTAATTTTTTGATGAAATTTGACTATTGCTTCACAGTCTGTTCTTACTAAGACTTCTTCCTTATTTAATATATATAGTTTAAAACTGTTTAATCCGTATTTGATTGCAAGTACTTCTAAATCTATGACACTCATATTTCCTTTTTCTTTATAAGCACCACTTTGATACCCGCATATTTGTTCTTCATTTTTACTACTATATTTATTGGGTCTAGCTTTTAAGATAGCTCCCCATCCTAAGTCACTACCATCTGTTTGAATAATTAAGTAATCTGACTCTAGTGGTATTTTTAAGTCTGGAATATTTTTAACTTTTTCTTTTATTTTTTGAACCAATTTAATATCTTCTATATTAAAATTTTTCTGTCCTTTACTACCTGTTTTCGCATATAAAGGTCCTGCTATTTTTCCTAAATCTTGAATAAAATTACGAGCGTAATTTACTAATCCTAAACACTTTTGTAAATCTTTTCTTGTTTCTAATTTGTCTGGCATTTCGAGTACCTTTTTTGCTATATGTGGTTGTAATTTTACCTTTCCGTTACCTAGAGTTATTCCTAAAAAGTTAATATAAGTTTTACACAACTCCATTTTTTTCTTACTTATTATTATGCCATGTTTAACAAATAGTCTAAAAACTAGTTGTAAATGTCCTAAATGTTCTTGCATGGTTTGACTAAATACTAAAATATCATCTACATAGACTAATATGAAATGCTTATATTCTCCAAATATATTATCCATTTTTCTTTGAAAAATGGGTGGAGCTGTTTTTAATCCGAAAGGCATTACTAACCATTCAAAATGTCCTCCTGGACATATGAATGCTGTCCATTCTATGCTTTCGGGATGCATTTTTACTTGCCAGTAGCCTGATTTACAATCGAATTTACTATAAACCTTTTTATTTTGGATTCTATTAATTAATTTATTTTTATCTGGTAATTTGTATGCATCTGTTCTAGTATTATCATTTAATCTTTTGTAGTTAATTACCATACGGGCTTTTCCTCTTACCTGTTCGCTATGGTTTCTTACCATAATGCTGCTGATCTATGTCTAGAAGTAGATCTTCTTATGACTCCTAATTTTAAAAGCTCTTTTATCTTTTCATCAAATTCATTAGTGTCCTCATTATTTGCTTCTATAGGAGCTGTTTTTATAGTATATTCCAAGTTAATTATGTCTAACTTACACATTAGTTCATTAGCATTCCAGTGAGCTAATGGTCATTCTCCTATGATTTCCATTTCGTCTAATATAGATATTATATTTTTCAAATCTTTTGGACTGTTTATTACTCCTATTCTTTCTATTCCTTTTCTAAAATTGTAAAACTGGGTTTCTATACTTATTAAGGTATATTCTTTTTCTATATATTCAAGACACTCTTGTCCTTCTGCATTAAGTAAGGTATAACTTCTAACTTCGTCTAGATTTTCTTTTAACAAATTGCTGCATTGTGGCGTACTTTGGCAATCTTTGCAGCATGGTTCTGGAAGTGATTTATTTTTATAAGTATTTAGGGTTCTATATATGGTAGGCAAGATTTTTGTCTGTACAGGTGTATAAGTTAGGTTCCTAAATATCATTATTCCATCTCTTGTCAAAAGGCATCCTCCTTTATCTTGTATACAGAATTTTAATCCTATTACAAAGTCTGATCCTATATTTAAATCTCTGGCCAATATTCTATTCACTTTATAGACTGGGTTATAGAATTTATCACAAGTGTTTAGGAAACTTATTTGTGCATTTTCTACGTAATAACAATTAATATTTTGAGAGCCATCCATTTGAGTGGCTAGTATAGGTTTCTCAAGTGTTTTTAATAAGTATTCGGGTACTATTGCTTTATTAATTAAACAACTGGTACATCCGGGATCTACTAGTGCTATTGTTTCTATTTCTATATCTTTTATCTTAATTTTTATCAGAACTTTTATGGTGGAGAATTCTTTATCTTCGTTACATATTAAAGTTGTATGACTATTTTCTATATTCATAAGTTCTGCTTCTAATTTTTCTAAATGTACTGTGTCTACTGTCTCTTGTGTATCTGTTTCCTCTTTAGTTTTTCCTTTCTCTAGAGTAGTTATTCTTTGTTCTAAATCATTTAATCTAGTTTCTAGAGTAGATACTCTTAAATTTAAGATCTGATTATTTGTATATTTTTGTCCATTATTTTTTTGTGATTCTATCTTTATTTTTAAAGTATTTTCTATACAATTTATACACGCTTCTAGGTAACACTTCTTGCATTTTGCTCTATTTTCTTTACTTGGATACCAACTACATATTCTACATCTATTACTGTCGAGACCCTTATTTCTTTGGAAGTCATGAATACACTCTTGTGTAACATTCATCAAATTATTGATTACTAAATTGTTTAGATCTAAATCTTCAATTTCTTATCCTAGTTCATTAACTAAGTTGTCTTCTTCTGATTCTGACGAATCAGATTTTAAATTGTCTTTGTCATTTATATCAATACTTATTATTGAGTATATACTTTCTGTATCTGACATGTATTCATCTACATTTAATAGTGTTTCTTGAAAGTCTTCTATTAGTTGCGAATTTCTTGTCCTATTATTATTTCTCTTAGGACATACGTTGGCTAAATGATCTATGCTGCCACATGTATAACATTCTAGTTTATTTTTATAATTTCTATCATTTCTGTATTTTCTAACATGTCTATCTCTATTAAGCCATGGTTTTTTAGCTTTAGATTTCCTTAGGAAATATTGTTTTTTGCTATACGGTTTTTGATTGCTTCGTTTCTTATACCTCCTATGTTGTTTTTGATCATAATTCTTGGTTGTATATATAACTGATTTACAAAAATTCATTTCATTCTTTTTTAATTGTTTCTGTATTTGTATGTTTGTACATTTTTCAGTTAAGATATCCATTATATGTTGAGTTCTATGTCCTATTGTCCATTTAAAATTTGGGTTTGCTGCAACCCCATCTCTTTTATACCATCTTTCTTCGATTTCTCTTCCTAAGGCTCCGGGTAGTTTATTAAATAATTTTTTACCTAGTTCTTCATTAAATGTATTTCCACTAACAATACAGTAGTAAAAATAATCTTGTAAGAACTTTTTTATGTATACCCAGTGTGATATACTGAGTTGTTCTAACTTGATTAAGGCTTCATTTTGTAAATCTATTAATCCACTATTTGGATCTTTTCCGGTTAATAACATGTGCATTTTATTTGTAAAATTATAAGGGTTTGGTCCCATACTTAGTAGAATCTGGAAATCATGTGGACAGTTTGTCTTAAAACTTTCCCATGTAGCTTTAGCAGATTCTCCTAGGAAGGTTTCTAAATATTTATACATTGTTTCAGTGTCAGTCTCAGTATAATGTCTTAAGTAATCAGCGGCTACTATACCTTTCCATAAATCTATTACTGTATCCCACATTTGGGGATCATGTGCAGCGATATTTAAAATTTTTCCTTTGCTACCTCCCTCTTGGAGTTTAATTGGTTCTTCTATAGGCATTCTTTTTCCTGCTGGTTTTATATAATCTCCTTTAATTTCTGTATCTGGGTTTGCCTTAATTGCAGGTCTTCTAGGTACATTACCGGTACTGTAATCTATTGGCTGCGGATTAGGATTTGTTTGTTGGAAAGGGCTAGCACTTGAGGAGCTAGCTGGTTCTAACTCAGCTAATTCTTTGTAACTAATGGTAGAACTTGGTATAGATATTGTATCTTCTTCAAATTTAAAGAAAGATTCATTACTTCTATATCCTAGATTATCACTTCGTTTTTGGCAACTTTTGAAGTGTTCTATACATTCATTTATCTTCATATCGTCTTTTTGGCATCCTTTACATTTAAACATTATATTTTTATATTCTTCTGCTAAGTTTTCTGCTTTTTCTATGGCTAAGTCTACTTCGTATCCTTCTTGTAAAACTTCTATATTCATAAATTCGTTTTCTGTTTCTATGTTACTTTCTGTTTCATCGTCATCTAAATTTCTTTTCGTTGTGTAGTTATAATCTGTAAATCTAACTGAGGTCTCTCCTTTACTTGTAGTATATAATAAGTGAGAGTCTGGTGTGAAAGTTTTTGGTTTAGTAAATTTGTTTAGATTCCATTCTAAACCTGCGTATATTTCTGGGTCTATTTTTATTGGTTTTATAAGACTTATTCCTTTGTTTCCCATTATCTCAACTACATCATTTACTTTTAATTTAAATTTTGTGTTACTACTTAAGGTTAACTTACCTATAAAACCTATGCACATTAGTAAATTATTTCCACTATTCATTTCCTCGTATCCTTTAGTTTGGATTCCTATTTTAATATTTCTTCCGAATTCTTTTAGATTCATTAGGAAATCTGGACTAATATAGAAAATGCCGCCATTATTAGTCATATCTATTTCTATTAATCCTATTATAGATTTTTTAATGTCTGACCATCTATCATCGTATATTGTTATTAATACTTTAGCTCCTAAGTTTTTTCTCGTTAATCCTTTTATTCCTATAACAATTAATCCCATATGCATTAAAATCATTTTACTATTCTTTATATGTTTTAATGAATTAATATTTACTAAGTCTAGTATTTTAAAATCTTCTCCTAAGGCTGATATTTGTTCTTCCCTATAATGTCTAAATAACTGATTGTCTGAAGAAAAATATCCTGCATTATATAACGTCTTAGGATTTAGTAATTTTAACTGATGTTGTTGAAAGATTTGTAAATCTTTATCTACATCTATTATTTCGTTAAGTTCTTGGTTTTGTTCTATATTAGATTGTCTTCTGCATATTCTAGATAATATATTATTATTTCCTATCCTGTTTTCTGAGAAACTGATTCTTTGTCTTTCGTTGTTATTTTCGATAGTTCTCCGTCTGACTCAGACAACAGCACTCAACCAGTAAGACAAATGCTCAGACACAGACTACGCCAGAACAGAGTTTTCCATCTCCTCAAAAAATGGATGAGAAGGGTGTGCATTTCCCACTAAATGCTAAGAAATCCACTGTACCGGATGTTGGTACAGCTAGTCCGGCTTAAACGGTAACCGGTAAAGACAAACCAAATCCGTTGATGGCTGTCACTTTGCCAAAAAGTGAAGATGGAGGAAGTTCTTCATCAAAAACTAAACTAACAAGATCAGAAAATAAGCTTAAAAAGACTTTAATGGCTAAAAGAAAAAATCAGACAATAGAAACCATAATTAAACAAACATTAGATAAATTTTTCAGTAGCCAGACTCAAGATAAATATGTAAACGAACAGACAAGGGAACAACCCATTAATTCAGATAGAGTTGTACCAGAACCTATTAATTCAGACAGAGTTGTACCAGCACAAGGACAACCCATTAATTCAAACAGAGTTATACCGGAGCAAGACACTAATGGTTCTAGTTCAGGTGAAGACAACAATTTCCAATTCCAAGATGCACAGGATCCCTATGAGGATGATGACTCAGGGATGAGTTTCGATTCAATTGCCCTGCACAACTTGGATACTTGAAGACAAGACAAGGCAACCTATAGTTAGGATAACTTTTAGTCTTTTTCTACTGTATTTTGGAAATATATGTAGCTAGTCAAGTGGGGATGCCCACTTTATGTCTTGTAAATATCAGGGTCAGTCTGAGTGCTTCCTTTATCACTACTTTCTAAAAAGAAAGAAAAACTGTTGAAGCACGCGTCTGGAAGAAATTAATAATGCATATGACGATGGGGCCCAAAGAGCACCCGGCTTGCATTATTGAAGTCTTCTTTCTTATCCCTTTCTTATCCCTTATCTAGAAGTGTCGGCCCACTATATGATGGCCACGTAGTGTTGCTTTAGACCACTCCTTTATGAAATATTTGCCTATAAAAGGCATGTATTTTTAGAGTGAAAGAATCAGAGTGCAATTACCCAACTCCAGAACCCATGTATAAACCTCTCCTTCCAAAACACCCATCAAAGCCAATCTTCTTTCTATAAAATTTTGTATCAAGTAACCTGTTTGTTTTAATAAAAGCTTCAAGGTTTCTATCTGATCTTTAGGGGGTTCCCGAAAGGGAAACCTCTCTCCTAAGTTACTTCATGTAAGTTCTTATTTATGTATTTTTTCCCCACAAAAATATTTTCTTTATGAATGATTTTATCTATGTTTAAACACATCTTACATATTTTTGTACATCATGTAAATTAGTTGTTTCTATAAAAAATTTTACCCTCAGTATATGGTTAGCCTCTTAATTTCTTGATAACAACGATGGATTAACCTGTAAATTCCTAGGAATTCTGGCCTTGATAGTCCGTCAAGTCTGCAGAATAGACATAGGACGAGTGTTAATTGCCTGATAAAAATATTCTGGGGTGTGGTTAAAGAAGTATGGTGTTAAGAACATAGATTAGGAGGAAGAGATGAACAGAGTAAGTTAAAAAAAAAAAGTGAAAATTTTGGGGAAAATATAAATCATAAGAACGATAAAAATGAAGAAACAACGAGAGAGAGGGAGTACTAAGTAGGATTTACAAGTCTGATAAATTTCCAATCGCAAATTCTCTTTTTTCTATAATATCCTTTCTTAAAATTGAAAAATCTTTTTAAATTGAAATATCCCTCCATTTTTGGTATCAGAGCGAGAAGGTTTTGGGAACATTACCTAATAACTAGCCAAAAAAAATAAAATTATAGACTTTGTATGAAAAGACATAGATCATTTCAAGATATAAGGTGTAGCTATTATTATCTATATAGAGAATATAAAAAAATCAGAGGTATAAAAATTAAGAAAACCAATTTAGAAGAAAGTTTAGAAAGATTAGTAACAGCCTGTAGACAAAATAAATCAATTAATAGATCTAGGAGAGCATTAGAACTAGTAAGTGCTATACACTGGGAAATACAAGGTTGCGAAAATGACTTAGAACATAGTGATAAAGTAGTAAAGTGGATAAAAGAACGAATTAAGAAAAAAGCTTATCAACTAGGATAGTAGATGCCAATAAGATATATCCATTATATTAGAGAGGTACAACGCCAATATTATAGGGAAGTTACTTATAAACGTGAGATTATAAAAATACGGAACCAATTTATAGAAAGATTAGAAAAATTAGATAAAGAAATAAAAAAGTTAGAGACAGATATTATAAAGTTTAGAAAAACAGAAAATTACGAAATAGTTGCTATAGGTATAAATCATTATAAAAACATTTTAATTAGCGAACGATCTAGATTAATAGAGACTATACAAGAACTAGACTTAGATATAACTTGGTCAAATAATAGATTAAGATATCAAACTAAACTAAGCAAAAAATATCTTAACTTAAACCACTTAGGATAACAACATAGCTTCATTAAAACGTCTAGACTATTTAGATCTTAGATTTCAACCAGAAAGGAAATATAGAATATTAAAAGATAATTCTACTATAAGGTGTAATTTTAACCAAGGAGAACATATATTACACTCAGAAGATAAACAATATAACACAATAATAGACTTTTTGATTAATTCTAGCGAAAAAACACAAGAAAAAGATAACAGTATAATAAAAACTTTAGAACAGATAGAAGTTACTCAAAACAGGCATAAAAAGACCTTAGAAAAAATAGAACAGAATTTAGACTATTTAAAATCACAAGAACTAGAAATAGATAGAAAAATTCAATATCTAAATCATAAATTTAATTTAGAACAAATACCTACAAAAATAGAAATCGAAAAACTAATAAAAACATTAATAGAAAAAACTAAAGAACTAGAAGCAAAAACAACACAATTAATATCTAGGCTTGTCGAACAAGTAGAAAATATAATTAGGGAAATTAAAGACTTACAAGAAATAACAAAAAGATTAGAAGAAATATTGCTTTCATGAGTGAGGAAGATACAAACTATATAAAGGCACTAGAAAAATCAAGAATTCATCACAGCGAACCAGAAGGATTATCTAGGTATATATCCTCAAGTCAAACAGACAAAGTTTTACTAAAACAAAATAATACCATAATAGAACTACTTATAGATTTGCATAAAAAGATAGATAGTTTAATTCAAAATAAAGTAATAGTTACAACACCAAAAGAACCAGAACTACCTGAACTACATAAAAAGATAGATATCTTAATAAAAGATAAAGAAACCAAAGAAAAACAAAAACCTATTTCAGAAATAGAAGAACTGGTAAATCAATTAAAGAAAATTGAAATAACCCCTTAAAACGAACGCAAGAAAATAATAAGAAAACCACAAAGATGGACCTTATTTATATATATATATATATATATATATATATATATATATATATATATATATATATATATATATATATATATATATATATATATATATATATATATATGGACAGGGGAGTTTCCTATAACCGACAACCCCACGTGAGCCACGTCAAAGTATACCTTCCGTCAATATCTTCCAGCCATGAAATCTAAGGTATGCAAGTGTTTATCTACGACTCCTTTAGTCCATAGAGTCTACGAATCCCTTTTTGAAAGTTCAAGTTATGTATATATATATATATATACATATAAGAGAAATGAGAGGAAAATAATACAAGTTCTCAGCTGAATGGGGTATTTATAGAGGTTTAAAAGAGTGGTGAAAGACCAAAATGCCCCTAAGAAATAAATAAAACCCGAATCTGTCCTTCAGTGATCTATCCGATAGGCTGAAGTAAATTGACTATAACTTTTTATTCCGATGTCCAAATTGGATGAAACCAATTTTATTGGAAAGAAGACTCTCAGAGATTTCTGTTGATATATAGCAGCTCACACAGTTCATTATGTAAAAGGAGTTATGATCATTTGAAGTTGACCAAAAAAATTGCCTGGCTGCAGTATTTTTTTTCCTGCACATTTTACTGTTCACAGTTCGATCGGAATGGTCGTAGTTTGATCGGAATGGTCGTAACTCATCACTCGAGTGTCCGTTTTGGGTGATCCACATATAGTTGGAAAGCTTATTCGAGGGTGGGTTGAAATCCAAGAAATGACACACAAAAAATTATAAATCATTCTCGAAGATAGGATCCAATACGTTTACGCACAAAATTTCGACGAAAACTTTTTCGGGGTATTACACATATAACATGTATATGTTAAAAATACATGTCTATAGAAGATATATACACATATATACGCACCATTCAATATATATGTACTACTTTAAATAAAACATATACTACATTATATATACATTACAATATATATATATATATATATATATATATATATATAGTTATATATATAGTTATATACTCCCTCCATCCCATTTTATGTGTCATCATTTTTCTTTTTTGTCCGTCCCAAAAAGAATGTCATCTTTCCTTATTTGGTAACTATTTAAAGACACAATTACACTTTTATCCTTATTGGTCCCACTTATAAGGGCCCACTTAATTAAAATAATAATAGTGCATTGTTTTAATGAAGGACAATTTGGTAAAAAATATCAAGTCTTTACTTATTTCTTAAACTCCGTGCCCGGTCAAATGGCGACACATAAAATGGGACGGAGGGAGTACTAATTTATAATTTATAAAATATATACACATGTATACGTTAAATATACATGTCTATAGAAGATATATATAAATATATACGCACCATTCAATATACATGTACTACTTTAAATAAAACATATACTACAAATATATATATATATATATATATATATATACTACAATATATATACAATTTATAAAACATATACACATGTATACATTAAATATACACATCTATAGAAGATATATACACAAATATACAAAACATATGCTACTTAATATAATAAATTAATAATACTTGATAGTAAATTAGTAATATATGAAAAGTAAGTTTTTATTTTAAAATATAAATTCAATTTAAATCATTAAATGAAAAAAGTAAGGACTAAGGAGTGAATGAATGTTGAATTTTATTGATTGCAAAATGATCCAAAATTTATAATTTACATGAATGAAAAATCTACAAATTATGCATCATTTTTTCCAACTCATTCATGTTAATATTAACGGGAACTTGCATAGGATAGTCAAAGTCAACGGAGGCAAAATCATGCATTAGACTTGATTCTGCTAAGTTCTCCCGTGAAGTTCAAATTTCTGCTTGTCGTTTGGCTTCGGTTCCATTCCTTGATTTCTTTTGTCCGCTCTAATCCAATCTTTGAGGCAAATTAGAACATTCATTGCACTGATTTCTAATGAGTGTCGGTTGTCTCCAAGTTGTTGTCATCCCTAACTAAAACCATTCTCTGATGCAACAGTTGACATTGGAACATTCAAGATATCTCTATCTAATCTTGTAAGTACAGGATATTGTGTTTCATTACTCCTCCACCAATCCAACGTGTTGATCTATCGTTTGCGATCCTCTGGCGGTGACCGAAGATAATATTTAAGCTCTTCTCGATAAGTTGATGTGTAAGCTCTCTCATCAACACTATTCTAACAAGGTAAATCATAAAAGGAATCAGGAAAACCACTATGTACCGGCCTTTTAGAAGATGATGGATCCTCGGGAGGATGAGGAGTGACAGTTGGAGTGATATTTGTAGGTACGGCTAAATCAACTAAATCAGCATAGTGATTATATAATTTTTCTATGTATTCATTCGCATCACCCATAGCCGTCCACAAATCAGGTTGTACTTGTTCAGAATCATTGTTAGTATTTATTTCTAAGTTAGCATAAATAATAGTACTAAAATGGCACATAGTATTATATTTCATGCACAGATTTAGCATAGCACCAATCAAGTAAATAGGGGAAATCGGAAAAAAATATTTTTTAAATTTAGTAAACATGGCACCAACAGCTTCTTTATAGCCTTCTTTATTTTTATATTCTTTGAGCAAATCAGAAATATCGACTGTATATGCTAAAATATTACAAACAGTAGGATAATAAGCACTGAAAAATTCAACCGTAGCTATATAAATTTTTTCTAAAAACTTAACAAGATCATTAATTACAACCCAATCAGAATCATGTAGCATACAATCAGCAGATTCAGCAAATGAACCACAATATTGGTTAAAAGCTAGTGTAATAGGAACTCTATATTTATATCAAGTTTTTAAAAAATCATACGTAGAATTCCATCTAATATCAATTTCCTCACGCATCAATATCGGTGTAAGTCCATTTTCTTGACATTTAACTTTAAATTCTCTAATACTTTTTCTTAGATTATTTTCTTGAATAAAACCAACAACAAGACGGATTTTTTCAACATAAAGCTCAAAAAACTCAAGACCATCTTTTACAATTAAATTATATATATGACATGCACACTTAATATGAAAAATTTCAGGTAACGACGGAGATAGCTTAGATTTTAACTTTGTTATAGCAGTCTTGTTGTTAGAAGCATTATCAAAAGCAATACATAAGTTTTATTTTCGATACCATAAAATTCTGCAACTTTAACAATCGAATCAACAATAAAATCTCCAGCATGTTTACGATCTTCATCATATAAAAAAGCAAGAATACATTTTTGCATCACAAAATTACTATCTATCCAGTGACAAGTAACGGTTAAATAATCATTTTTATTTACAGCACGATCAAGATCAGAAATTAGGGACAATCTACATTGAATATTTTTAACATTGTTGATAAATAAAAACAATATTGTGAATGAAGTCTAAAAATATCAGACCGACAAGTACTTCTAGGAATATCATTAAAAATAGGATTATAAAGTGATTGAATATAATGAATAAAAGCATCAGAAGAAGGGAAACTAAAAGGAAAACAACCCACAGATACTATTTTAGCTATTTCTTTCCGGTCCCTCAATTTATTATACTTCTTCATTACTTGACCGGTTGCTGGGTCCATTCTAGTTTGCGTTGGCCCACCAACAACCCCACCACCTCGTGCAATATTTTAACTCTCTTTCGTGAGCATCACATATATGTCTCATTAACGTACTCGTATCCCCTTGCTTGCCTCCGCTTTTATACTTATATATTTGATGACAAATATTGCATTGCACATCAGTATCTGATACATGTTCAAACAATTGTCATGCAATACTAGTTGTTTTACGAGCTCTTACGGCACGGGGAGGACGGGGAGGGAGATTAACCTATTTAGATATAACGTTAGCATTTCCTACTGTGGGTGTCTCACCAATATTTTTATCATCTTCGTCTAAATTAACCGCATCTACTTCATTTTCTTCTTCTATACCGTAGTTTTTCTAAGCTTCTACATAATCCATATCGTGAGCACCTACACCCATTTCTTCCTCAAAAGGTGTACCAAGCGGTGCCGGAGGCAAAGGCACACGGGTATATCTACTACTTGAAGTACCTCTACCGCTAGTAATTCATTTTTTGCTACCACTACCACTTTCGGGATAAATTTTTTTAACGCCTTTAGTGGCGAGGTTTCTTAATTTATCCATAATATAAATTAAACTAAAAAATTTCAAACCACAAATATAATAAAATAAAATATTTAACAATTAATGCACTAATTAAAAATTAAACGTAAGAGATGGAATGATAATACCAAATTTTGAAAGTATCCGAAGGTTGCGACTTTAAAAACTTCCACTCGTACTTTGTAATCGCAAAATTAAAAAATTAAAGTAAGCACTTTAGAAATTTAAATATATAGAATATTTGAGAATTGAGAGGGAATGAGATTTAAGAGAATGAAAATTTGTGTGAAAAATGATTTGAGAGTGTAGGGTATTAATAGAATTTTTTTTGGGATTAAAAAAATATTTAAAATAATTTTTTTTTAATTTATTAAAAAAGGCCATTTGAGCCGTTTTAAGGGCCCAAACGGTAATATAGCCGTTGGGCCCAACGGTCCAATTTTTACAAAATTCAATTTTTTTTAAAAAAAAAAATTACTCCGGCTGGTTAACTGGCGGGCCCAGACTGAGTTTGGTCTGGACCGGATTAACCGAGCCCAAACCAAAAAATAACCTGACCCATGACCCGGTATCCTACAGCCCGTGGGCTGACCGGTCCAGGTCATACTAGACCGGATTTGCTTAGTGGGATGGGTCGGGCCGGGTCAGCCCGACCTGTTTGATAGGCTTAATACGTACTATTCTAAAAAAATTGTTTCAATAATGTGTGTTTTATCAGAATTGAATAAGTTTCTCTATAAGAGGAGCACGACCAATAAGGAGATAATAATTCTCTAATTATTGATAATATCTTGTGAAAATATCCTTTGGTATTTTTAAGGAGTGTGTAGCAGTGAAGTTATAAAGATTTGACATGAAATTTTAACTTACTTTTTTGTGTTTATAATTTTAGACTAAAGATATATAAAATAAATTATAAAAATAATTTTTAATTTTTATAATTTTAAATAAATAAGTAAAATGTTAAAATTAGAAAATTATATAAATATATATTTTTAGATACTAATTAAACAAAAATAAAACAAATAATTTAAAACAGTCTTTACTATGAAATGTGTAAAATTATTATTAATACTCTAAGAGATAATACATCAACCCCCCCCTAAACTTGTCTCCCCAACTTATCTTCTATTTATTTACCCCATTAACATCTTTATAGTGGATTTATTTCCCTCCTTATACTGACGTGACATTTTCTTAAGAAAAAAAAACGCGTTAGCAATATTTTTTTTTTAAAACTAATATATATATAAAGAAAAAAAAATCCTCCTCTTCTCCACCCAACCCCGCCAACAGCGCCCCCCCCCACTTCTCCTTAGCCAACACCCCCACCCCACTTCTCCTCCAATTATGAAAGTTGCCACCCCACCTTTAATTTATCCTCCTTCGACCTCTTAGATCAATAAAAAACATGAAATTGAATTTGAAAATTAAAAAATCTACATGATTTGAATGTTTGGTTGTTGATTTTAGAGAATTTGGTGTTGATTTGATTGAATTTTTCATGTGGGTTGAGTTTTTTATCACTATTTTATGATATTTTTCGATGGTGGTAATTAAATTTTTCAAGTGGGTTGAGTTTTTCGACGAAAATTTGCCGGAAAACCTGGCAGGTGTGGTTATGTGGGGGTGGACGGAGGTGGATGGGGGTATGTTTAGGTGTGGGAGTGTAGGGGTCGATGGGGGCGTGTGTGCAGGTGGGGTAGACGGGAGGGGGGGAAGGGGGGGTATTTTTTTAATTTAAAATATTTTATATATTTTAAAATATGTATATATATATATATAAAAGTATTTAAAAAGTACTTTATTTACGTGGCTATGATGTGGCGGTGATTTGGCACTAACGTGACGCTGACGTGTCAATGAGTGTGATGCACTCTCCCTCATGAGAGTGGTATTATATATTAAGGGGGAAAATTAATTCACTATAAAAATGTTAAGAAGGTAAATAATTATTCGTAAATTTTAAGTGCTAAATTAAGTTGTCGGGACAAGTTCAAGGGGGTTTTGATATATTATTTCATACTCTAATAAGAAACTTGTCATCACTGAATTGACAATGCGAAAACCCTTGCGCATGGTACCTAAAAAGTCTTATTTTGTAGGTCCTATTCAATTCTCAATTTGGAACAGATTTTCTTTTTTCCTAAGATACTATTAAGTCATTCAAAAAAATAACAACAGCATAAATTAAAGAATAAAAATAAATTTAAGTTCAAACTGCTCTGACAAGTTATATTATACTATTATATATACGTCTGTTTAAGTGTCTATCAATGTTTTTAATTTATAAACTTGATCCGATTGCTATTAGTAGTCCAAACAATGTTGAAAAGTAAAAGTAAAACGTAAAAGAAGAACATGATTAGTGAATGGAGGCTTTAATTAAACAATAGTTGTAAGGTGCATGGCTCAAACGGCTGTGAGTGCATGCATATACTATACTAATGGTATTACTATATTTAGGGGTGTTTGGTTATAAAAAATATTTATTTTTTTATTTTAATTTATTTATAAAAATTTAAAAATAACTTTAATTTATATTTATGATCAAATATAATTTTAATTTCAATTTTAACTTCAACTCTAATTTATATTTGATTTTTCATTGTCAAACGCCCACATAGGTCTCTATCAGAACATGCAAATGCCGGTCAAATATATTTCCGCCACTTACGACACGACATAAGTAGTCAGATAACTGTAAGTTGCCTTTGTTGAACCTTAAGCGTTTTTCAAAAACACCAAAATGGAAACTTTTAATAGTAGTTCAAAGGCAAATTTTGAGAAGAAACACAGACAATTTTATCATGCTAATAATATACTATATCATAAGTTATAGTGGTATAATTGGAGAAAACTTTTCCAATTCTGTTTTCCTGAAAAGTATACTGTGGCTATAGCTAGCTCTACTTGTACCTTTGCAGTTGGAGTAGGAAATTTTACTAAGGGATAATCTAAGGGTGTCAAATGGGACCGGGCTGTTCGGTCAGCCCACGGTCAATAAGGATATCGAATATCGGATATCGGGCTGAGTTATTTTTGGTTTTGGGTCCGGTTAATACGACCCGGACCAAGCCCGCTGGTTAACCTGCCTGAAATCGATCCAATTTATTTTATTTTTTAAAATTAACAAATGGACCGTTGAGCCCAAAGTAGTCGTTGGCCCAACGGCTATATAGCCGTTTTTGGGTCCAAACAACTACTTTGTCCATTTTGATTAATTTTTTTTTTCATTTAAAATTATTTTTTAATCCAAAAAAAATCCTAGAAATACCCTATACTTTCAAATCATTTTCCTCACAATTTTTCTTTCTCTCAAAATCTCATTCTCTCTCAAATCTCAATTCTCAAATATTCTATATATTTAATTTCCTAAAGTGCTCACTTTAATTTTTTAATTTTGCGATTACAAAGTACGAGTGGAAGTTTCTAAAGTCGCAACCTTCGGATACTTTCAAAATTTGGTATTGTCGTTCCATCTCTTACGTTTAATTTTTAATTTGTGTATTAATTATTGAATATTTAATTTTATTATATTTGTATATTTTAAATTTTTTTAGTTTAATTTATATTATGGATAAATTAAGAAACCTCGTCACTAAAGGTGTTAAAATTTTTTGTCCCGTCAGTGGCAGTGCTAGTAAAAAGCGAATTACTAGCGGTAGAGGTACTTCAAGTAGTAGATATACTCGTGTGCCTCCGGCACCGCTTAGTCAACCTTTTGAGGAAGAAGTAGGTGTACCTTTAGGTGTAGGTGCCCACGATATGGATTATGTAGAAGCACAAAAAAATTAGGGTATAGAAGAAGAAAATGAAGTAGATGCGGTTAATTTAGACGAAGATGATGAAAATATTGGTGAGACACCCGCAGTAGGAAATGCTAACGTTAGATCTGAACTGGTTAATCTCCCTCCCCGTCCTCCCCGTGCCCCAAGAGCTCGTAAACCAACTAGTATTGCATGTCAATTTTTTGGTCGTATATCAGATATTGAGGTGCAATGCAATATTTGTCAACAAATATATAAGCATAAAAGAGGAGGCAAGCAAGGGGGTACGGGTACATTGATGAGACATATAAGTAATAATTACGAAAAGGAGTTAAATATTGCACGAGGTGGTGCAGATGTTGGTGGGCCAATGCAAACTAGAATGGGCCCAACAACCGGCCAGGTAGTGAAGAAGTATAATAAATTGAGTGACCGAGAAGAAATAGCTAAAATGGTAGCTGTGGGTTGTTTGCCTTTTAGTTTTCCTTCTTCTGATGCCTTTATTTATTATATTCAAGCAATTTATAATCCTATGTTTAATGGTATTTCTAGAAGTACTTGTAGGGCCGATATTCTTAGACTTTATTCACAATATTATTTTTATTTATCAACATTGTTAAAAAATATTCAATGTAGAATGTCCCTAATTTATGATCTTGGTCGTGTTGTAAATAAAAATGATTATTTAACCATTACTTGTCACTGGATAGATAGTAATTTTGTTGTGCAAAAACGTATTCTTGCTTTTGTATATGATGAAGATCATAAACATACCGGAGATTTTATTATTGATTCGATTGCTAAAGTTGCAGAATTTTACGGTATTGAAAATAAATATTATGTATTGCTTTTGATAATGCTTCTAACAACAAGACTGGTATAATAAAGTTAAAATCTAAGCTATCTCCGTCGTTACTTGAAATTTTTCATGTTAAATGTGCTTGTCATATATATAATTTAATTGTAAGAGATGGTCTTGAGTTTTTTGAGCTTTATATTGAAAAAATTCGGCTTGCCGCTGGTTTTATTCAAGAAAATAATCGTAGAAGAAGAATTAAAAACTTTAAACTTAAAAGTGAACAAAATGGACTTGCACCGATATTGATGCCTGAAGAATGTGATACTAGATGGAATGCTACGTATGATTTTTTAAAAACTTTTTATAAATATAGAGTTCCTATTACACTATCTTTTAACCAACATTGTAGTTCATTTGCTAATTCTGCTCACTGCATGCTACATGATTCTGACTGGGCTATAATTAATGATCTTATTAAGTTTTTGAAATTTTTTTATACAACGACGGTTGAATTTTTAGGTTCTTATTATCCTACTGTTTGTAATATTTTGGCATATATAGCCGATATTTATGGGTTTCTCAAAGAATATAAAAATAAAGAAGGTTACAAAGAAGCTGTTGGTGTCATGTTTGCTAAATTTTAAAAATATTTTTTTTCGATTCTCCCTATTTACTTGGTTGGTGCTATGCTAAATCCGTGCATGAAATATAATACTATGTGCCACTTTAGTACTATTATTTATGCTAACTTAGAAATAAATACTAACAATGATTCTGATGATGAAGAACAAGAACAAACTGATTTGTGGACGACTATGGCTGATGCGAACGCTTACATAGATAAAGTATATAACCACTATGTTGATTTAGTTGATTTAGTTGTACCGACAACTATCAATCCAACTGTCGCTCCTCGTCCTCCCGAGGAGCCATCATCTTTTAAAGGGGCGGCATATAGTGATTTTCCTGATCACTTTTATGATTTACCTTGTTGGAACAGTGTTGAGGAGAGAGCTTACACAATAAATTATCGGGAAGAGCTGAAGTATTATCTCCGATCCCCATTAGAGGATCGCACACGAAGGATCAACACGTTGGATTGTTGGAGGAATAATGAAGCACAATATCCTGTGCTTTCAAGAGTAGCTACAGATATCCTGAATGTTCCAATGTCAACCGTTGAATCGAAGAACGTTTTTAGTCAGGGACGACAGCAGCTTGGAGACAACCGACATTCATTGGGAAGCAATGCAATGAATGTTCTAGTTTGCCTTAGATATTGGATTAGAGACGAACGAAGAAATCAAGGAATGGAAGCGGAGCCGAACGACGAGCAAAGAGTTGAAGAAATTATGACTGTTGACACCTAATTTTTACCCTTCGCAATTCAATTTAATTTTGAGTTTCTTCAATTTTAAAATAAAACCGCAACAATTATTTTGTTCAAATAAATGCTAGTTTAAATTACTTATTCAATTCAATTTTATCATTTAATTTACGATTATACATTTCTCGCATTTTTATATACGAGAGTGTATAAATTTTGTTATTTAAATGAACGCTTTCATTAAAATTAGATTTTTTTATTGATTAAACTTGAAAATTAATTCAAATGGATAAAATCTTGGTTTTAAATATGATTTGCTCTCAAAACATTTTATTTGGAGCAATATTTGTTGGATTTTTATCAAATTAAGAATCTCGAGGTTAATTTGTTACTTGATTCGTGCCAGATTGCGATGCAATTTAGCGAACGAATTAAATATGACCTCAATTGAAATCAAATTGGCCCCAATTGTAATGCAATTGAACAATAGATATTCAATTTGGTTATAATTTAAATAAGTCATTTAAATTGTAATCCAATCTTAATCCCCAAAAATACCATTTCCTAATTGGGATTATTTTGATCCAATCAAATTTAATTAGGGTATTTAATAATCCCAATTAGATTTAATTGGGTTATTAAACAACCCCAACATAACCTAATCTAAACCCATTAGCCCATTCCACTTGACCCAAAGCAACCCATTTCTTCCTCCTTTAAATGTACCAGCCCAACACCAAAGTAACCCAACCCGGCCACCTTATACCTTCTTCAATATCCATAAACAACAAGCAAAAGCCGACAATGTCAACCAAAGCAAACGACACCCTTAACAACATATACACGACAACTCGATCAACTTTGCGATCTCAAATCCCATGACTCAGTACCGAAAACCCAAACCCGATTCCAATGTCGACCCGCAACCCAGTTCTGACCTGATGATCTTGCAAAACCTACCGTCTTCTCTTTCCTAGCTTCGATCGCACTCCTCACATGATTAGCATGCGTTGTTCATACCATGTAATGTTCAAGAATCCTCTAGAAAATGTGTAGGTGTCCATTCCAACGACTAAATGCCATGAATTTCGGATTGAATGGTACAAAATCGTACATACTTTCCCGATTCTCATTGGCTCATGAGGTAATTTTCATCTTGGAATTTCTTGGTTGGACGATTTGGGATGGTGTGGATAAAATCCAAATTTGGCACTGGTTTTGGAGGGGGAAATCATAGGAGGATTTGATTTTCAAATCCCAAAATATCCTATTTCAAAAATTCCCGATTTACCCCTAATTCATTTTCTACATAAAGACCCTAGGGTCACTGTATTTGGGGGGGGGGCTTTTTTCTTTTTTTTTGGGAAATTTGGAGAAAATTGGGAGTTCTTCTTTGGGTAGGAAATTTTTTTGAGCTAGCTAGGTCCAAAACCAAAAGAGTGGAAAATCTTTCTTTCTTTGAAAAGAAAAGCAAGAGAAAAATAGAGAAAATGTTAGAGAAAAAGGGAACTGTTCTGTAGCAAAAACTCTAGAGAGAGAACGTGCTAGTCGAGATTTTTATAAAAGACATAGACTTTCTGGTGGTGGTCGAAATCCCGGCGTAAGTTCGTGGTCCGGTTTTGCTGCTCCAAAATAGGTAATCTTCCTTCCTATTTAGTTTTAATTTTATTTCTTCTTCATTTCATCATCATTATTTCATCATAGTTGTAATACTTCATGCTAGAGAATAGTTGTGGTAGACGACCTTGGGCTCATAAGTTTTGTTTGTAATGACTATTATTTTGAATCAATATGCTGGTTGTTGTTGTGTTTATAATGTTGGTAATACGATTTTCGTCGAGTTTCTTTAAAATCATCTTTTCAGCTTGTTATTGTGTATTGTCATCGTGTATTGTTGCATCTTTCGGATTGTCGTCGTATATTTTGGCACTCATCGTGTATTGTTGCTTCTTTCGGCTTGTCATCATACATTTTTGCATCTCTCAGCTTGTCGACCGGACGTTCTCATACTGTCCTTCTTTACATACATATGATGTTCATTTAACCGTTTTTAGTTCATAATGCTTGCGTTTCTATAATTCTGTTTGTTTGTTATCTCTTCGAAATGTAGAATAAGAGACCAATGAGTTTGTCAAAAGTCCCAAAGCACCAATTCAATAAGGTCGGCTAAAGCTTCTGACTTTACTATTTTTGCACAACTTGATCAAAAGAATGGAAGATTTGGTTCAGGACTTGTAGTTTTTTTTTTTTTGATTAAGTATAGTTGGTTCCATGCTTGAAATCATTTGAAAACTTGCTTCCTTCTGATTGCTTTGTCACTTTAAAAGGATTTTATTTAATTTGTTGTTAGTATTTATATTGTTCCGTCTTCCTCTTTTACTTATTCACTATCAGTTACCCTTTCCCCTCAAATAGGTTAGGTTGGGAGGTTGAATCACTATTTGAGTAATGAATCTCTATATGTTACAAGATCCTTCTAATTTTTGTCATTGGTCGAACTATAGTTGCATTTTGTGACAATTTTCATTATGTTTTCCTGTTGGGCTTGAGTTCCTCATAATGACGCATATGCTTTTGGGTTCAGCAATAAGACTTGATAAATTAATTTAATATTCCCGTTGATTAAACGAATTGGGTGTTTCGAAAGTTACTCCAAATGATGCTCATGTTTCAAAATACAATGCTCGAAACCGTAGTGGATAAATATTGCTTTTATCTTGCTAGAATGAGTTGAATTTGAGCGAATTTCAAATCATGTATTCGGATTGCCAATTTTGAATCGCTATTAATTCATCTTCTATTAATATAGAATTCTGTGGTCGATACATGCTTCTTTCTATATTCTTGAATCATTTTTATATTTTGTGTGTTGGTTGCAAATATGGAACGAGTATTAATTTTTTCATCTCTTTCTTTGCATGAACCCGCTTGGGAGTCCAATTGGGCTCTTTTCTGCTGCATTACATAATGGGCCATTGAGGCCCATCCTCTAGAAGACTGTGAAAGCCGATCACATAGCATATGGACGCAAGGAGTTGAGAGAATGAAAACGGGTTAAAGTATCATTCTTGAAGCGATGACGAGACCCAAGTCTCATTTCTATTTATTCATTTGTAATCATTATTTATTTATGGTTTTCGTATTTATTTATGTATTTCTTTAATTATTTATTTCGGCCTCGAAGCCAAAGTTGTACTTAATGCAGGTGAAGCGAGACTCAAGCCAAGGGCTAGAAAACTAGATTAGGACAGGTGAAACGGGTCAAAGGCCCAATTAGATTAGGACAAGTTTTGTTGGTTTGGGCCCAATGGCCTAAATCAATTACTTTCTCCTCCCTTTCCCCGTTTATGTGTTTACTTGTTTATTTAATTTGTGTAGACTTAGTTAAAATCCCTATTAAGTCGCCTAAAATTATTTTACACAAATCCGTTCTAAAAACCAATCACTTTTCAACAAATTAATCTTTTAGAAGTTAATCAAAGACGATTTTCAAACAGTCCGGATAACCGCAAGTTAGCAGACATTTTAGGTGCCTAACACCTTCCTAAAACGTTAATAAGAACCGCTTACTCAGAATCTCTTAACTTAAATGATTTTTCTATTTTGGATCATTTGAAGTAACTCTCTAAAGGTTTCTTAATTCCTTTTCAAAATTAAATGGCAACTCTCTTTCAGAAGTTAAAATTTCTTTGCAAAACAGAAATGGCGACTTTGCTGGGGATTTTTAACTTGGTTCTAATCAAATGTTTGATTTTGTCTTTTGATTAACTATTTATATGTTTATATGTTTTGATTCTGTAAAGTTTAACTATCGCATCTCATGGCATATTCCTACATTATTTAAACTGTTTTGGGGTTTCGTAGGTATCCCAGCCACTATTGATCAATTCCAAAACTGTGTTGGAAATACAAACAGTTTATTAGCACGTGAGTCGTCTGATGGCTGTTTGTATTTTCAAACTCAAGTTGTAAGCTTGAGAACCAGTGTTCAAACCCACTCTAGACACCGAGGATAGAACAAAACCAAACCCTATTTTAGGCATGAGCCTAGGACGACCCAATACCCGAGCGGGGTATTAGGCCTATTAAAAAACCTGCCCTACGTCTATTGACCCTGAGTCAATCACAGACGGCTCATACTTATGTGTTGGAGAAATATATAATTGTCTAAATTCAATTTATTACCCTTTGGGGTCGGGGAAAGGCTTATCTTTGTCTTCTTTTTTGTAGATATGACTTAATTTCATTCCGGTGAAAAGTTCAAAATGGTTACCAAACCTGACGATTACCTGAAATTGTGGTGGGATTACATGGGTCCAGATGAGAAAAAAATTGTTAGAACACACATCGGACACCTGCCTTCGTTGATCAAAATGGACGCTTGACCTGAAATGATCCACATGCTTACGACTTTTTAGGATAATCAGAATATGGTGTTTCGCTTCGGAGATGTGGAATTGACTCCTACCATCGAAGAAGTATTAATTTTATATGAGAGTATTGAAATGTGTTTCAAGAGAAAGGAAAAACATGATAAGAACATTTTAGTTCCTACCATGTGGGACCGTCAAACAATCAAAGAGGCATTTTTAACTGACAACGTCACCTGGCTAGGGGAACGTGATGGAGCAAATATCACTTTTTGAGAGTTGTATCATCGATTTGGAAGATTCAATTCCTTTCATAAATTTAGACATAAATTTGAGTTCGAAGCAAAATGGAAGGAGATGAGAGTCTTTGCGTTTGCGGTAGGTCTACTCGGAACCATGGTGTTCCCACAGGGGGAAAATGGCACAATTCATCCAAGGGTTGTTATGGTGGCCCATGAACTTTTCTTTCGAGTAGATTACGATTCTTCCAAGGTATTTCACAATTTAGCTCCCTTGATTGTGGCCGACATATATCAAGCCTTGGGAAGGTGTCAAGTCGAAAATCATTTCTTTCAAGGTTGCAACCTAATATTACAATGGTGGATGATGAATCATTTGGTAAAGGATTCGAGAATGGTACAACCTGATCATAAAATAAGGGTGGATATTCTATCTTCGCACGACATGTGGTTGTTTCTACACAGGTTCAAAAGGGAAGCATCTCACGAATTTTGGTTTAAGACTTTCGGGGAATCAAGAGATGACGATGTGCAATGGTCCATTAACTCTCTTCATTCAGGGAAATACACCATTCGAGGGGGCAAGTGGCCTTTCCTAGTGCTTTTCGATCTCAGGGGGACCCGGCCCTACAATCCTGGCAGAGTTCTTAGGCAACTCGAGATCAAGCAGGAGGCACCAAAAATAGATTCCATGCTTAGGTTTTCATCGAATACAACGAAAGTGAGTCTCTACTCAAAGACGGCATGATAAATGGATAGAGAAGAAAAAGGTGGATGGAAGTGACTTTCTGTATAGAGCATGACCCTGAAGTCAGCGACACTTACAAGGAGTGGTTGAAAAAGAGTCTTGCCGGAGCATTGATTCTGGGACTAAATGTGCCCACTTAGGTTGTGGATGTAGAATCCGAGCATCAAATTCGGCTCCACAGGCTACAAGATGAGTTCCAAAAAAGTGAAATCACGCACCGGCAGATACACATGGAGAATGCTCTAACCATACATATGTTGAGAAAAGAGTTGAAAAGGGCTAGGCAAGACGCTGATGATGCCAGACATTATCTAATCGATTTGGATGATAGCATGGCCTCCCAACTTGATAGTATAGGGAAAATGACTTATGACTGCAAGTCACAATTATGCATGAGTCATCTTATCATCAATAGGTATCAAATGGCACAGGAGTTAAACAAGGCAAAGAAGGAAAAAGCAGATGAAAGAGCCTCCAGTAGCTAGTTTTTCTATTCTTCCCTGCGCGGGAACTTATCTTCTTTCATGTTATTTCCCCTTTTCCCTAAAGATTGTATCCCTATTTCGTTATCTTTTGTAGGCATTTATGCCCTTTTTGTGTCTATATGTGTTAGGGGTTAATAGATTGACTTTGAGGAAGCACATATTTTCTTCAAAAAATCGTGAGGCCTTAACCCTTGGCTACAAAAGGGTCACCCCAACTAGGATACGCGTCATTATAATATTTTGTGTAATATAACTGTTTTATATGCTTATGTGCATTTGTTGAGATCAAAGGCAAGTTTATCCACTATGTCCTACGAATGAATTTGGCTATGACTCGAACAATTTTGGATGGTTATTTACTGTCAAATATTTTGCATTACTTATCACACACAGAAACTAACACATTTGCCTTTGAGTTGTTTTACTTTGCAGATAATAGAAATTACTTTGTGTTGATATAAGATGGGAGAACATCCCTACTTCACCCGATTGAAAGCACACAAAATCCCATCCTCTGACCATCATCCAGAAGTGACAGGAAATGACAAAGAAAGGGCACTGACTATTCGGGATAATGTGGTAGCGGAACCGAATGAGATGATTGCGGAACTTGCAAGAAAGTTAGAAATACTTCAGGAGGAAATAAATCGCACTCGAGATTTTGCTAACTTAGCCATCACCGTCAATGCTCCCGCTCCGGGAGGACACAGGGCTCCACCCCAAATCCCTAACCTCAGCACCCCTATTCTCAGGGACCAGCCAACTAACGTATCATCCAGCTCTGCTCCTCCATTTGTTCAAAATACTAATCGTGAAAATAATCCAGACGCCTACCATCCACAAAATCCGTCTGTAACCTTACAGAACCCATCTTCGAATCCATTCCCAAATCCTCAAAACACATTCTCAAATCAACAAGACTTATTTCCAAATCCGCAAGATTCACTCCCAAATCTACAAAATACGTCAAACCTACCTTCGAATCCACCAAATTCATTTCCAAATCCGCAAAATCCTTCTCCGCCAAACTACTTACAAAGTCCATAGAACCTTTTTAATTTCCAGAACATTCTCCCCACTTACCAACCAAGTTCCTTCCTTCCGTAAAATCAGGCCTCCCTTCCAAATCCCCCTCAAGACGAAAAAGTTGATTGGTTGGAAAGCATTGGCGAAGGGTTTCCTTGACCGGTTCGCATTCAACATCAAAATAGTCCCTGACCAGTATTCACTAGATCGGATCAAACAAAAGAGTGTTGAGAGTTTTTGAGACTATGATTTTCGTTGGAGGAAAGAAGCTGCCAAAGTGCAACCCCCTATGTCCGAGGAGGAAATGGTATCCGTGTTCTCTCGCACTCAAGAAGGAGAATATTATACTAGGATGGTGTCCGCTGTCAGAGAAACCTTTGCAGATTTGGTAAAAATAGGAGAATCATTGGAAGAAGGTATTCGGACCGGGAAGATTGCCAAAACCCCGACGTCGTCTGGGACTGTCATGTTATCAAAGAAGAAAAAGGAAGATGTAGATGTGATTTCTGCTAATCCTGTTACGATAATAAAAAGGAGGTTCAATTCTAGAAATGTTTTATCTTCTCCGCCGTCACCTAACCTTCCGCGCGCGTTCTACGCCCACCCCCAATACCAAGCTCCACTCTCAAATGCCCAGCCTCAGTACCAAAATCCATTCCCAAATATCCAATCCTTATACCAAGCTCCACAGCCAAATATCTTTCCCTAATACCTAGTTCCACCTCCAAATTATCAGTCTTATTTCCAAACCACTCCTCCAAATAATCGAACAAATTTCCAAACACCTCCAAATTATCACCAAGTACCCCCTCCTATAAACCTAAGCCTGTATAACCCCCAACGCCCAAACCACGAAAAGAAACCTCCCTGAAATTTCACCCCACTAGCTGAAAGTTTCACCCAATTGTTTGAAAGATTAAAGAACGCTGGTCATTTGCAACCAATACAGCTAAGGAATATCAAACCCAACTCTAAATTTTTTAATGCAAGTCAACATTGTGCTTATCATTCAGGGGCAGCGGGGTACAGTACAGAGGATTGTGTCTACCTGAAACACAAGATCCAGGATTTAATCGATCAAAAGGTCATTACGCTCCAAGCGCCTACTCCAAATGTTAATAGAAATCCATTGCCCAACCATGGGGTATCTACAGTTAACATGATTGAAGTAGAAGGTGATTGGGCATCTGGCAAGACCATTACCCAGGTGAACTCCGAAAAGTGCAAAAGAGCGGAAGAGGTAGGAAAGATGGAAAAGGTTGTGGCTGCCTTAAGTATCAACGAGAAAGCCCCATTTATAGTGATGACTGCCCCGACTCAAGTGTACGATCCCCCGCCAAGAAAGGAATTTATTGTGCAAACCGCTGCTGCCCAAGGGATGACACGATCGGGACGATGTTACATCCCTGAGGAATTGACCAACAAAAAAGATTCATAGAAAGGGCCAATCACTGAAGGAGAGGTTGAGGAATTTTGGAAGCGTATGCAATCAAAGGATTACTCAATTGTCAAACACTTGGAGAAAACACCAGCCCAAATCTCTGTCTTAGCGCTATTAATGAGTTCGCAATACCACCGACAGGATTTATAGAAGGTTTTGGAGGAAGCATATGTTCCCACAGAAATAAGTGTTGAGAATCTGGATGCGATGATAGGGAACATTATGGGGAATCATCGCATATCATTCAATGATGAAAAATTCCCATTTGAAAGAGTGATGCACAACAAAGCCATGCATGTCACCATCGTTTACCGCAATTATGCGATTAATCAGGTATTAATAGATGACGAATCTGGTGTAAATATTTATCCCCTCTTTACGCTGGTTCAAATGGGCTATGATTTAGGAAAAATTCGTCAAAGCCACGTAAATGTGAGAGGATTCGATGGTGGGAAGAGACATACCATAGGAGAGATTGATTTGCACATCCAAATAGGGCCTGCTGAGTTCAAGACTAAATTTTATGTTATGGATATCCATCCTAGCTACAACCTGCTCTTGGGAAGACCATGCATAAATGGTGCAAAGGCAGTTTCATCACCCCTTCATCAATTATTGAAGTTCATTTGGAAAGATCATGAAGTAGTCATGCAAGGAGAAAGAAGTCGAGCGAACCATCCCAATAGTTATGTTCCGGTGATTGAAGATGTTCCAAAAGGTAGCAGTTTCTATACAGTGGAAATTGTAAATGCTGTGGAAAGAGATTCAACTCCCAAAGTACCGATGCCTTCTGTCTATAAAATAATTGCAACAGTGATGTTAAGAAATAGGTTCAAACCTGGTCGAGGCTTGGCCAATAATTTATAAGGAATTATCGAGCCTATTGCGATCCCAGAGAGAGGATCTAAGTATGGGTTAGGATATCAGCCTACCAGGAAGGATAAGGTTAAGGATGAGCCAGCGAAGAGTCTATTTGGGCCCTTGCCACTCCTGTTCGAGTCATTTCCTGTACGAGAGGTTTCAGATGATGATGGTCTTGGGGATGGGATAGGAGATTTTTTTGAAGGATGCAATGCTGTACCAGAAGATCTCCCAAAGTTCAGTGGGGTGAAGTAGATTGCGCTAGGGGAGGCCTTGCAAAATTGGACCTCCGCTCCACTCATAACCCGTCGCCCATTGTGGTAGATAAAAGGGCAATTACTGATAGTTTTTAAAATTGGTGATGATCCGGAAGAGTATCCATCTTTTATATCTCAAAACTTTCTTTTCGTATCTTACTGCTTTAAAAAAGGCATGGACTTGTATTTGCGCAAGTCATGAGCCACGATTTTGTAATTATCTCCTAAATTTCAATGAAAAAGCCTTCATTTATTAGAAAATTCTCTTATTTCTAAAACACTCCTAGTCATATATTTTGTTATTATCTTGTTATCATCTAACTTGGTTTGTTTGTCCATTACAGTAACAGTAGCTTAAAATCTGCCAATGTCGTGTCATGTCAAAGCTTGAACAAACAAAATGAGGGAAACAATGATGATTGGAAAGACGATGATGAGGAATGATTAGTCGAAGATATGGAGGAATTTGGGAATCGTAAAAAACCCAATCTGGAGGAAACTAAAACAATTAACTTGGGAGATCACGATGAAATCAAAGAGACAAGTGTCAGTATCCACCTCGCGGCGCCACAAAGGAAAGAGCTCATCCACCTGTTGTAGGAATACATCGACGTGTTTTCTTGGTCCTATGATAATATGCCAGGGTTGAGCACCAGCATTGTGTCACATAAGTTGCCAATAAATTCGGAGTTTGATCCAGTCAACAAAAAAAATGGAAATTCAAGCCAGATTTAAGTCTAAAGATCAAAGAAAAAGTGACAAAATAAATCCAGTCTAATTTTATCGAGGTCACAAAATATCCGATGTCGTTAGCCAACATCGTCCCTGTGCCGAAGAAGGACGACAAGATTCGAATTTATGTTGACTATAGAGACTTGAACAGAGCCAGTCCTAAAGATAATTTTCCGTTGCCCAACATCCACATTCTCATCGATAATTGTGCAAAATATGAAATGCAGTTATTCGTTGATTGTTTCACCGGGTATCATCAGATATTGATGGATGAGGAAGATGCAGAAAAATAGCTTTTATTACACCCTGGGGTGTTTATCATTACAGAGTAATGTCGTTTGGTCTCAAAAACGCGGGTGCAACATATATGAGGGCTATGATGATGATATTCCATGATATGATCCATAAAGAGATTGAGGTGTACGTGGATGACGTAATTATTAAATCCTGTGAAAGTTTGGATCATCTGACTCATCTGGAGAAATTTTTTAACAGATTAAGAAGGTACAGTTTGAAATTAAACCCTGCTAAGTGTGCTTTTCGTTTGCCATCAGGGAAGTTGCTGGGGTTCATCGTTAGTAGAAAAGGCATCGAGTTAGACCCATAAAAATTCAAGTCAATTCAGGATTTGCCACCGCCGAAGACTAAGAAGGAAGTTATGAGTTTCATGGGTCGTTTGAATTACATTAGCAGGTTCATCACGCAGTCAACAGTCATATGCGAGCCAATTCTCAAGATGTTGAAGAAAAATGCATTGAATGAGTGGATAGAAGAATGTCAGAGAGTTTTTAACCGCATCAAGGAATACTTGTCTGCACCGCCGGTTTTGGTTCTACTAAGAGAAGGAATTTCATTATTGCTTTACCTGTCAGTCTCAGAAAATGCTTTCGAATGTGTCCTCGAACAACATGATGAGACCGGTAGGAGAGAGAAAGCCATTTACTACTTGAGTAAAAAGTTCACGCCATATGAAGCCCGTTACACTCTTATAGAAAAGACATGTTGTGCTTTGACTTGGACAACACAAAAGTTAAGGCATTATCTGTGGACCTACACAATATATCTCATCTTGAGAATAGATCCATTAAAGTATATTTTTTAAAAGGCCATGCCTACGGGAAAGCTAGCCAAGTGGCAAATGTTTTTGAGTGAGTTTGACATTGTGTATGTAACCCAAAAAACAATCAAGGGGCAAGCCTTAGCGGATCATTTGGCAGGGAACCCAGTTGATGAGGAATATGAGCCACTTCGAACTTACATTCCAGATGAGGAAGTTTTTCTCATAGAAGAAGACATTACAGAGATTTACCTTGGATGGAGGCTATTTTTTGATGGGGCGGTCAACTTCAAAGGTTCAGGAATTAGAGTAGTTTTGGTATCATAAATGGGCCAGCATTTTTCGGTAACTGCTAAGTTACGTTTTCCATGCACCAATAACATGGCTGAATATGGGGCTTGCATTCTGGGTCTCAAATTGGCACTTGATATGGGTGTTCGTGAATTTTTATTCATCGAGGATTTAGATTTGCTGATTCACCAGGTACGGGGAGAATGGGCGGTAAAAAATCCCAAAATCACTCCTTATGTGAAGCTGGTGCAAGAGTTATGTGAAAGATTCAAGGAAGTTGATTTTAGGCATATCCCACGAATACAAAATGAGTTTGCTGATGCTTTGGCCACTATATCTTCCATGATTCAGCACCCAAATCAGAATTACATTGATTCTTTGGAATAACCTTGAAGGAGCAACCCGCGCATTGTGCACACGTGGAAGAGGAGCCTGATGGAAAGCCTTGGTAATATGACATTAAAAGGTATTTGGAATCTGGAATATATCCTGAAGAAGGTAGTAACAACCAAAAGAAGACAATCCAGCATTTGGCAAAGAATTACTTTCCAAGTGGGGAAATTCTTTTTAAGAGGACTCCTAATTTGGGATTCCTAAGATGCGTCAATGCTGCGGAAGCTAATAAATTGATAAAAGAGGTACACGTTGGAATTTGTGGGCCCCACATGAATGGGTTTTTCCTTGCCAGAAATATCCTGAGAATCGGTTACTTCTGGATGACTATGGAAAATAATTGTAGTAAGTATATGCAGAGATGTCCAAAATGTCAAATAAATTGAGATCTGATTCGAACGCCTCCACACGAGCTTCACACAATGAATTCTCCTTGTCCTTTTATAGCTTGGGGCATGGATGTCATCGGACAAATAGAGCCATTAACTTCAAATGGGCATAGATTTATGTTGGTTGCCATTGATTATTTCACTAAGTGGGTTGAAGCGGCTTCGTACAGAGCCGTCACTAAGAAAGTGGTTACGGATTTCATCAGGAATAACTTGATTTGCCAGTTTGGAGTACCAGAATCGATCATTACTGACAATGGGGAAAACATGAACAGTCACTTGATGAAAGAAATTTGTGATCAGTTCAAGATTGTGCATCGCAACTCGACTGCATATCGTCCCCAAATGAATGGAGTTGTGGAAGCGGCCAACAAGAATATCAAGAAGATCTTTAGAAAGATAGTCGAAAAATGATAGATCATGGCATGAGATGTTACCTTATGCCTTTCTAGGGTATCGCACAACAGTTCAAACCTCCATCAGGGCGACCCCCTATTTACTTGTCTATGGGAATGAAGCTGTGATACCTGCTGAAGTTGAAATACCTTCCCTAAGGATTATTCAGAAAGCTGGACTAAGTAACAAAGAATGGGTTCGTGCTCGCTATGAACAACTCATGTTGATTGACGAAAAGAGAATGGTCGCTGTATGCCATGGTCAGTTGTACCAACATAGGATGGTTCATGCCTTTAACAAGAAGGTGAGGGCTCGGGCATTTGAAGTGGGGCAACTGGTTCTCAAATGAATATTCCCTCACCAAGAGGAGTACAAGGGCAAGTTCGCTCCAAACTGGCAAGGGCCATACATAGTTCACAAGGTGCTATCTGGAGGAGCTCTGATTTTGTCTGAGATAGATGGCACGGAGTGGACCAAACCAATCAATTCCGACGCGGTAAAGAGGTATTATATTTGAAGGACATTCTAGCTTTTGTGTTTCTTTAGTTAATTTACTTGTAATCGCCTTTGTAAATATGTTGTATTCTAGTGTGTGACTGTCTAGAGTCCTTTCCTCTTATATATGAACTACGTTTGACCTTAATTCCCAAGAAAGGGATATGTAGGCGGCCTATGTCGGTTTCGGTCAACCCCTTAGGATAATTTATCCTTTCCTCTTATGTATGAACTACGTTTGACCTGAATTCCCAAGAAAGGGATACGTAGGCGGCCTATTTCGGCTTCGGTCAACCCCTTAGGATAATTTATCCTTTCCTCTTATGTACTAACTACGTTTGACCTGAATTCCCAAGAAAGGGATACGTAGTGGCCTATGTCAGCTTCGATTAACCCCTTAGGATAATTTATCCTTTCCTCTTATGTACGAACTACGTTTGACCTGAATTCCCAAGAAAGGGATACGAAGGCGGCCTATGTCGGCTTTGGTCAACCTCTTAGGATAATTTATCCTTTCCTCTTATGTAAGAACTATGTTTGACCTAAATTCCTAAGAAAGGGATACGTAGGCGGCCTATGTCGGCTTCGATCAACCCTTAAGGATAATTTATTCTTTCCTCTTATGTATGAACTACGTTTGACCTGAATTCCCTAGAAAGGAATATGTAGGCGGCCTATGTCGGCTTTGGTCAACCACTTAGGATAATTTATCCTTTCCTCTTATGTATGAACTACGTGATGACCTGAATTCCCAACAAAAGGGATACGTAGGCGGCCTATATTGGCTTCGGTTAACCCATTAGATTTGCTATATATATCTCTAGCGTAGTCTTGAACTACGTTGGACCTGATTCCTGCTTCAACGGGATATGTAGGTGCCCCAACGACTTGGTCATATAACCCCAGGAAAGGAAAACTGGGGCAGAATTTTTAAGAAGAAATCTCAAAAATTCATAAGAGAAGATCGACATCCAAAAAAAAGAATGAAGATCAGCAAAGACTTCAGATCCACTCGGATTAGTATCATCTCAAACAACTTTAAAATGGGGCAGAAATTTTGAGGAAGACCTCAAAATTTCCACCAAATGCCAGAACATATTCCAAATTCTCCAGCACCAGAGGTTAAAGCTTTGGAAGCCACCAACTGTAACAAAGTCTGGGTAGACTCAATTTTTGGATATGATAGAACTACTTGAAGAAACCCCCCAACAATGATCATAGTTTTGGAAACCATCTTTCGAGTATAGTCAAAACCATGAGGAAGACGTTCGTTGAGCTAGTACATGACATGACGGGCAGATATTTTCTACAGTTTTCAAAGTTATTTTCAAAAATGTAAGACTATTTTCAAAAATCTTATGACTCACTTATTTAGTACTTGCCTAGACATCATATGGGATGGAGTGTCAGGGTGGAAGTCCGGATATGGCGGAATGCCCAAGAGATGGAAAGAATTAAATCAAGGATCAAAGAAGGTCAACACAGAGTAATTTTTTTCAAACTAATCATTTTTGTGGATGCAGGGATCAATACACAAAAATAAGGGTCTCTTTTAAAAATCTCCGAGCAAAGTGGGAGCCACAATATAGCATTAATACCCAAGAACGGTATTTTAGGGCAGCCCTAAAAATAGGTTTAATGCCCATTTATTAAGGACCTTTTGATTTTTCCATCTCATTTCTTGAGATCGTAGGCGACAAACAAAAGCTCTTTATCTTCTTTACACATATCGTATTTAGAAGTTTCCTAAAATTAGTCGCTAGTAAAAGCAACTTTGTGTCTACTAATCGTATACCTTGAGTACAGGTACATGTAGAAAGCAGGACAATGACAAATGAAGTCAGGTAAAATTACACATCATAACCGCAAGCCATTACCTCAAGAGCTATTGCATATCATTTCCCCAAGGGCCGTTACACATCATAGCCGCAAGGCATTGCCTCAAGAGCTATTGCATATCATTACCCCAAGGGCCGTTACACATCCTAGACGCAAGGCATTGCCTCAAGAGAAATTGCATATCATTGCCCCAAGGGCCATTACACATCATAGCCGCAAGGCATTGACTCAAGAGCTATTGCATATCATTGCCCCAAGGGCCATTACATATCATAGCCGTAAGGCATTGCCTCAAGAGCTATTGCATATCATTTCCCCAAGGGCCATTACATATCATAGACGCAAGGCATTACCTCAAGAGCTATTGCATATCATTTGCCCAAGGGCATTTATATATCATTGCCACAAGTCGTTGCCATAAGGGCTATTACATATCATTGCCGCAAGGCGTTGCCCCAAGGGCATTTACATATCATTGCCACAAAGGACATCTCATACCATCACCCCAGAAGGCATTCAATATCTGTTGACGCACTAGATAGAAACGCTGGCGTCAAGAATATCTCATCACTTCATGAATCAGTATCTAAATGCATTAAGAGCACACGATTTGAAAGGACGCCTTCAAGTCGCTATCTAAAGATGAATGATATATAAGGTTTCCTAGCAATTGATAGTTTGAGGGTCATCTATAAGTCATATTATTTAAAATAGGATAGTGTTCAAAATCACCTATGAGTTGATAGTCTGTACGTCATCCGTAAGCCACAACAACATCCTAACCGAATTGTGTGCAAGATCACCCAAAAGTTGATAGTTCAAAGGTTATCCGTAAATCGCAACTAAATCCTTACTGGAGAATATGCAAGATTGTCAAATTGATACGTCCAAGGGTTCTCTATAAGCCACGTCATATCCAAGATCGATTATGTGCAGGATTACACAAAGACTATCAATTTGAGAGATCAACTATAAGTCATATTGTATCCAAGGTCGGATGGTGTGCGGGAACACCTAAAGGCTAGAGATTAGAGGGACATCTGTAAGCCATCTCTTATCCAAAGTTGGATAATGTGCAGGATTACCTAAAAGCCAGCAATTCAAAGGATATCCATAAGTCGCTTCGTATCTAACGATCAAATAATACACAGGATTATCTAAAGATTTACAATTTAAGGAAAACTTATAAATCAATCATCCGCTATAACCGGAGAGGTTATCATTCCACACACAACAAGTGATACAGGTAACCAAAAAGGTTGCCACACCAGTATAAGATTACACGGTTGTAGGGACCGTTCTGCATAAAGTATCACCGGGGTCACCCCACTTTGAAAACATATTTGCTCGACAAATGTCATAATTATACAACAACCAAGAGGGTTTTTGTGTTTGTTGTTGTGGGTTATTTCATTCCAAACAGGTACATGAAGAGATGACTCCGCCTTTCAGGCCGCAACTCATATGGAGATATGATAAAAGACTACCTACCTCTTCCGTGAATTATGTTAGCACTAATAATTTTGTTTGAGATATTGTCGAGAGCATCCAAGAGGATGAAAATCTCAAACAAAACCCACAGGTGCAGGCGACTCCAAAAAGGATGCAGCACAACGTGGAACTCTTTCTTAGTAGCAAAACGGGACATAGTCTAAAGAGGGACGTCAAACTCTTTGGACGTGAGCTAAAGGATGATCACCACCACCATCCAACCACACCCCTGTTAGAAGGCATGTGGGTATTTTGGAATATTCTATTTTCAGCTTCACCTTTGGGATATTTCTTAATTCATGTCGAGGGTAACCTTCTCTTTTTTCCAAATTCGAGTGATAAGACTCCTAGAGATTTTGGAAATTATGCCCAGGTAAATTCTTACCTATGGATGTGAAGAGCTCCACGTTCATGGTTAAGAGGTTACAAGCCTCTTTTCCGCAACTCGATCAACTTGTTATTTATCTTGAGCCAAAAATCGTCTGAAATAAAAGACTATCTTTTCTATCAATTGAGTCAAACTACAAGCAGTCTGATTCCCTAAAATCTTGGGGATATGTAGTCCGGGCTCTATGTAGAAAACTCGATTGCATTCCACCTCCCCCCAAATCCCTCTATTCCCCAACTTTTCAATTTTATCAAAAACTTCAAAACTGTGATAGTTGGTGAATTTTCTTGAAAATTGTGCTTAAAATCAAGCTTTATGAACTACAAGTGGCATGAATTCTCATGAACCCTGAGATATGTAGGAAACCTGATACCGAGGTTCGTCCATAACTCTACAAAACTCGTGCAAGATTAACCTCTTTTGGATTTGAATTGGTGGTCGGACAAAAACTAGGAGTGTCAACCTCTCTTTGCCCAGGGTTACTTGCATCCACCCTACCCAAAGGGAGGGGGCAGTTGTTGACACCTAATTTTTGCCCTCCGCAATTTAATTTAATTTCGAGTTTCTTCAATTTTAAAATAAAATCGCAATAATTATTTTGTTCAAATAAATGCTAGTTTAAATTACTTATTCAATTCAATTTTCTTATTTAATTAACTATTATATATTTTTCACATTTTTATATACGAGAGTGTATAAATTTTGTTATTTAAATGAACGTTTTCATTGAAATTAGATTTTTTTATTGATTAAACTTGGAAATTAATTCAAATGGATAAAATCTTGGTTTTAAATATGATTTGCTCTCAAAATATTTTATTTGGAGTAATATTTGTTGGATTTTTATCAAATTAAGAATATTGAGGTTAATTTGTTACTTGATTCGTGCCAGATTGCGATGTAATTTAGCGAACGAATTAAATATGACCTCAATTGCAATAAAATTGGCCCCAATTGTTATGCAATTGACCAATAGATATTCAATTTGGTTATAATTTAAATAAGTCATTTAAATTGTAATCCAATCTTAATACCCAAAAATTACCATTTCCTAAGTGGGATTATTTTGATCCAATCAAATTTAATTAGGGTATTTAATAATCCCAATTAGATTTAATTGGGTTATTAAACAACCCCAAAATAACCTAATCTAAACCCATTAGCCCATTCCAATTTAACCCAAAGCAACCCATTTCTTCCTCCTTTAAATGTTACCAGCCCAACACCAAAAGTAACCCAACCCGGCCCACCTTATACCTTCTTCAATATCCACAAACAACAAGCAAAAGACGACAATGTCAACCAAAGCAAACGACACCCTTAACAACGTATACACGACAACTCCATCAACTTTGTAATCTAAAATCCCACGGCTCAGTATCAAAAACCCAAACCCGATTCCAACGTCGACCCGCAACCCAGCTCCGACCCGATGATCTTGCAAAACCCACTGTCGTCCCTTTCCTAGCTTTGATTACACTCCTCACGTGATTAGCATGTGTTGTTCATGCCATGTAATGTCCAAGAATCCTCTAGAAAATGTGTAAGTGTCCATTCCAATGGCTAAATGCCATGAATTTCAGATTGAATGGTACAAAATCATACATACTTGCCTGATTCTCATTGGCTCATGAGGTAATTTCCATCCTGGAATTTCTTGGTTGGCCGATTTGGTATAGTGTGGAGAAAATCCAAATTTGGCACTGGTTTTGGAGGGGGAAATCGTAGGAGGATTTGATTTTCAAATCCCAAAATATCCTATTTCAAAAATCCCCGATTTACACCTAATTCATTTTCTATATAAAGACCCTAGGGTCGCTGTATTTTGGGGGGGGGGGGATTTTCTCTTTTTTGGGGAAATTTGGAGAAAATTGGGAGTTCTTCTTTGGGTAGGAAAATTTTTTGAGCTAGCTAGGTCCAAAACTAAAAGAGTGGAAAATCTTTCTTTCTTTAAAAAGAAAAGCAAGAGAAAAACAGAGAAAAGGTTAGATAAAAAGGGAACTGTTTTGTAGAAAAAACTCTAGAGAGAGCAACGTGCTAGTCGAGATTTTTGTAAAAGACATCGACTTTTCGGTGGTGGTCAAAATCACAGCGTAAGTTTGTGGTCCAGTTCTGCTGCTCCAAAACAGGTAATCTTCCTTCCTATTTAGTTTTAATTTTATTTCTTCTTTGTTTCGTCATCATCGTTTCATCATAGTTGTAATACTGCATGTTGGAGAATAGTTGTGATAGAGGACCTTGGGCTCATAAGTTTTGTTTGTAATGACTATTATTTTGAATCAATATGCTGGCTGTTGTTGTGTTTATAATGTTCGTAATACGATTTTCGTCGAGTTTCTTTAACATCATCTTTTCAGCTTGTTATTGTGTATTGTCATCATGTATTGTTGCATCTTTCGGCTTGTCTTCGTATATTTTAGCACTCATTGTGTATTGTTGCTTCTTTAGGCTTGTCATCATACATTTTCGCATCTCTCATCTTATCGACCGGACGTTCTCATACTGTCCTTCTTTACATACATATGATGTTCATTTAACCATTTTTAGTTCATAATGCTTGCGTTTCTGTAATTCTGTTTGTTTGTTATCTCTTCGAAATATAGAATAAGAGACCAATGAGTTCGTCAAAAGTCCTGAAACACCGATTCAATAAGGTCGGCTAAAGCTTCTGACTTTACTATTTTTGCACAACTTGATCAAAAGAATGGAAGATTTGGTTCAGGACTTTTAGTTTTGTTTTTGATTAAATATAGTTGGTTCCATGATTGAAATCATTTGAAAACTTGCTTCCTTTTGATTGCTTTGGCACTTTAAAAGGATTTTATTTAATTTGTTGTTAGTTTTCAGATTGTTCCCTCTTCCTCCTTTACTTATTCACTATCAGTTACCCTTTCCCCTCAAATAGGTTAGGTTGGGAGGTTGAATCACTGTGTGAGTAATGAATCTCTATATGTTACAAGATCCTTCTAATTTTTGTTATTGGTCAAACTATAGTTGCGTTTTGTGACAATTTTCATTATGTTTTCCTATTGTGCTTGAGTTCCTCATAATGACGCATATGCTTTTGGGTTCAACAATAAGACTTGATAAATTAATTTAATATTCCCATTGATTAAATGAATTGGGTGTTTCAGAAGTTACTCCAAACGATGCTCATGTTTCAAAATACAATGCTCGGAACCGTAGCGGATAAATATTGCCTTTTAGCTTGCTAGAATGAGTTGAATTTGAGCGCATTTCAAATCATGTATTCGGATTGCCAATTTTGAATCGCTATTAATTCATCTTCTATTAATATAGAATTCTTTGGTCGATACATGCTTCTCTCTAAATTCTTGAATCATTTTTATATTCTATGTGTTGGTTGCAAATATGGAACGAGTGTTAATTTCTTCATCTCTTTCTTTGCATGAACCCCCTTGGGAGTCCAATTGGGCTCTTTTCTCTTGCATTACATAATGGGCCATTGAGGCCTATCCTCTAGAAGACTTAGAAAGCCGATCACATAGCATATGGACGCAAGGAGTTGAGAGAATGAAAACGGGTTAAAGTCTCATTCTTGAAGCGATGACGGGACCCAAGTCTCATTTCTATTTATTCATTTATCGTCGTTATTTATTTATGGTTGTCGTATTTATTTATGTATTTCTTTAATTATTTATTTCGTCCTCTAAGCCAAAGTTGTACTTAATGTAGGTGAAGCGAGACTCGAGCCAAGGGCTAGAAAACTAGATTAGGACAGGTGAAACGGGTCAAAGGCCCAATTAGATTAGGACAGGTTTTGTTGGTTTGGGCCCAATGGCCTAAATCATTTACTTTCTCCTCCCTTTCCCTGTTTATGTGTTTACTTGTTTATTTAATTTGTGTAGACTTAGTTAAAATCCCTATTAAGTCACCTAAAATTGTTTTACACAAATCCTTTCTAAAACCTAATCACTTTTCAACAAATTAATCTTTTAGAAGTTAATCAAAGACGATTTTCAAACAGTCTGGATAACCGCAAGTTAGCGGACGTTTTAGGTGCCTAACACCTTCCTAAAACATTAATAAGAACCGCTTACTCAGAATCTCTTAACTTAAACGTTTTTTCTGTTTTGGATCGTTTGAAGTAACTCTCTAAAGGTTTCTTAATTCCTTTTCAAAATTAAGTGGCGACTCTCTTTCAAAAGTCAAAATTTCTTCGCAAAACAATGACTTCACGGGAGAACTCAGCAGAATCAAGTCCAATGCATGATTTGCCCCTGTTAACTTTGACTATCCTATGCAAGTTCTCGTTAATATTAACATGAATGAGTTGGAAAAAATGATGCAAAATTTTTAGGTTTTTCATCCATGTAAATTATAAATTTTGGATCATTTTGCAATCAATAAAATTCAACATTCATTTACTCCTTGGTCCTTACTTTGTAATTTTTTCCATTTAATGATTTAAGTGAATTTTTAGATTAAATTAAATACTTAATTTTAATATATTTTAATTTACTATAAAGTATTATTAATTTATTATATTGAGTAGCATATGATTTATTTAAAGAAGTACATATATTTTAAAGTAGTACGTATATATTGAATGGTACGTATATATGTGTGTAGATCTTCTATAGACGTATATATTTAACGTATACATGTGTATATATTTTATAAATTAGTATATAACTATATATATATATATAGTGTGTGTGTGTGTGTGTGTATTGTAGTATATATATTGTAGTATATATTTTATTTAAAGTAGTTCGCATATATTGAATGGTACGTATATATGTGTATATATCTTCTATAGACGTATATATTTAACGTATACATGTGTATATGTTTTATAAATTAGTATATAACTATATATTTAGTGTGTGTATATATTGTAGTATATATATATATTGTAGTATATGTTTTATTTAAAGTAGTACGTATATATTGAATGGTACGTATATATGTGTGTATATCTTCTATAGACGTATATATTTAACGTATACATGTGTGTATGTTTTATAAATTAGTGTATAACTATATATTTAGTGTGTGTATATATTGTAGTATATATGTATTGTAGCATATGTTTTATTTAAAGTAGCACATATATTGAATAGTACGTATATATGTGTGTATATCTTCTGTAGACATATATATTTAACGTATACATGTGTATATGTTTTATAAATTAGTATATAACTATATATATAGTATGTGTATATATTGTAGTATATGTTTTATTTAAAGCATTACATATATTGAATGGTACGTATATATGTGTGTATATCTTCTATAGACGTATATATTTAACGTATACATGTATATATGTTTTATAACTTAGTATATAACTATATATTTAGTGTGTGTATATATTATAGTATATGTTTAATTTAAAGTAGTACATATATATTGAATGGTACGTCTATATGTGTGTATATCTTCTATAGACGTATATATTTAACGTATACATGTGTATATATTTTATAAATTAGTATATAACTATATATTTAGTGTGTGTATATATTGTAGTATATATATATATATATATATATATATATATTGTAGTATATATTTTATTTAAAGTAGTACATATATATTGAATGGTACGTATATATGTGTGTATATCTTCTATAGACGTATATATTTAACGTATACATAATGGTGTGAATAAACATACACAATATATATATATATATATATATATATATATATATATATAAACATTTGTTTAGTCACTAGGCTTGAACACAATATGAGTAGTAACATAATCCAAGGCCCTCATGATAATTTTGTCAATGATTTAAGTGATAGAATAGTCATAGGCTCAATTTATAAGACATCTCATTACTATCTAATCATTACCAATAATTTAGCAACCAATCATGCACATCGTTGGCAATACCAACATCATTCCTTAACGACGAAAATAAGAGTAAATACTGAAAAATGACCTGAAGGGTCATTACAATATCAACTACTAAAAGGATTCTCGTCCACAAAAGTAAGGGATTAGGATGTACCTAAAGTCTCGAACAGGTGAGGATATCGGGTCCGCATCTCACTCTTGATCTCCTAAGTAGCCTCCCCCCTAGATGGTGACTCCACTGAACCTTAACTATTGGAATTTTCCTAGTGCACAACCGCCTGACATTACTAGCCAAGATGAGCAAAGACTCCTCCACCAAGGTCAACCGCTCATCCAATTGGATTGAATCCCATCTAAGAACATGAGATGGATTATGAATACATCGTCACAACATAAAAACGTGGAAAACCAGATGAACAACAGGAAAATATGGGGGTAAGGCTAACTTCCAAGCCACCCCACACACACACACTGTGTAAAGAATCTCAAAAGGTACAATATATTTGGGGTTAAGCTTGCCCTTCCTCCCAAATCTCATCACACCCTTCATAGGCGAGGAATATTTGAATCTCAAAGCACAAAACCTATGGTCTGCATAAGCATTCTGCTTACTCTAAGTTGCCCTTAACCTATCTTGAGTCACTCTGACTTTATCAAACGACTCCCGAAGCAAGTCAGTACCATGAGTTCTAAACTCAGAAGTCTCAAACCATCCAATCGGGGAATAACATCGCTTTACCATACAAAGCCGTAAAAAGAGAAATATCAATACTCGAATGATAACTGTTATTATTTCTAAACTATGCCAAGGCTAAGTGTTGCTCCCACTAACCTCCAAAATCCTTAACATAGGCTCGGAGCATATCCTTGAAAATCTAAATAGTCTGCTCCGACTGACCATCTATCTATGGATAAAAGGCTGTACTAATATTTACCTAAGTACCTTACTCCTCTTGGAAAGCTTTCCAAAAGATAAAAGTGAATACAGAGCCCCTGTCTGATGATGGACATAGGCACATCGTGCAAATGGACTTTCTCACATGGATATAAGCTAACCTCTTGGCACTGAAAGACATTTGAATAGAGATAAAATATGTCGACTTGGTCAACAGATCCATAATGTAGTGTATGTTATGAAATATATCCTTCCAAAATAAATGAATCACTTCGACAGAATAGCGGTACCTCAAACTCTGTTGAACTAGTAAAATACCAAATGTGCCTAAGTGTTGAAAATAAAGAAATAGAAAAAGAAAGGATCCAATAAAGAAAAAAATTGCATAAAAATTGCAAGATGTGAACAATGGAAGCAAAAAGTAGGCATATATAAAAAGAGAGAAAACAAAGAGGAGTAGCCCATAGTCAAAAAGATGGATTAAATAGTTTGATATAGACGTTCAATGGTGGGTGTATTCATATTGTCCCAAATGATATCCTACCCTAAACCGAACCTACGTTAACCATTTACTTTCTTCGTAAATGGAAGCCCATCTCGAGACCATCTCGAGACCATCTTATCATCATCATGTGATACCTGGCTAGAATACTTTTTTCACACACACACACACACACATATATATATATATCCTCTTCCGAAGTCTTACTCCAAATAATACAATAATTACTATATTAAAATTATATCGAGATTAACTCTACATTCAAAAGACAAAATCTCACTCTCAATAAAATAAATATAAATCCCAACACTTTACTACCTAATTACTCTCTCTCTCTACTTTTATAATAATTACATAAAATCTCAGATATGATATATTAGTTAACGTCATGATACATTAGTTTATGATACATTAATAAATCTGTAATTATGATTAAAAATGGAAACGATAATTAAGCCTACAGTTGAGCAATTAATGTGCTTAATTAAAGAAATCATTGTTTAAATTACGTAATATACTTCATTTAATAACTTATGATAACAAATATAATAAGTTTTACTATTATGTAAAAACTTATGATATATTGTATTATGATAACAAATATCTCATTTAATAAGTTTGAGTTCATGATACACTACAATTCATGACACATTACATTCATTTGTGGTTATTAATACATTATTATATTTTTTGCTTAATACTTTATATGTGTAAAAATTATCTGATACATTGTATTAAAAAGCTAAATATCTTATGAAACTTTACTTTATATGCAAATATAACAATATTATATCTACTATTGTATTGTTAATTAAGTTTCTGATACATTAAATTATTTTGATTGAGATATATCACTGTAATTAAGTTTGCATTATACTTGACTTATTTTTGAAAATATCTGACACATTATATAATTTACATTAAGATATAAAATTAAAATTAGCTTATATGATACATTGCTGAAGAGGAAAATATCTTTTGATGCATAATAGTCTAAAAGATGGACAAAAATTAATTTATAGAAATTGTAATAAAAACAATCAAAAGTTTTTCTTAAATATCATAGCCATTTTATCCAGAAAGTTTTGATATTTCAATCTATTTTCACGAAAATCAATGTCGTTCATATCATAATGAAATGGTGGAAATTAAAAAAGAAAGTTAATGGTGGAAAGATGGAGTTGTTAGATCTAATTGAGTAGTAGACGAGAACATGGTGAAAATTCAAAAGAAAGTTAATGGAAGTTGTAACTTGAATGTTGAAGTAGAAGATGAAGATGAGAACATGGCGGAAATTCAAAATGGGTGAGTTGAGAAAATTATGGGATATATTTCCTGATTTTTAGGCTTGATTTGTGGTACAATAAGGGGATGTAGGTTGGTTTTTTTAGATGTATCAGAAAAGAGGTAACTATTTTGAGTAAAAAGAGATCTTTGTAATTAGTTTAGTCAGATGGAATTTTAAGTAATAATATAAACTTAAGGTATGGTTATAAGTAATTTATCCATAAATACTTATCAAACTTTATACCATGATTATTTTATCAATCTAAATGGGTCAAAGTTTGGAAATCTCTAGTAAATAACTAGTAATGATGATACAAGTCTCTTTCTCGCGTGGTTTTTTTTTTCATATTCCAGGAACCTTTTATCAGGATAATAAAGATAGAATTTCTTATGAATAGTTGATAGATATATTAAGGGTCGTTTAATATATCCATTAAATTACTTTGAAATTATAATTCTAATATTATATTTTTAGAAGTTATGAGATAAGTTGGAGTATCCCAAAAACTAAATCTAAAGTAAGAAAGATTTATATTGTATTTGATAGACGGTATAAATTAACTAAAATTTACATCAATATACATCTTAAGGTATACTTATTTGTCACGATCCGAGACTACCCCTAGTCGTAACACGGTGCTTGAAACCACAAGTGATCCCAAGCTAACCCATATGAACTGGCATATTGTTGAGCAACTGATTTATAATATATTAAATAGCTGGTTCTACTGTGCAGAAATATAATCATGATAAAATTTAGGAAAAATATAATACTGATACAACTTACAATCTGATAAAACTGAAGAGAGAGCTAAAATTACATGATTGACTCTGACTGACGTATATAAAGCCTCTACTATACTGACTATAGATAGCTGGGACATGCCTCCAACTACCACTAATCAATACATATGAATAATAAAAATAAAGTATATGAACAACGTCTGAATGGAATCCCCTAAATAGGAGAGCTCATCACTTGCTAGCTGGAATCTACAACTGTCTGATCATGATGTGTGAGCTACAACTGGTACCTACATTATAAAATAATGTAGCCTCACAAACATATATGTGGATCAGTACTTCTGGAATGTACTGAGTAAGCGGGGGTGAATCAATAAGTAAAGCTGATTTCTTACGTAATTTTAAAACATTCATACGAAGTATAAGTAGATTCACCAAGAGGCTGAAATAAACTCAAAGATGAAATATCTTAAAACATGAGTAAAAAATATAATCTGATAAGCTGGTGAATCAGCACACTTAGTTTTCTTCAAACTTTACTTTTTGTAGAATAAGTAGAGCTAAAGCTGGAATACGGTAAAACATGAATAAATGAACATACGAAACCAAACATACTTGTACTGAGCTGATCTGATTCCTTGAATAACTAATGCCTGGGTCAGGGAATGATAGAAATGTAAGAAAGGGGATAACTACTGCCTATATACTGATTAGCTGATATATGAATACGGACTACTGATATACGAATACTGAATAACTGATGACTGAATAATGATCATGTAATACTGAACTAAACTTAGTATGAAAAACTGGACTGAAACTGTGGAGTACTGTGCATATAAGATAAGGAATAGATGAACAACATGGGATAACTGAACATGGATGCATGAAATGTAATATCTGAGAATGCAAGACCAAGTATAAGCATATTTCTGAAATAATCTGTAAACTGAAAGACTGAAATCTGATAACTGAATAACTGAGAGTCTGTATCTTTTGGTCAAACAAACCTGAACTAAAACTATACTAAATACTGTACTGAGACCGTGGGACGTATCATCTAACCGATATGCCCCAATCTGAGCTAATCAGGGTCCAACCTGTAGCCCCAGTTGGAAGGGTGTCAATATCATGCTACGGGTACTAACACTGGCTGACGATGTGGATCCATAACGCTGATGTCCCAAAGGACTAAGGAGCCACTCTATACTGGCAGGTGCTCTTATGAGATATGTGTCAACCCTAAACTGGCAGGAAGACATCTCAAACCTATGCTGGCTACGTAGTTCTATAACTCAGAGATTGCTACTAAGGGTCAAACCCTAATCTGGCAGGAGTTCCTCCCATCCCTGGGTTCTCTCGGTGCTAAATCCTACTCCCAACTGAATGACACTAGAATATTAACTGGTGCATGCACTATTAACTAATAATTGATATGCTCAGGTCATGATATTTTAAAAATAACAGTGCATACGGATTCTGGGGTAATTAATAACACATAAACTGATAATGCTCATCATGAATATGGATATTTGAGTATACAAATAAGATTCATGGATTAACTGTCTGAATACTTGAAAAGATGAATTTATATAAATCATATAGGCATCGAGTGTTCATAACCCACCAACACTGAATGAGTATAACATATAATATTAAAGTTTAAAACTTTGGGATTGAATCATGGTTCAAAGACTCAAAAACATAGACATTTTATCAAACACTTGAGAATCATGAACTTGAACATGGGAATGTCTTAAACATGGGAAGACAATAGGATAACATGGCTAAATTTATAACTTGGGGATTCATCCTGAAATCAATTGAAATCAACAAGAGATTCATGGAGATAATTCAACTTGAAACATGTAAAACCCGTAATTTAAAATCAAAAAAGGTTCTTGGGCTCCAGGGGTGAAAGGGGACCCATGGATGAACTCCCACATACCTTAAGCTTCTTTACTTGGGAAAGAAACACCATTCTTGAAGCTTTCTTGAAGATTATTGAATTTTAGGAACTTGAATTCTTGATTTCTTGGGGAGAAAGGATTTGAATTCTTGTTCTTGAGGGAAGAGAATGTTTTCTTGGGAGAAAAATTGGAGAAGATGGGCAAAATTATGCCATAACTGCTGCCTAAACCGTGTTATGAACAATTGGGTTGAGGGTGGAAAGATTCAATTGTCCCTCGGTCATTTAAACCAAAAAAATTAGACGCAACTATGTCACCGCGATGCGGTCTTATCGCGGTGGCTTACTGGTTCAGAAGGAAATGATTATAACTTTTCGCTCGGGTTTCGGATCAAGGCAAAACTGGTATCGTTGGAAAGCTAATTCAATTATCTACAATTTGGTGGGTCTTGAGCTATCCATATATGTCAAAAGTTATACACGTTCAAAATTGACCTTTGTAGGATCGAATACCAAACTTTGGACGAATCAAAGGCTCTTAGCTCAACTTTGTTCTAAGTTATTTCTATGAACATTTTTTTCACCTCATGGGCACTTCACACACTAGAATAAAGATTATGACACATGCATTCAAATTATAAATAAAGAACTGGGCACAACACCCTCACCGTGATGCGGTGTACGTGCCAGTGGGAATAGCATCGCGACGCGGTGCTATTGCGGTGACTTGCTGGATTATAATCCAAACGTGACCTAATACTCGTCCAAAAAATCTAAAACTTCTCTAAGACATGCTTCTTACACCCCTGAACATGAATTAACTCAAAAATTAACATCTCGGGGCCGGGAAGGCCGATTTAAAGATCCTCGAAGTTAAGAGGCCTTAAGATTGACAAAGTCCCCAACACTTAGTGAAATTTTCAGGCCTTATGTCCCTTATGCATGCAACTAGCAGCTGAACCGAGCTAATAATAATACGGGGTATTACATTATTACATTATATCCCATTTAACAAAAATAATTACAAATATCCCAAACAAATTAGGTAAAATCCTACCTTTTATACTTTCTCTATCTAGAAATCTCATACATATCAAACACATGATTTAGCCATAACTAATGCTCCTTAATTTTAGCCTACAATCAAGAAATCCATTATCTGGAGTTTTCAAGATTTCAAATTTCAAACATTAACTTATCAAAGTGCTCAACTTCATTATCTTCTTCTATTACTTTTGAGGTTTTTCTTCAACTTTACCAAATTAGTTTTTTTATTTTATTTTCATTGTTGCATGTTTCTAGTTCTTAAAATCTAAGCTTTTGTAATGACATTCCATTATGAAATTTGCTTTATTTTGTAATTTTTTCAACTTTTCTAGTTCAAAGTTTTTCGGGGGTTTTGCTTATATTTTCATGTGCTTAATTCCTAAATTCTAAGCTTTGTAATGGAGTCTAGTCCAAACTTTAATTTGGCACTTAGTCAGTTAGATGTAAAAGAATAAAGAAATTCTATTGTTGGATTTATTCTTGGAACGTTTGATTACAAGGATCTCAATTTCGCAGAGAACCGATCGAAACACCGAAATGATCCAATCAAAATAAAGAAATTGAGGGAAGTTTGTCACAACCCAAAAATACAAGGGTCATGATGTAACTTGTCACGGTGAACCTTGACAGATAAGCCTGTCACCCAAACTGATACACAAAGGAGAAAAGACAGAATTACCCCCTCCCCAAGGTAGGACTTCTAGAACGAAGTCAAACCACATAGATATGATAAAAGTGAAAGAATAAAATCAACTATACAGCCATAACTCCCAAAACTTGGAGTCAACAGTATAAGAGCGTATCTATTTCAACTTGAATCCAAATGAAATACATGAGATGTCTAAATAAAAAAGAAAACTCTGTCTCTAAAGTGAAAGTAAAGACATAATCTATAAGAAAGGTAGTAAAATACATCCGGACGCCTGAAGGTCAGCCACTACCTTAGAAACACTAAATCTCGCTCGAATCAACCAAGATGGAGCTTACTCAAACTAGGACATGCACTAAAAGGGCGCAATAGGTGTGAGTGCGGTCCACTTGTACTCAACAGGAATCATAGTTCAACCGAGCAAAGCAGAAAATAAGGCATACAAAATACACACTAAAAGCACGTCACCTGCAATCAGAAAATGTCCTACAACGGTACCCCATACCACTTGCACTAACAGTTCTAATATATATATCGCAAATACAACAACAATACAACAAGTATAGCACAAGTATACATTATACACATGCAAGCATAAACAAAATATAGAGCAAGTAGACATATAACAAGTCAATATGATAATCCAACCACAATATCAATCACAATAAAAGAAATGTACATATATGATATGATGATGATACACGAGGTTAACACACAACCTTCGAGATTGACACACAACCTTGAGGTTGAGACACAACCTTGAGCAATATTCAGTATTTCCAATATTTTCAGTGTTGTCAACATTTTTAGTGTTTTCAAAGCACATACATAACATAAGATACAAATTAAATACACATACATGAAAACAAAAATATATATAAAGAAATAAAATAAATAAGTGAAATGATGTATATGATGACATGAGAATGATGATGTAATGTTCACAACTATTCAAATGTGTATTTCCATGATCAATTCACATGATGTATTTCCATAATTAACCATAATATTGCAATTCCACAACCACATGAGCTTATATCCGTTCATTATCTCCACTATCCATGAATTCTCCACATGATTCATCTTCCCACAATGTATGAATATATCACAATACACCAAAGTATCCACAATAGGCATTTTCAATCAACACAATACAATTATTCACAAGTATTCCAGGCTATCAATATTACATAAGACCCCGCACGGTCACACATAGCACATGATATCTCAGATTCAGCAATTACATCATATTTAGGACCTCACACGGGTATAACATATAGATAGACATTTTTCATGATTATTTCCCACCCTTAACATGTATTTTGTACCATCATTTACTATCCAACCCAGTCTGAAAGTGTTAAGCCACAACCTACCTCGAATGCCAAAACCGGTCTGCTACACTTCAAACCCATGACCTTACTTTTCATGAATTATCTTAAATTCTACTAAAAATATCAAATATTGAATCTATGTGTCAAAACAAAATCGACGATACCTATATTGACTACTTTTGGTTCGGAGTCAAAGCAGACCACCCAAAATAAATTTTTGAAAAAGAAGGGCAAAATTATAACTTTACTTCAAAAATTTATTTTCCATATTTTTAGAAATCTACATCTGAAAATTCAAGTCAAATCAAGTAAAAAATGAGGTTCAAATCGAAGAAAACTCATTTTTATGCTTTACCGATTAAATCTTCGAAACCTGGGTTAAAATCAAGAATCGAAGTTGTTTTGAAGGTTAAATTGATGAAAAATTAGTAATTATAAGATAAAAACATTATTCAATAGAAAAGAAGTGATATTTGGGGTTTAAAATCAAGACCTAAGATTTTGGAGATTTGGAGAAATTAATAAGAAAAAGGTGAATTCTTACCTTAAATCCGTAATAGATTCAAGAAATATATGTTAATCTAGCTTCCCAAGCTCCCACAAACTTTTATTTTAATCTCCCACACTATTTTAGGATTTAACTCTCAAGAGGCAAGATGAAAAGTGAGCAAAAAAGACCAAAAATAGGCTATTTATAATACAGATTTTTCTAATTTTTGCACCAGATTTTTCTCTTCATGTCTAACCCGAATTTCGATGGGGTGTTCTAAATTCGTTCGGCATTTGATATATACCAATGAACTATGTAATTACACTAAATTCAATGCTCTGTACTTAATTACGGTATCAAATTTTTGAAAAAAAATTATTTTCACAAAGTTGACCCCCAAAATCCGACATCACAATTTTCTAAACTGAGGATCAAAATGAGATTTTAAAGTCGTAAAATCACACCAAACATGTTACCATCCTAAAATAGGTATTTTGAATCTATTATAGAAGTTGGATTTTCCATCTAAGGTCGTTTTGATCAAATATGGGACCCACATCCATATTTTTAATTTTTCAACTTTCCAACTAATAGGTTGAAATGAGCTCGAGTGCGTTGGGACCTCAAACAAAGGTCTATCCAGCGTAAAATCAATGTTTTGGAGTTATTGGCATAGTCCATTTATTCATCCTTCGTATGGATCAAAAGATATCCACATAAGTCCAAAATAAGGCTCTCGAAGCCATCAAAAACCACAATATCACATAAATGGTATCAAAATACATCAAAAATCATGCCAATCACCCCCACATCCCAGAAGTACCATAATACAACTACGGGAAGGGATAAAGTAATTAATCACATAGAAACACACAATTCATATATTTCATCAAAAAGTTGATTGTTACAAAGTTTGTGGTACAAGTTCCAAAAATATTGTAGTGAAATCTGCAAGTAAGAAAAATATTGATGAATAAGGATGACTATGTCTTCCAAAGGTATAGTGAATTGCTGTTTTTTCATTTTAATTGTGATTTTCTCATACATTGTTCTACATAGCTTTGTAATGTATAGTGTTAAAACCTTTTTTATCATACATATGTTGTTACTTCAATCCTCATACATTACTAAGCAATGTATTAGGGCGTGGTTAATTCTGTTATTTGTTCAATTTTGTTCAATTCAATTCTTATACATAACTAAGCAAAGTATGAGTATGTAATTGAAATCTGTTGTTTGTTCATTTTTAGTATATCAAGTTGTGTATAATAAAACATTATTCTTAAGTTAGCTTGATTTATTCTGTTTTTATTTTTTATACAATGGTATACATATCAAGTCATAGATCTGATGTTTTTTAAATTCACATACATTACTACCCAATGCTTAGTACAACATAATACGTGTGTTACTTTGAATATGTTAATATTATACATTAACATGGTAATCTTATACATATAAATGTTATGTATAAGATTATAGTAACCTATAGTTTTTGATTGAACTTACACATATCCAGTTATGTATAAGAAAACATTACACATAAATAAACATGTTTAATTGTATTTCTTATATATGAACATGGATATATTATATACAAACTTATGTACATTATGTCTTAGGTTTTTTTAATGTATGCAGGTATTTTTTTAAATTATACATTACAGGTTATGTATGTTAAAGTTAATTTTTATTTTTTTATTTGTATTTTTTTCATTTAATTTATTATTGCTTATACATTGCAGGTTATGTAGGTTTTTTGTAGTCGGGTATGCGCACTTCTTAAGTGAAGGGTTGATAGTACATTCAGGTGGGTTTGGCGCAAAAATGTTCAATTATGCTATGCTACATTGCTTTAAAATTACGGAATGATCAAGGCCACTGAAAGATACACATGTGACAATGATGATCCTCCGCGATCCAGGCCCAGATATGTTCAATCACTTGACGAAGCAGCAGTAGTATATTTATAATAGTGCATAATTTTCACCTTCTAAATGACCATTGTTATTTCCTTGTGTTTTAGAATAGTATTAAAGACATGTAGCAGTTGTTAGGTTTGAATATTTTTTGGCATTGTATTTTTTATTTTTGAAAGTCGTAAGGTTATTTTAACTATCTTTAATATAAATTTGAAATTTTAATATAAATTTGTCATACATCGTGTTCTATAAGTCTGACTTTGTATTTTTCCTATGCATTACAGTTACGGTTTAATTACATTAACATAGTCTATCCAACACATAACTACTAATACATTAGAATGTTAACCTTATACATATGCATGTATGCATATGGTTGTTGTTACCTGCAAGTTTGCTAGACCTTCTGCATATCCACTTTGTGTAAGTTCAATCAATAATGCAAGTAACTATAATATTATACATAACATGCATATGTATAAGGTTACCATACTACTCTATAGATTAACATATTCAAGAATCTATATTATTTTAAAAAAATTAAAACTCACCTAATGCAATTTGATTTTTTACATTATACACATCAAGTTATGTATGCTCTTCAACAAAATATATTTGAAACTCCATTAGTGTAACGCCTCGAATCTAGTACCCGGAACGCTACACGGCGTCCATGACCTCGAAGGACCAAAAGTTAACTCATGACTGATATTTGTAAACTGATCACTAAATAATAGTAATAATATCATAAATGCGAAAATATGAACTGAAAGGCCATAAGGTTCAATACTAGTACATAACTGAAAAATATGGTATAACAATACCAAAACAACTGAGATAATTGTCTGAACATACTGTAGTCTGAAAGCCTCTAAACTATTTGAATAAGGAGTTGATGGTACATGTCCCCAACTAACTCCAACTACTGAAATAAACTGAAATAGTAATGTGATTATCATGTCCTCGAAGGATGAGGACTCATTACTAATCTAATCGTTGAAATGGGATGCTACTGATTCTCTGAAGCTCGTGCTTCTAAACCTATGGTATAAGACACCATAACGCAAATGCTTTAGTACTTTGAATATACTGGTATGCAAGTGAGGTAGGCTAAATGCAATAGGTTCATATGCACGAACAATACTAACTGACTAAATAACATGAACGTGAGAATACATGCATGCATACATAACTGTAACTGACATCATGATAGGAATGAATGCTAAGTTTTGACTACTAAGTTTACTAATAACATGGAATTACTGATATTTGAGGGACTAATACTATGTTACTGATACATGAATAACTATTTCTAACAGTTTTGATTATGAAGAGCAGGTCTGGTTGACTGTGTCTAACAGTCCTAAATCTAATGGAACTAGCTGAGTTCCATATTGTATCTGAGTAACTGAACCTAAGCTAAGTCCTATCTGGCAGGTGATCCCTAAATCTGATGATACCATTACTGATTAACCATGGTTGAGATCAGTCCTATCTAATGGGTGATCCCGAAGTCTATTTATAATGATAAAGAGTGACTATATCTAACAGTTTTAAATCTATACTACTGAGCTAAATTAACTGTATCTGACAGTCCTGATTTTGTAACTAAAACTGTGGGATGTATTCATCTAACTGACATGCCCCATACTAAGATAACTGGGGTCTAACTTGTAACCCCAGCTGAAAGGGTGTCAGTACCATGCCACTGGTAAAGACAACTGCTGTGGAGTCAGTCCTAATCTAGCGGGTGACCCTTGGGATCAGTCCTATACATTTAATTGTGCTAACGGGTGATCCCTGAGTATTCAGTCCTATCTAACGGGTGACATTTCGTACCTATGCTGGATACGTAGTTCTAGAACTTAAGGATTTCTTCTAGGGATCTCAGTCCTATCTAGCGGGTGAGTCCTCATCTCTAGGCTTGCTCGGTGCTGAATCCTACTCTCATCTGAAAGATACTGAACTGATTAATTGAGTTGAACTGATTAGCTGAACTAAACTGATTAGCTGAACTGAACTGATACTAGTGGTATTGTTTAGCGAAGCTAAACTGAATTTACTGAGTTCCATTGACTTACGGAATGTACTGAGCTCTGAGGACTGACTGAGACTACTGAAGTTACTGAGATTGACTGGGAATTCTGAGGTTACTGAGATTACTGAGCTACTGAAATTACTGAGATTTTTGAGATTTCCTGAGTCACATGACTGACTGAGTTCTATGGATCATAGCTTAACTGAGGAGATTGTGAAAACATGACATGGTTCTAGGCACACAGCTAAATATTCGGGTACAAGTACCCCAGGACTCGATAAGAAGAAACGAACATAGCATGGCTCACTTGAACACATGACCAACAACACAATTCATAATTCATATATTAAAGCACTTCATCAAACATGTGATATGCATAAACTTATACAAACATGGGGATTTCATAATATCATGCTAGTTGGGAACTTTTCCTTCGTATAGGCATTTAATCAAACACATGGTAGGCATAGCACATGTAGACAACATTATACAACAATTAATCATCATGATTCATCTCTAATTTCATAATCCTAGGTTTTATTCATAGGTTCACATGAATATACATCTATGCAAATCAATTCCACATAAAATTGATCACCCAACATGGATTTGAATTCAATTGATCATTCTCAACATAAACAGATCAAACCCAACATGAAATTCATAAAGAAATCCATAGACTTAAACTTAGAAAAGAGATTCTTGGGCTTCATGGATGAAAGAAGTTCTTGAATGAACACTACGCATACCTGGGATGTGATTTCGTGAAGATTGACGGTGGAAATCCTTGAACTTGAATCTTCTATGAAAAACCCTAATGTGTTCTTGAGAGGATTTTGAGAGAATAAAGTATATTTTGGTGTAATGGAGGCTCAAATCCGTGTTTTTGAGCTTATATAAGGTAGAAAAATTGACTCTTTTAACCCTAGGACACGTATTTAATTTATGAGAAAAATTTTCGATTTTCATCCTTGGCGTGACGCGCCATTATCGCGCCAAGTCACTGGAAAGTGACAAATGGGAAATTGCACGGTGGCGCGACGCGGAGCTATCGCGTTGCCACCTTGTCTGCGACTTGGAAGTTTGGAGCGATGCACCACTATCGCGGAGCAACAATGGAAATTGAAAATTGTCATTTGAGCTATCTCCGCGACGCGCTGAAGGCTCAGGTGATACACTGTCTCACTAAAAAGCTCTAACTCTTCACCCGGGTGTCGAATTTGGGCGAATTTGGTATCGATGGAAAGCTTATTTGATTCCCCACATGATAAAAAGTTAAATTCTTGGAAATACCACATGTACAAAAGTGTATTAATCTTCCAAAGAAAGATTCTAACATTCTTAGAAAACTTTTCAAACTAGAAAAAGTACGGGGTATTACAGTTAGTTTCAACATTATACATTAAAGTAATTACACTATTCATAAGACTGTTATGTATAAAGTCAATGTAACCTGTAATGTTTTTCGCATACATACATATCACCTCACCTGAAACATAGTTCAGTTTCATTCTAGTAAAATAAAACCTGGTCATTGATAGGTAAAGATTATTATAATTGATGAAAGCGAAAGTAATTATCAAACATAAATGATTCATGTCATGTATTAACAAAATGATGTGCTCAGGTGTCTTTTGAAAAAAATCGCAGGTGCGTATGTTGTGACCTGCACGGCCATATTTACCGCAACAGTTTGAACTTGATGCATGTGATTCACTTGATTTTGTATGCCTCCCTTCATGTAATTTATATCAACTCCATAAATAGCTTTCATTTCTTCAATAATGTCATTCGGTGTGTGTATTTTCTTGTGATTTACTAACTTCAAAATGATAATTTACTCACAAAAATTATTGTAGAAATCAAATATTTACGGATTCTATCATTAACTTGGAAAATATGCTCGAAATCAAATCATCAAATAACAAAACATCAAACTAATTCAAACAAGATGCATTGAGGATCTAGTTGCAATCTTCGTTACGAGGATTCAGTTGCAATCTTCATTACGACAATGAAGTACATAACTGAAGCAAATATATTCAGAGAAAATAGTACCAAAATATATATTTAAATTTTATTTTGTCTGTCACCAAAATTATTAACGTTAATAATTTATTATACACAATATACTAACGTATAAGATAGTCTATTGAATATTATAGAAATGGGCTATGTTTAAGAAAGTTATTACATACTGTAATTTATTATAATCTTTAAATAAGTATAGGTATAAACATTTATAATTTTTTATTCTTTATACGGCTCTATGTATGAGAACATTAATATACATAATCTACAACATATGAGGTAAAAATTATTTGCCCATACATAATTCACTAATGTTATAACATACATAACAAATTGAACAAACAGGTTTGTTATATATATTGCATTACACTACTACAATCACATAAGTTAAGCATGATTAAGCAGAAAATAAACACAAATACTTCAATGTAGAAGGTTCATCGAATTTTTGCATCATTTAACTTGTGTTACTGCATCTTAATTTTTTTTGTGTGTATTTGTAATTAATCTTAAAGTGTTTGTTGAAAAATTTAACAAACACATTAACAACAATATTATATAACCAATTTATTTTAACAGTCTACTTTCATACCTCTCTTTATCAGAACGTTTAGCTCTGCAATTACATCCATTCGCTAATGTGTATTATGCCATTACAACTATAGTGTTGATTTATTCTTATAAAGTTGATCAACCTTTATTTTCATATTCTTACAATTTGTAATGAAGTTCTTCACTTCAATTTCCTATACATTGGTATACGTATCAAGTCATAATTCTGATGTTTTTTAAACTCACAAATATTACTACTCAATGCTTAGTACAGAATAATACATATGTTACTTTGAATATGTTAACATTATACATTAACAAGGTAATCTTATACATATGAATGTTATGTATAAGGTTATAATAACCTACTATTTTTTATTAAATTTACACATATCCAATTATGTATAAGGAATCATTACACATAAATAGACATATTTTTTTTATTTCTTATACATGAACATAGATATGTTATACACATATGTACATTATGTTTTAGGTTTATTGAATGTATACTTATATATTGTAGGTTATGTATGTTAAAGTCAATTTTTATTTTATTTTGTTTGTATTTTTTTTTTCATTGTATTTATTATTGCCTATACATTACAGGTTATGTATAGATTTTCTGTAGCTGGGTATGCGGAGTTCTTAAGTAAAGGGTTGACAGTACCTTCATGTGGGTTTGACACAAAATTTTTTTGATTACGCTATGCTATATTGCTTTGGAATTACGGAGTGATCAAGGTCACTGAAGGATACACAAGTGATAATGGAGATCCTCCGTGATCCAGGCCTAGATATGTTCAACCAATTGACGAAGCACCAATAGTATGTTTAGAATAGTGCATAATTTTCACCTTCTAATGAACATTGTTATTTTCTTGTATTTTAGAATGGTGTTAAAGACATGTAGTATTTGTTAGGTTTAGAATATATTCTTAACTTTGTATATTTTGTTATTGAAAATCATAAGAATATTTTAATTATCTTTAATATAACTCTGTCATTTTAATATGAATTTATTATACATCATGTTCTATCTGGCTTTGTATTTGCCTTGTACAATATAATTACGATTTAATTACATTAACATAGTCTATCCAACATACAACTGCTAATACATTAGAATGTTAACCTTATACATATGCATTTATGTATAAGGTTGTTGTTACCTGCAGGTTTGCTAGACCTTTTACATATTCACTTTGTGTAAGTTCAATCAATAATGCAGATAACTATGATATTATATATACCATGCATATGTATATGGTTACCATACTAATGTATAGATTAACATATTCAAGAACCTATATTATTTTTTAAAATTAAAACTCACCTGATGCAATTTGATTTTTGACATTATACATATAAAGTTTACACTTCAACATAATATATTTGAAATCCTGTTAAAGTCAACATTATGCATTAAAGTAATTACACTATTCATAAGACTGTTATGTATAAGGTCAGTGCAACCTGTAATGTTTTTTGCATACATACATATCACCTCACCTGATGCAATTTGATTTTAGATCTTATTCATATACAAAAATAATGGTTTGCAAGAAATAATGTTTTTATAAAAAATAATTTAAAACATTTGCGTATAAGAGATATGTGAAACGTATTATGTATTATAAATAGATATTCATGAGTTTGTATTTCTTTATACTTTAATATGTTTATCTTTTTTAACACAAACATATATAAATTACGTATTAGATATTATTTTGCGTACTCCAGGTATTTTTTAGCTTATACAATTTTATAGTAGTAACATTACACAAAACACCATAAAGTATCTAAAACAAACTTGTTTTTTAGGTTCCAAATTTCTATAAAATTCAAAAATCATACTGAAATGTAAAATAAAAAAACTAAGTAAATATAAATTACGACTAATCAAACTACTTTAGATATATTTCAATTTCATTCCTGTAAAATGAAACCTAGTTATTAATAGTCAAAGATTATTATAACTGATGAAAGCGGAAGTAATGATCAAACATAAATGATTCATGTCATGTATTAACAAAATGATGTGTTCAGGTGTCTTTTGAAAAAAATAGTGGGTTCTGTTGTGACCTGTACGACCGCATTTATCGCAACAATTTGAGCTTGATGCAATTGATTCACTTGATTTCTTATGTCTCCCTTCATGTAATTTATATCAACTCCATAAACAACTTTTATTTCTTCAATAATGTTGTCCGGTGTGTATTCTCTTGTGATTACACTTCGGGATAGTAATTCACTCACAAAAGTTATTGTAGCAATCAAATTTTAAAGAATCCTATCACTGTCTTGGCAAGTATTTTCGAAATCAAATCATCGAATAACAAAAATGTCAGACTGATTCAAACAAGATGCCTTAAAAATTTAGTTAAAATATTCTTTACGACATTGAAGTACATAACTGAAGAAAATATATTCAGAAAAAATAGCATCAAAATTATACACAATATACTAACATATAAGATAGTCTACTGAATATTATAAAAATGGGTTATGTATAAGAAAGTTATTACACACTGTAATTTATTATAATTTTTAAATAAGTACAGGTATAAATATTTATAATCTTTCATTCCTTATACGGCTCTATGTATGAGAACATTAATATACATAATCTACTAGGTATGAGGTAAAAACTGTTTGTCCATTCATAACTCACAAATGTTACAACATACATAACAAATTTAACAAATAGATTCATTATACATATTGCATTACACTACTACAATCATATAAGACAAGCATGCTTAAGCAGAAAATAAACACAAATACTTCAATGTATAAGATTCATTGAATTTTTGCGTGATTAAACTAGTGCTACTACATCTTGAATTTTTTTTGTGTATTTGTAATTAAGCTTAATGTGTTTGTTGAAAGATTTAACAAACACAATAACAACAATATTGTATAATCAATTTATTTAAACATTCTACTTTCGTACCTCTCTTTATCAGAATATATAGCTCTGCAATTAAATTCATCCGCTGATGTGTATTTCGCCATTATAATTATGAGTGTTGCTTTATCCTTATAAAGTTGATCATTCTTTATTTCTGTATTCTTGCAATCTGTAATGAAGTTCTTCACTTCAATTTTGTTCCACGATATACCTGACCTTTATTTATTTTCTACACTCATCAATATCTAGTTCCGATGCAATCGTCGTGATCAACCTCAAAAATAATATACTTTTCGAAACAACAATATCATCACTTTTGTAGTGTTCATATACTATTTTCGACTGTCAAATATCAGAATGCCGTAAAAAAATTGTGATGTTTATATTGTTGTTAGAGGTTTAAAGAAAACAGATCTTGAACTAGTTCAGGAAAAATTGTTGTATGAAAAATATCAACTTTAATCAACCAAATCGTTGTGCTATATTAATTTTTTTTCAATTTGAATTACTGTTACTAATTTTAAGATTACACTAATAAATAAATTAGTAATTTCATTAATTAAGGTGCAGGATTTACTTTTCTTATATATAGGTGTCTGATTTACTTTCCTTAAATATAGGTGTCTGATTTAATCAATAAATTAGATAATTAAGATGTCTGATTTACTTTCCTTAAATATAGAAAAATGATATTACTTTATACATACGAAGTAATGTATAAGGTATAGGTGCGATATGTATAAGTATTTTTTCAAATCCGAGAGAGAGAAAATCAATTCGAGAGAAAAGATAATTAAGTACATAAAGTCTGAGATTTATGTTGTTTATACATAAATTAATCTCAATAAATTCATAGTCTCTATCAAATGTGATATAAATAAATCTTATTTCATGCTTAGTTCCTAGGTATCCTACTTTATACCGTAGGCCAAATTACCCCTAAGGCTTTTGGACCATCCCAAGTTTCCAACCTTTCTTTTTAATTGGTTTTATAGGTGGAATTTATGTTGATACTCGATTAAATTTGCACATTAGTTGACTCATTTTTTAGGATAGCATTTTTAGAACAAAATCTTTTTCATTTTTAGAAATTCAAATTTAAAATTCTTGATTAAGAATAAAACAAATCTGAATCATGTCACCATAATCCATATTAATTATTCCTAACTTGCTCGAGAAAAACAGTTATGAAGTGGATCTTGCTACTCAACAAATTGCTATTACATATAATCACTCCAAAATCTTCAAAAAAAATAATAATAATAATGTCGAATGTTTATATTCAAAGTTCATAAATCAAATAGTATAGGCGGGTTATTTAGTTTTGTAATTCTTTCTAAATTTATTTCTAATGTTGTATTTCTTTTATAAAACATATTTATTTTACTCTTCAAGAACCTAATAATTACATATAAATTTTTTTCTTACATTTAAAATACAAACTAATCATGGGGCACCATTATTTCCTCCTTATATTTTAGATCTAGAACATAATAATATATACGTCTTATTTTTATGCACATTTATTTTCATTTAAAATTTTAAAATTACATAGGGGCCCCTTAGATAACACATGGAAATTCTAACTAAATAATTAGAGTGATAAACTCTATTCTTCCCAATAACAGAAGACAGGAAAAAGAATCTTATTGTCCACAGTTCTGACAGTTGACAATATGTTTTTTTTGGTTTTTCTTCAGACGTTCGATGCTCATATTAGGGCTTCAATTAATTTAAATTGTGCATTGTAAAATCTATTCTAGAGTTGATGCTTTCAATAAAATTTTCTTATATTCAAGACTTAAATTCTAAATCTCATCTTAAAGATGAAATAGTTCCATGACCATACAACAATCCGTGTTGGTCGACTATAGTTGATTATGCATTCTATGGTCTAAAGACTCTAAACTTAAAGTGTTGGAGTTATTACATAGCATGTATAGCGTATACATTTTATACATTTTAATAGCATGCATACAAGTCCATTACACTTTATAACTGATTTACATTCCACATGTTGGAGTTATCATGTATAGTGTATACATTTTATACATTTTAATAGCATATATATAAGTTCATAGGGCCTACACTTTATAATTGATTTACATTCCATATGGTTTTGGCCCACATTATATTGCCTAATTCGATCCACATATGATGTATATATAAGTGTTAGTGTCGGTAGTTGAGGATTTCAGATATGTTTTTCGCATTAAATGAAGAAAGTTTTTCTCTCTTACTTTACTCTCTCGAATGTTCTAGGGTTTACAAGTGTTTATCGGTAGCTTTCATTATGATTTCATCCTAACATGGTATTAGAGCAACGAAGATCGATCATTTTCTCACCCCTGTTAGTGCGATCTTACCCGTCAGTGGAATAGCCAATCCTTTTAGAATCGTTAATGGTGATAAAATCGAGTTTTCTGATACAAATTGGTTGATCAAGACCTTTTCTCCTTCAGGCTTACGAAGGAGCCCTGTAAATAGTATTCATAAAACTAACTTTCTCAACGTTTAGTGATAGTCCCAGTTTTGAATTAAATTGCTAAAACATGACCTATTACAGTCATTGTTGACATAGAACTGCTAGTTTATAGCTGATTTTATGGTGTTAAAGATCTATTGTAGTAGATTTGTTGATTTGTAACTTTAGTTATGGGTTATAGCTGAATTTGTGGTGCTGGAGATATACTGTAGTGGATTTGTTGATTTACAACAGTAGTTGTGATGATTGGAAGCCTTTTACTGGTAATAGTCATTTTTTGTACTCGTTTATCTCACACCACTAAGATGGTGAACCCCGCAAGTACAAGCAACACTGGTACATCGACTAATACTGCTGGATTCGAAGAGTTAACTTTGGATCCATCCCATCCTTCCAAAAGCCGTAGTTATCAGTAGTTACCAATAGTTTTTAATGGTTCTGGATTTGCTATTTGAGAAATAGCATGATCACTTAGTATCTTCCAAAAATAAGCTAGGAATGGTTAATGGTAAATTTCCTAGACTTGATCCTAATAACCCTTACTTTCAATTCTGGGAGAAGTGTGATCATATGGTTAAAGGTTTGATCACCAATTCTATCTCTAGAGATATAACAGTCAGTGTGATGTGTTTACCCACTGCTAGAGATGTCTGAAAGGATTTCAATAATAGATTTGGTCAGTCAAATGGATCCAGCTATATTCACATCCAAAAAAATAATTAATTTCACTATTCAGGGGTCTTCTAACATAGCGACATACTTCACCGAGATGAGATCACTTTGGGATGAGCTCAATGCCTCTTATGTTGGTTCTGCATGCACATGTGGTGCACTGAGTAAATTTATTCATGACCAACAGCTCTTTCAATTTCTTAGTGGACAAAATGAAATATATTCCACTGTGTAGAGCAACACCCTGATGATGACACCTCTACCATCCATCAGTAAGGTCTATGCTCTCCTCCAGCAGTATGGAAACCAAAAGGGAACTCAGTCTGGACCTCCAAACTTCTCCAGTGGCTCAGCTTTCTTCAGTGCTTCCACTTTTGTTCCTAATCTTGTCAACAAAACTTTCCATCAAAAGGTGAATTTCAATTCTAACAAACATCACAATGAGTCCCTCATTTGCAAATATTGTAAGAATCCTGGTCACAGTATTGACACCTGCTATAGGCTTCATGATTTTTCACCTGATTTTAAGTTCTCAAAGAACAAAAAATCATCTGTTCATTGTGTTCAGATGCTGGATTCAGATATTCAATCATCTATCCCCATTCTAAATTCCAAATCCTATGTTCCACCTTATAAAGATAACTCTGCACATGAATTTAGCAAGGAACAATATCATCACCTCATGAGTCTTTTCCTACAAGTTCAACTTTCTTCTATGAATCACCCCCAGCTTTACCCGACAAAAACTTCTGGCTTTGCAAACTTTGCAAGTTTGTCTAACAGTATAGTTTTTACTACTGATGGTTACAGTGTTTGTGCTTTATCTCAGTTACATCTGATGTAATACCCCAAACTTTCTTTAAGTCTAATTTAGTCTCCAGAAGATTAAGGGATGACTTTCTAAGTGAATAATATTTAAATCTGATAGAATTTTTCCAATATTAACTTTTTATCATGTGGAAAATTGAATTAGCTTTCCAACGATATCAATTTAGTCTAAATTCAGTATCGGGGTAAGAAGTTATGGTCGTTATACTGAGAGTTGTCCGAACTACCCAGGAGCGACGGGCAGGTCGACGAACCGTCGCTCTAGCCATCGCAACTGAGGCAGTAAACCCATTCATTGGCTAAAGTACGATGGAAGGGCCGACAGACCATCGAGTCAGCGACGGACCATCGCCCAAGCCATTGCAACTAAGGCAGTAAGTCCCTCTTCTGGTCAAGGTGCGATGTGCAAGCCGATGGACCGTCGAGCCAGCGACGGACTGTTCTATTGGGACTTACTGCCTATATTCATCTATAACATCAAAATTAGGATTTTCTTCTTCAAGAAAACTCAAGAATCAAAGTATCACTATTCAAAAACCTTCAAGGAAAGCCTCCAAGAATATTCTCAAGGCTTCAAAAGTCATCTAGTTCTATTGAATCAAGCCAAATAAGGTATGTGGGGTTTGAACAAGGGTAACTCTTTCACCCTTGTACCCAAAGGCTTATTTTAATTACAAAATTAGTGTAATTTATGAGATTTTTCATGAAATTCAAGCTAGGGTTTATACCCATTACCATTATTTGCAAGATTATGAGATTTTTCATGGATTAAAGATTGAATTACATGATTTTATTTATATTTCCATGCCTATTGCTTAAATTTACAGATTTTAAGATGATTATGTATAATTGCATTACAAAGCATGAATTGTTACGATGTCTTGATATGATATTGATGTTTGGGTCAATAGACCAATTTAAAGATTGTTGTTTCAAGATTGTTTGTGCTATAAGCACCCTATAACTAGATTATTTTCAAATTTTAGATAAAGATTTGACCTCTTGGTCTATGCTAAGATGGGAATCCACATATTTCATGCAATTTATGATTTAAAGAAAAGATAAGCACAATTGGCTTTCATTTTAGACCTTATGCTATATTTTAAGGTGGATTTTCCTAAAAAGTTATAATATCCGTGCTTTTTCTTAGCTCAAAAATCATCTCAAGGATTTTAGAAATTACTTTGAAATAAGAATTCATTCTTATACATATGATATTTTAATAATTTTAACTTTCTATCACGTGAGAAATTGAATAAGCTTTCCATCGATATATAATTCGCCCAAATCCGACACCTGGGCGAATAGTTAGAGCCTTTTTAGTAAGATAATGTTTGACCTGAGCCTTTCGCACGTCACGGAGATAGCTGAAATGGCAATTGTCAATTTCCAAAGACACGGCGCGATAGCGCCGCATTGTGACAAACTTCCAGCTACGCTTTGCGCCATCGTGCAGTTTCCCAATTGTCAATTTCCAGTGATACAGCGCAATAGTGCCGCGTCGCGGCAAGGGCCCAACTTGGGAAATTTTACTGAAAATTTAATGACGTGTCCAGGTTTAAAAGGGTCAACTTCCTACCCCTATATAATCCCTTTAACACGTGATTCGGCCACTTTTCACCCAAAACATATTAGTTTCTCTCGAGTTTATCTCAAGAACAAACTAGGATTTCTATTGGGGATTTAAATTCAGGAAGGTTTCACCATCAATCTTCATAAAATCACGATCTAAGGTATGCATAGTGATCATTCATGGACTCCTTTCGTCCATGAAGTTCAAGAATCCCTTTTCTAAACTCAAGTTATGGACTTTCTATATGTTTTCATGTTTTGGCTGCTCATGTTCATGTTTGATAAATGTGAAATTGGATTCTACTCCATGATTTTTGATAGTTTCTATGTGGGTTTAATTACTATAGCCATAGATTCATGCAACCCTAAGATTTAAACCCTTGAATGATGAAATTTGAATTGAATAATGATGTTTACATGTACCATGCCTGTCATATGTTTGATTAAATGCCTAGATGAAGAAATATTGTATAACTAGCATGATATCATGAAATCCCCATGTATGTAAAAGTTCATTCCTATTACATGTTTGATGCTACGCTCCTATGAATGTAGTATGTATTATGATGTTAGTCAAGTCTTCAAGTAAATCATGCTATGTCAGTTTCCTTCTATCAAGTCCTGGGGTACTTGTACCCGAAATATTAGCTGTGTGCCTAGAGCCATGTCATGTTTTCACGATACTCTCCATAAAGCTATGAACTCTTAGACTTCAGATAGTCCCATAACTCAGGAAAAATCTTCATGATCTCATGACTCAGTCAGTTGTCAGATATCAGTAGTATTTTGTCAGCCACGAAAATTCAGTAACTTAGTCCATGCTCAGTTCAGTTTAGTAAATCATGTTTAGCGTCTATTCATATGGGTGTAGGAATTAGCACTGAGTGAACCCAAGGATAGGGACTTACCTGTTATATAAGGGTGTGATTCCTAAAAGCAATCCTTGCGTTCCAGAACTATGTAGCCAACATAGGTTGAGACATTGTAGCCTACATATGAGGGTAGATGAGGTGGCTTAAACTGTTATGTGAGGGTTCCTACCGTTCTCACTAGAGTTACCTATTATATGAGGGTTACTCACCAGTTGTCCTTTCCAGTGGCGCGGTATTGACACCCTTCCAATCAGGGCATAGATTGGACCCCGGCTTAGCTATTATAGAACCTTTGGGGCGTGTCGGTTAGATACTACTTCCTGTAATTGTATGTTACAGAATCAGGGTTTTTAGATACAATCAATCAGTCTCAGTAATAGAACTCAGATATTTCTTCAGATTTCAGAACTGTCAGATACAGTACAAAACTCAGATAGTTCCATCAGATTCAGGACTGTCAGATATAGTCACCCATGTTATCAACATTATTCAGAAATAGTCCTTCCTGTTATCAGTCATATCAATTACTAGCATGTCACGTTATCGGTATACAGACTCAGAAATCACAAAATCACATTGTAAGTTATAGTTACGTATTTATGCATGTATTCTCACATTCATGTTAGATAGTCAGTTAGCATTATTCATGCATGTGAACCATTGCATATAGCCTACTTTACATGTATACTCGGTACAATGTACTGACGCATTCGCACTATGGTTCTTTCTTTTTATGTTACACCATAATTTTAGAGACACGAGTTCCAGATCAGTAGTAGATTCCAGTTTCAGTAGTCAGAGTAAAAGTGAGCCCTCATCCTTTGAGGAAATAATAATTTTCTATTATCTCATTGATTAACTTATCAGTTGAAGTTAGTTAAGGACATGTCCCATCAACTCCTTATTCAAATTCTTCAAATAATAGAGGCTTTCAGACTAGATGCAGAATAGATACAAACTATCATGTTCAGAATTCAGTATTTTTAGTTTGTTTTGGGTATTCTATTATCCCACACAAATGTTATATCATTCAGTTATGTTCGGTTTTGAACCTTATGGCCTTTTAGTGTATGTTTTTGCATTATTAAGTTATCTTATGCAGTATATAGGTACAGATATCAGTCATGGGTTAGCTTGTGGACCCTCAGGGTCATGAGCATCATGTAGCATTCCGGTTCAGCAAATCGGGAGCCTAAGGTTCAATATACTCCTAGGAAGTCTGAAAGCCGCATCTAGTAGAGTCTTGTACATGGATGTGTTGTGCGCCACATTTATGTGCAAGAGGCTATGAGATGTTTAAGAACAGTTTCCCTTCATTAAGTATTCATGTCGTGCCAGTGATCATAATCATAAGTCAGTCTCTCAGTCTACTCTATTTCTTCTCTTTATTTCAGAACATGCCTTCTAAGAGAAGAAATCAGTCAGCCCCTCAGCTCGAAGAACCTTTAGGCAATCATTTTCTTATGCGGAGTTTAGGACCGCATTTAACACTTTTGCTCTATCCGTCACTACTCATAATGAACGACCAACAGTTATTCCAGCCAACCCAGTGGCTAACTCAGCTGCAGTAAGCATTCGGGACTTTACTCAAATGAATCCTACAACTTTACTCAAGTCTAAGGTAGATGAAGACCCTCAGGAATTCATTGATCAAGTTCAGAAAGTGACAGACATAATGGGGGTGACTACTATTGAGAGTGCTGAGCTAGCTTCATATCAATTCCAGGATGTGGCTCATACTTGGTACAAACAGTGGAACTCTAAAAGGGTAGATGATGCAGGTCCTATAGAGTAGGAGGAGTTTGTCACTGCATTCTTAGACAGATTCTTTCCCCAAGAGCTTAGAGAAGCTAAGGTGCTAGAGTTCATAAACCTCAAGCAGGGCAATATGATGGTGAAAAAGTATTCTCTAAAGTTTACTCAATTTGCCAGATATGCCCCTCATGTAGTTACAAACGGTAGAGCCAAAATGAGTAAGTTTGCTTCAGGGGTAAACGATTACATGGTTAATAAGTGCAGATCCGCTATGCTGAACAGTGAAATAACCTTAGCTAGACTTATGACCCATGATCAGCAGATAGAAGAGCAAAAAATTAAGCAGAGGGAAAAGCAGAATAAGAGAGTGAAGACAGGTAGTTTCAACTTCGCTCAGCCTAACTTAGAAGGAGAAAACCATTCCTAGTTTCGTCCTAAGTCATCAGTTCCAGCTCTCTCTACAGCTAGTGCTCCAGTTCCTAAGTTCAAAGAAGTTAACAAAGATAGAGTGCCAGGCTCTATGACCCAGGGTAGTGTTAGCAGTGCACACACCTATCCTCTTTTTCAGATTTGCGGTAAGCATCATCAGGGTATGTGTAGAGCAGGTAGTGGCATTTGTTTTAGTTGTGGCAATCCAGGTGATAGAGTTAGAAACTATCTGCAGCCAGGTCTTCAGGGTCAATAGAATCGCTCTTCAGCTCAGTCCGGTCGCCTAAAGCAGCAGGGTCCCACTTCCAATGCTACCAGCGGGCAATGCCCAAATTATCTCTATGCTCTTCAGACTCGACATAATCAGAAAAGTTCTCCTGGTGTAATTACTGGTATGTTACAGATCTTTCATATGCATGTTTACGCTTTGCTAGATCCAGGAACTTTCTTGTCTTTCGTTACTCCTTATATAGAAGTTGATTTCAGAATTAGTCCCGAAATTCTAGCAGAGCCCTTTTCAGTCTCTACCCTAGTGAGTAAAACCATCATAGCCCGGCGGGTATACAAAAACTGCCCGATTATGATATTTCTGAAAGTCACTTTAGCAGACTTAGTCGAAATAGAGATGACTGATTTTGATGTCATTCTCGGCATGGATTGGCTTCTTTCCTTCTATGCCACAGTCGACTGCAGAAACAAAATAGTTTAGTTTTAGTTCCTGAATGAACCCGTCCTAGAGTGGAAGGGTAGTGTATTCAGTTTTAGTGGTCATCTTATTTCCTACCTTCGGGCAAGTAAATTGATATCTAAGGGATGTATTTATCATCTAGTTCATGTTAGAGATTCTAGTTTTGAGGCTCTGAGTCTCAAATTAGTCCCAGTAGTGAATGAATATTCAGATGTCTTTCCCGAATGGAACCAGCAGAACTTAAGGAACTGAAAGAATAGTTGAAGGATCTCTTAGATAAGGGATTTATCAGACCCAACATTTCCTCGTGGGGTGCACCAGTCTTATTCGAGCGCAAGAAAGATGGTTCTCTCAGAATGTGCATTGATTACCGAAAACTCAATAAGGATACAGTCAAGAACAAGTATCCTCTTCCAAAAATCGATGACTTGTTTGATCAACTTCAGGGTGCTAGTTATTTCTCTAAGATAGACCTCAGATCTAGCTATCATCAGCTCAGATTTAGAGAATATAACATCCCAAAGACAGCTTTTTGTACACAGTATAATCACTTTGAATTTCTAGTCATGTCATTTGGTCTTACCAATAACCAAGCCGCTTTCATGGACTTGATGAAACGTGTGTTCAAGCAGTACTTGGATATGTTCTTCATAGTCTTTATAGATGATATTCTGGTCTATTCCCGCACTGAGCGCGATCATGTAGACCATCTCAAAATAGTACTCCAGACTCTCAGAAATCATCAGTTATACGCCAAATTCAGTAAGTACAAATTTTAGCTAAAATCAGTAGCATTCCTTGGCCATATTGTTTCCGGTGATGGCATTAGAGTAAATTCTCAAAAGACTGAAACGGTAAGAAAATGGCCTCGCCCTGTTTCTCCATCAGATATCAAGAGTTTCTTGGGTTTGGCTGGCTATTACAGATGGTTTGTTGAGGGATTTTCTTCTATTGCATCCCCTATGTCCAGATTGACTCAGAAGAAAGTCAAGTTTTAGTGGTCAGATTCATGCGAGAAGAGTTTTCAGGAATTGAAGACTCGACTCACCTCAACTCCAATTCTTAGTGTTCCAGATAGTTCAGATGGTTTTGTAGTTTATTGTGATACATCCAGAGTGGGTTTAGGTTGTGTCCTCATGCAGTATGGTAAGGTCCTAGCCTATGCCTCCAGACAGCTTAAACCCCATGAAAAAAATCATCTTACTCATGATCTTGAATTAGCAACCGTAGTATTTACCATGAAGATTTGGAGGCATTATCTATATGGAATTCATGTAGACGTCTTCACAAATCATAAGAGCCTTCAGTATACCTTTTCTCAAAAAGATCTCAATCTTTGTCAGAGAAGGTGGTTAGAGCTATTAAAAGATTATGACTTGAGTGTCCTCTATCATCCGGGAAAGCACAACGTAGTGGCCGACACTCTCAGTAGACTGTCCATGCATAGTATTTCTCATGTAGATGATAGTAAGAAGAAGTTAGCCCAGGAAGTCCACCAGTTTGCTAGACTAGGCATTCACTTAGTCGATTCTTCAGAGGGTAGTGTATGTGTTCAAAGTAGTTCAGAATCATCACTAGTTTCCAAGGAAAAAGAAAAGCAAGATAGGGATCCCAGCCGTGTCAAGTTAAAAGAGTCAGTTCAGGATCAGAAAATAGAGGTTTTCTCCCAAGGGGGAGATGGTGTTCTTCGTTGTCAGGGTCGTCTTTGTTTTCCAAATGTAGATGACATAAGGCAGCAAATTCTTATAGAAGCGCATGGTGCACGCTACTCTATTCATCCAAGGGCCACAAAGATGTACCACGACTTGCGGGAGATCTATTGGTGGAGCGGGATGAAAAACGATATTGCAAAATTTGTGGCTAAGTGCTCTAGACAAAATGACCAAATCAGCTCTTTTCCTTCCAGTTCATATCTCTTATTCAGCTGAGGATTACACCAAGCTCTACATCAAGGAGCTGGTCAGATTGCATGGTATTCTGTTGTCTATTATCTCAAACAGAGGTACCCAGTTGAACTCTTACTTTTGGAAAGCATTCCAAAAGGGTCTTGGTACCCAAGTTCATCTCAATACAACCTTTCATCCTCAGACAAATGGTCAAGCAGAAAGGACCATTCAGACTCTAGAAGATATGTTAAGGGCATGTGCAATTAATTTCAAGGGAAGTTGGGATGACCACTTGCCTTTTATTGAGTTTGCATACAACAATAGCTATCATTCCAGTATTCAGATGGATCCATTTGAAATTCTCTATGGTAGGAGATGTAGATCTCTAATCGGTTAGTTTGAAGTTAGTGAGGCCTCAGTCATAGGTCCTAACTTAGTATTTGATGTCTTAGAGAAAGTTCAGTTAATTAGAAAAAAACTTTGGGCTGCTCAAAGCCGACAGAAGTCTTATGCAGATGTTCGTAGAAAGGATATCGAGTTCAAGATTGGTGACTATGTCTACCTCAAGATCTCTCCTATGAAGGGAGTGAAGAGATTCGGCAAGAAGGGAAATCTTAGTCCCCGATATGTCGGTCCCTTCAAGATTCTCAGTCGTTTCGGCATGTAGCTTAGCTCGAATTGCCTTCAGATCTAGCCTCAGTTCATCCAGTATGTCATGTCTCTTTGCTCAAGAAGTGTATAGGTGACCCATCAGTCATAGTCCCTATTTAGAGCATCGATGTTTAGAATAGCCTCTCTTATGAAGAGATTCCAGTCAAAATCCTAGACTATCATACCTGTAGATTGAAGAACAAAGAAGTCCCTCTAGTTAAAGTTCTATGGCAAAATCAGTCCATAGAGGGAGCTACTTGGGAAGCAGAAGCAGATATGCGTACCAAGTACCCTCAACTTTTCCCCGTCGTCTCAGATCAAGTTCAAGGCAAAAGTTCTCCTTAAGCTTACTCAGTTTCATGATTAGTGTACATCACTAACTTAGTATTCGGTCTCATGTTCATGTTCCCATGATAAACATGGCATCAAGTACCACTGCATATTTAGTCATGCATTCATGTATCAGATCAGTTATATAGTTATGCATCAGACATGCATTCTCATTGTGAGAAAACTTAGTTCTTTAGAACTTTCAGTTATGCATTTATGAATCAGTTAAGCATACATCAGATATGCATGTTCAGTATGTTATGTTCAGCTTGTCAGTCACGTCCGTCATGAGATCATGTTCCAGTTACTGATATTTAGCTCATTGTTTCCCCTCTTAGTCAGTCTCATTTAGAGGACAAATGTTTTAAAGGGGGAGACATTGTAATACCCATGCTTTTTCTTAGCTCGAAAATCATCTCAAGGATGTTAGAACTTGCTTTGAAATAAGAATTCATTCTTATACATATGGTATTTCCATAATTTTCACTTCCTATCATGTGCAAAACTGAATAAACTTTCCATCAATATATAATTCACCTAAATCCGACGCCCGGACGAAGAGTTAGAGCCTTTTTAGTGAGATAGTGTTTGACCTGAGCCTTCTGCGTGTCACGGAGATAGCTCAAATGGAAATTGTCAATATCCAGTGACATGACATGATAGCACCGTATTGTACCAAACTTCCAGGTCGTAGACAAGGTCGCAATGCGATAGCTCTGCGTCGCGCCACCATGCAATTTCCCAATTGTCAATTTCTAGTGACACGGCGCGATAGCGCCGCGTCGCGCCAAGGGCCCAACTTGGAAAATTTTACTAAAAATTTAATGACGTGCTCAGGGTTAAAAGGGTCAAATTCCTAGCCCTATATAATCTCTTTAACACGTGATTCAGCCATTTTTCACCCAAAACATATTAGTTTCTCTCAAGTTTATCTCAACAACAAACTAGGGTTTCTATTGGGGATTCAAATTCAGGAAGGTTTCACCATCAATCTTGATAAAATCATAATATAAGGTATGCATAGTTTTCATTTGTGGACTCCTTTCGTCCATGGAGTTCAAGAATCTCTTTTCTAAACTCAAGTTATGGCTTTTCTATATGTTTTCATATTTTGGCTGCTCATGTTCATGTTTGATAAATGTGAAATTGGATTCTACTCCATGATTTTTGATAGTTTCTATGTGGGTTTAATTACTATAGCCATAGATTCATGCAACCCAAGGATTTAAACCCTTGAATGATGATATTAGAATTGAATAATGATGTTTACATGTACCATGCCTGTCATATGTTTGATTAAATGCCTACATGAAGGAATATTGTCTAACTAGCATGATATCATGAAATCCCCATGTATGTATTAGTTCATGCCTACTACATGTTTGATGAAGCACTCCTATGAATGTAGTATGTATTATGATGTTAGTTAAGTCTTCAAGTAAATTATGCTACGTCAGTTTCCTTCTATCGAGTCCTGGGGGTAATTGTACCCGAAACATTAGCTGTGTGCCTAGAGCCATGTCATATTTTAACGATACTCTCTGTCAAGCTATGGATTCTTAGACTTCAGATAGTCTCATGACTTTGGAAAAATCTCCATGATCTCATGACTCAGTCAGTTGTCAGATATCAGTAATATTCCGTTAGCCACGAAAAATCAGTAACTCAGTCCATGCTCACTTTAATTTAGTAAATCATTTTTAGCGTTTATTCAGATAGGAGTAGGAATTACCACCAAGTAAACCCAAGGATAGGGACTCACCTGTTATATGAGGGTGTGATTCCTAGAAGCAATCCTTGCGTTACAGAACTATGTAGCCAACATAGGTTGAGACATCGTCGTCTGCTATATGAGGGTAGATGAGGTGGCTTAACCTGTTATGTGAGGTTTCTTACCATTCTTACTAGAGTTACCTATTATATGAGGGTTACTCACATGTTGTCTTTACCAGTGGCGCGGTATTGATACCCTTCCAATCAGGGCATAGATTGGACCCTAGCTTAGCTATTATAGCATCTTTGGGGCATGTCGATTAGATACTATTTCCCACAGTTTCATGTTACAAAATTAGGACTATCAGATAGAGTCAATCAGTCTTAATAATAGAACTCAGATAGTTCTTCAGATTTCAGGACTGTCAGATACAGTCAACTCAGATACAGTACGAAACTCAGATGGTTCCATCAGATTCAGGCCTGTCAGATACAGTCACCTATGTTATCAACATTATTCAGAAATAGTCCTTTGTGTTATCATTCATATCAGTTACTAGCATGTCACGTTATCTGTATACAAACTCAGAAATCACAAAATCACATTGTCAGTTATAGTTACGTATTTATGCATGTATTCTCACGTTCATGTTAGACAGTCAGTTAGCATTATTCATGCATGTGAACCATTGCATATAGCCTACCTCACATGTATACTCAGTACATATGTACTGATGCATTTGCGCTATGGTGCTTTCTTTTTATGTTACACCATAGGTTCAAAGACACGAGTTCCAGATCAGTAGTAGATTTCAGTTTCAGCAGTCAGAGTAGAAGTGAGTCCTCATCCTTTGAGGACATAATGATTTTCTATTTTCTCATTGATTAGCTTATTAGTTGGATTTAGTTGGGGACATGTCCCATCAACTCCTTATTCAGATTCTTCAGATAGTCGAGTCTTTCAAACTAGATGCAGACTAGATACAGACTATCATGTTCAGACTTCAATAATTTTAGTTTTGTTTTGGGTTTTCTATTACCCTACACAGATATTATATCATTCAGTTATGTTCAGTAGTGAACCTTATGGCCTTTCAGTGCATGTTTCCACATTATTGAGTTATCTTATGCAGTATACAGGTAAACATATCAGTCTTAGGTTAGCTTGTGGTTCCTTAGGGTCATGAGCACCATGTAGCATTTCGGTTCAGGAAATCGGGTCTTTACAAACTTGATATCAGAGCCTAAGGTTCAATAGAGTCCTAGGAAGTTTGAAAGCCGCATCTAGTAGAGTCTTGTACATAGGTGTGTTGCGCACCACCTTTATGTGCAAGAGGCTATGAGATATTTAAGAACAGTTTCTCTTCTTTCAGTATTCATGTTGTGCCAGTGATCATAATCACAAGTCAGTCTCTCAGTCTAATCCGTTTCTTCTCTTTATTTCAGAACATACCTCCTAAGAGAAGAAATCAGTCAGCCCATCAGACTGAAAAACCTTTGGGCGATCATGTTTCTCATGCGGAGTTCAGGACGTCATTTAACACTCTTGCTCAATCAGTCACTGCTCATAATGAATGGCCAACAGTTATTCCAGCCAACCTAGTGTCCAATCAGCTGTAGTAAGGATTCGGGCCTTCACTCGAATGAATCCTCCAACCTTCCTCGAGTCTAAGGTAGATGAAGACCCTCATGAATTCATTGATTAAGTTCAGAAAGTGATAGACATAATGGGGGTGACTACTGTTGAGAGTGCTGAGCTAGCTACATATTAGTTATAGGATGTGGCTCATACTTGGTACAAACAGTGAAAGTATGAAAGGTTAGATGATGCAGGTCCTATAGAGTGGGAGGAGTTTGTCACTGCATTCTTAGACAAATTCTTTCCCCAAGAGCTTAGAAAAGCTAAGGTGCTATAGTTTATCAACCTTAGGCAGGGCAATATGACGATGAAAAAGTATTCTCTAAAGTTTACTCAATTTTCCAGATATGCCCCTCATGTGGTTGCAAACGGTAGAGCCAAAATAAGTAAGTTTGCTTCAGGGGTGAACGACAGCGTGGTTAATGAGTGCAGATTCGCCAAGCTGAATAGTGACATAAACTTTGCTAGACTTATGACCCATGCTCTGCAGATAAAAAAGCAAAAAATTAAGCAGAGGGAAAAGCAGAATAAGAGAGCAAAGATAGGTAGTTTCAAATTCGCTCAGCCTAAATCAGAAGGAGGAAACCGTTCCCTATTTCATCCTAAGTCATCAGTTCTAGCTCTCTCTACAACCAGTGCTCCTGTTCCTAACTTCAAAGAAGTTTACAAAGATAGAGCTCCAGGCTCTAAGACCCAGGGCAGTGTTAACAGTGCCCGCACATATCGTCTTTGCCAGACTTGCGATAAGCACCATTAGGGTGTGTGTATAGAAGGTAGTGGCATTTGTTTTGGTTATGGAAAACCAGGTGATAGATTTAGAGACTGTCCGCAGCCAGGTCCTCAGGGTCAACAGAGTCGCTCTTAAAAGTTATATCTATGCTCTTTAGACTCGAAACGATTAGGAAAGTTCTCCTGATGTAGTTACTGGTACGTTATATATCTTTCATGTGCATGTTTACGCTTTGCTAGATCCAGGAGCTTCCTTGTCTTTTGTTACTCCTTAATAACAGTTGATTCAGAATCAGTCCCGAAATTCTAGCAGAGCCCTTTTCTGTCTCTACCCCAGTGGGCAAAACCATCATAGCCTAACTGGTATACAGGAACTGCCCAATTATGATATTTCAGAAAGTCATTTCAGTAGACTTAGTTGAAATAAAGATGACTAATTTTGATGTCATTCTCGGTATGATTAGCTCAAAAATCATCTCAAGGATGTTATAACTTTATTTGAAATAATAATTCATTCTTATAAACATGGTATTTCAATAATTTTCACTTCCTATCACGTGAGAAATTGTATAAGCTTTCCATGAAAATATAATTCACCCAAATTCGACACCCGGGCGAAGAGTTAGAGCCTTTTTAGTGAGGCAGTGTTTGACCTGAGCCTTCCGCACGTCGCGAAGATAGGTTAAATGAAAATTGTCAATTTACAGTGACACGGTGCGATAGTATCACATTGCGCTAAACTTACATGTTGTAGACAAGGTCGCAATGCGATAGCTCCGCATCGCGCCACCGTGTAGTGTCCCAATTGTCAATTTCCAGTGACACGGCGCGATAGCGCCGCGTTGTGCCAAGTTCCCAACTTGGCAAAATTTTACTGAAAATTTAATGACGTGTCCAGGGTTAAAAGGGTAACTTCCTACCCCTATATAATCTCTTTAACACGTGATTCAGCCACTTTTCATCCAAAACATATTAGTTTCTCTCAAGTTTATCTCAAGAACAAACTACGGTTTCTATTGGTGATTAAAATTTAGGAAGTTTTCACCATCAATCATCACAAAATCACGACCTAAGGTATGCATAGTATTCATTCATGGAATCCTTTCGTCCATGAAGTTCAAGAATTGCTTTTCTAAACTCAAGTTATGGATTTTTTATATGTTTTCATGTTTTTGCTGCTCATGTTCATGTTTGATAAATTTGAAATTGGATTCTACTCCATGATTGTTGATAGTTTCTATGTGGGTTTAATTACTATAGCCATAGATTTATGCAACCCTTAGATTTAAACCCTTGAATGATGAAATTAGAATTGAATAATGATGTTTACATGTACCATGCTTGTCATATGTTTGATTAAATGCCTAGATGAAGGAATATTGTCTAACTAGAATGATATCATGAAATCCCCATGTATGTACAAGTTCATGCCTATTACATGTTTTATGAAACGCTCCTATGAATGTAGTATGTATTTTGATTATAGTCAAGTCTTCAAGTAAATCATGCTATGTCAGTTTCCTTCTATCGAGTCCTGGGGGTACTTGTACCCGAAACATTAGTTGTGTGCCTAGATCCATGTCATGTTTTCACGATACTCTCCGTCAAGCTATGAACTCATAGAATTCAGATAGTCTCATAATTCAGGAAAAATCTTCATGATCTCATGACTCAGTCAGTTGTCAGATATCAGTAGTATTCCTTCAGCCACAAAAATTCAGTAACTCAGTCCATGCTTAGTTCAGTTCAGTAAATCATGTTTAGCGTCTATTCAGATGGGAGTAGGAATTACCAACGAGTGAACCTAAGGATGGGGACTCACCTGTTCTATGAGGGTGTGATTCCTAGAATCAATCCTTACGTTCCAGAACTATGTAGTCAGCATAGGTTGAGACATCGTAGCCTGCTATATGAGGGTAGATGAGGTGGCTTAACCTGTTGTGTGTGGGTTCCCACCATTCTTAATAGAGTTACCTGTTATATGAGGGTTACTCACATGTTGTCCTTACTAGTGGCGCGATATTGACACCCTTCCAATCAGGGAATAGTTTGGACCCCAGCTTAGATATTATAGCACCTTTGGGGCATGTCCGTTAGATACTACTTCCAACAGTTTCATGTTACGGAATCAGGACTGTCAGATACAGTCAATCAATCTCAGTAATAGAACTTAGATAGCTCTTCAGATTTCAAGACTATCAGATACAGTCAACTCAGATACAGTATGAAACTCAGATAGTTTCATTAGATTCAGAACTGTCAGATACAGTCACCCATGTTATCAGCATTATTCAGATATAGTCCTTCATGTTATCAACCATATCAGTTACTAGCATGTCATGTTATCAGTATACAGACTCAGAAATCACGAAATCACATTGTCAGTTACAATTATGTATTTATTCATGTATTCTCACGTTCATGTTAGATAGTCAATTAGCATTATTCATGCAGGTGAACCACTGCATATAGCATACCTCGCGTGTATACTCAGTACATATGTACTGACGCATTTGCGCTATGGTGTTTTACTTTTAGGTTACACCATTGGTTCAGAGACATGAGTTCCAGATCAGCAGTAGATTCCAGTTTCAGCAATCAGAGTAGAAGTGAGTCCTCTTCCTTCGAGGACATAATCATTTTATATTATCTCATTGATTATCTTATTATTTGGAGTTAGTTGGGGATATGTCCCATCAACTCCTTATTCAGATTCTTCAGATAGTAGAGGCTTTCAGACTAGATGCAGACTAGATACAGAATATCATGTTCAGACTTCAGTATTTTTAGTTTTGTTTTGGGTATTCTATTACCCCACACAGATGTTATATCATTCAGTTATGTTCAGTATTGAACCTTATGGTCTTTCAATACGTGTTTCCGCATTATTAAGTTATCTTATGCAGTATACTGGTACAGATATCAGTCATGGATTAGCCTGTGGTCCCTCGGGGTCATGAGCACTATGTAGCATTCTGGTTCAGCAAATTGGGTCATTACAAAAGTTCTGAGCCTAAGTATGAGAGTAGTATTTAGCACTGAGTAGAGCTTGATTCCAAGGTCTCATGCCCCAGAATTACGAGCCACCATAGGATTATAATTTACCCCAAGTGGATTAAGATAATGATCACTAAAGTTAAGGTTCTATTTCGATGGCAAGGGTAGAACAGCTCTCCCCAACGTGGGTAAGAGGTTGGACTCCAAGTCAGCTCACATGGTTTATGCCGGTTAGAAGAAACTCCCTAAGTCCCAAAGTCCTATAATCTTTAAGTTTCAAAAAAGTCCCTTCTTCTCCATAAGATAAAAGTATAAGTTTTGAAAGCTATTGTTTTAAGATTCCTCTTGCTTCCAAGTTTTGAGAATAAGATGGAGAATACGAATTTTAGAACTAAGTGCAATGACTCACGAGATTTACTATATGCTTCATTATACATGATTTATGAGATTCAAATTTCAGTTTTACTCAAGCTATGTGAGTCATTTATATCAGCATGCATGATTTTATAAAGATTGATAATATTGTTTACTTATTGCATACACCCCCATATACTTAGTACATCCTCAAAGTACTGATCCACATATATTTCTATGTGCTACATTATCTCATAATATAGGTTAAGGTGCTCAGTCTCAGCAGTGACAGTGATCCCCGAGTACCTCTATCTACACTTCTGCAGTTGGTGAGTCCTCATGATTCAAGCACCTATTTCTATGATTATCAGTCTTTGTAGTAGTTGGTTTATTTCTTTTTAGTTCAGTTTGAGCCAGTTGGGGGTTTGTCCCATGACTCTTTAGTTCCTTAGTAAGTAGAGGCTTGTCAGACTATGAGTTGATGTTTCAGATTTCAGTAATGGTCATTTAAGCATTATTTTCAGTTATTTCAGCCCAGATTTGACATGATATAGTGTATTGCTTAATTCATTTATATTAAAGTAAGTTCTAGACTTCTTAGTAGGCTCAAAGGGTTAGCTTGGGGCTACTTGTAGCCTTAGCACCGTGTGATGATGAGATTTTGGGGCATTATATCTGACCTCTTGTATCTTAGATTCATGAGCTTCAAATCACATGACTCCTCACAAATAACTTCTCCATAATATACAACCTCTAGTTCATCCCTTTCTCATTACCCTACAATGGATACAAAGTCAAGGTAATCTTCACTGGTTCCCTGAACCTAAGAGAGGACATTACCTTGGACAATGTTCTTTTAGTTCCTCTATTTCATTTCAATTTACTTTCAATATGTCAATTGATCAACCAACTCTCATGTTTAGCTGTATTTTTTGTTTCTTCATGCCATTTACAGGGCCCTTCTCTGAAGAGGCCACTAAAAATTGGTAAAGCTGCAAATGGATTATGCCGGTACCTCTAGTCCACCATAGCCTGAGAATCACTCCACTATTTTTTCTCTTTTTGTTTCCAGTTGTGTGCCTATTTCTAATTCTACTTTCATCAATCATGATATTTCTTCTGTCATCGAGTCTTATTGTAATTCTTCTGATATTTCTAATAAAATGAGTATATTTTGGCATCAAAGACTTGATTACATGCCATATCACAAGATGAGATCTATTTATTTTTTATAGTCACAACTTCCTTCTAGTCAACATTATACATGTGATATATGTCCTTTAGCTAGACAACAAGACTTCCTTTCCCTCACAGCACTATCCATTCCACCCTACCCTTCCAACTTATTCATATTGATATTTGAGGTCTAGACGATACCAAAACATGTAATGATTACAGATATTTTCTTATCCTTGAAGATGACTTTACTAGGGTTACATGGACTCATCTCATTACTTGCAAAAGTAATGCTCTATCCATTCTTAAAGCTTTTGTTGCTATGGTTTCTTTTAGATCTGACAATGCTTATGAACTAGGCAACAGTATTGAGATTTTATTCTTTTTTTGTTGAAAATTGAATTCTTCACCAAACCTCTATTCCACTCACACCACAATAAATTGGTATTGTAAAAAGAAAACATAAGCACCTTTCTGTTCCAATCTATGCTCCCCCACCATTTATTGGGGTGACTATGTGCTCACTGTTATATACCTTATAAATAGACTCCCTTTATCTATCCTACATCATATATATCCATATGAAAATTTTCATGAATCCCCTTCTACTTATGACCACTTAAGATCTCTTGGATGCCTCTGTTATGCAACTACCTCTGTAGCTGGGAGAGACAAATTCCAGCCCCAAGTCATCCCTTGTGTTTTCATAGGCTGCCCATATGGTAAAAAAAGGCTACAAGTTGCTCCATCTATCTAATAAATCCATCTTCTTTTCTAAGGATATGTTTTTTCATGAGATCATATTCCCTTATTCACCTTCTCCTTCCCATTCCCCTTACCCTGTTTCATCTTCTATGGATTTTCCTCCACCTTCTATCTTTATTCTAGTCCCTTCTTCCTCTTCTAATACACCTCCAGTCATTTCTATTCCAAACTCACCTATCCATCCTCCACCTCTAGCCACTCTTCTTCCAAAATCACTCATCCTTATACCTTTATCTTCTTACCCTCTTAGAAGATCCACCATGACTACATCCATTCCATCCTATCTATTTGAGTATATTTGTCATTTTTTCTAAGGATAACTCTCTTGAAGCTACTATACATGAGCCTCAGTCGTATCAACAAGATGTTTTCCATTCTGCTTGGCAAGATGCTATTCTTAATGAGTTTCAAGATCTTAAAGCTAATAATATTTGGGATCTTATTTATTTGCCTTCTAACAAAAAGCCAATTTCTCGTAAATGGGTGTACAAGATTAAGCATAAAGTTGATGGTTCCATTAATAGGTATAAAGCTAGGTTGGTTATTAGAGGAGATACTCAAAATGAAGGGATAGATTACACTTAAACCATATCACCTGTTGTCAAATTTATTACCATCAAAGTTCTTTTATCTATAGTTGTTAAATGAAATTGGATTGCTTACCAATTAGATGTCAATAATGCTTTCCTTCATGGGGACCTCCATGAAGAGGTCTATATGAAACCTCCTCTTGGGTTGGAAGTGTCCTCCTTCATTGCTTTCTCTTCCCCTTTGGTATGCAAATTAAAGAAGTCACTTTATGGGTTGAAAAAAGTATCAAGGAAATTATTTTCTAATCTTTTAGAATCTTTATCTCTCAGGGTTTATTCATCTAGCAAGAATGACTATTCATTGTTCACCAAATTAGTTGGTGGATCTTTTACTGTGTTGGTTATCTATGTGGATGACATCCTTATTGCTAGGGATATCATCCATGAGTTGGATACTCTAGAACACTTCTTGGATTCTCAATTTAAGATTAAAGACCTTGGCTCTATTCACTATTTTCTGGGGCTGGAGTCACTACCCATCCCCAGGGCTATCTCATAACTCAGAAAAAGTTCACTTTTGAGATTTTATCTGAGTTTTACTGTGACAAGTTTACACGTGTCACTGCTCCACTTGACCCTGTTATTAAACTTACGGCTAATATGGGATCTCCTCTCACTGATCCCTTCGCTTTTGTTCGACTTGTTAGGAAGTTGAATTTTCTTCGACATACTCGGCCTGATATTTCTTATTTTGTTCAACACTTCAGCCATTTTCTCTAGGTTCCACAGGTGCGTCATTTTTTATCCGGTTTTTATGTCTTGAGATACCTATTAAATACTCCTGATCAAGGCTTGTTGCTCTTCAATTCTTCTGATTTGACTATGTTAGCATTTTCTGATTCTGATTGAGTGCATGTTCTCACTCTTGTTTCTCTATCATTGGTTGCTTTATTACTGTAGGTAGATCTCCTATCTCTTGAAAGAGTAAGAAACAACCTACTATTTCTCTCTCTTTAGTTAAGGCTGAGTATCGAGTCCTCTACAAAGTGGTGGCTGAAATATCGTGGTTTGTACACTTGCTGTCTGATTTTAGTTGCCTTGTATCTCATCCTGTCTCTGTTTATTGTGATAGCCAGACTGTCTTGCACATTGCCAGAAATCGTGTTTATCATGAGCGCACAAAGCACATTGAAATTGATTTCCATTATGTTTGTGACTGTCTCCAGTCAGGTCTTATTTCATTTTCTTTCTTCTGTTGGTCAACTCGCTGATATTTTTACGAAGCCTCTTCTTGGCCCTTCTCATCTTCACATACATGGCAAACTTGGCGTGTTTACACCCTCAAGCTTGGGGGGGGGGGGGGTGTTGGAGTTATTATATAGCATGTATAGTGTATACATTTTATACATTTTAATGGCATATATATAAGTCCATTGGGCCTAAACTTTATAAGTGATTTATATTTCACATGATTTTGACCCATATTACAGTGCCCAACTCAGCTCACATATTATGTATATATAAGTATAAGTGGTAGTGTAGATAGTTGAGTATTTCAGATTTTTTTCCACATTCAATGAAGAAAGTTTCTCTCTCTTACTTTATTCCCTCGAATGTTCTAGGGTTTACAAGTGTTTATCGATAGTTTTCGTTACGATTTCACCCTAACATAAAGAATATAATGTAGGTTGTACTACCTTCATTCCATTTTAGTTGGGCATATTTTATTTTACACGATGATTAGGAAATCATAAATTGAATGATTAATTTTATTATCTTATCCTTTATCCATATTAATAATATCCGTTGGGCATAGAAATGGACATTGAAATTGTAATTGTTCACATTTAATGTATACTATTAATTGTATGGGTAAACTAGAAAAAAATAATTAATTCTATCTGTAAGTGATCAACTAATATGAGACATTTATTTTTAACACTATGACCAACTAAAATAGAACGGAGAAAGTTAATGAATTAGAACTCATTTTTCCCTTGATTTGGTTGTACATAACTCCATATCTTTAAAGTTTTGAGTCTAGTTTTGATGCAATGCAATAACAGTAGACACAAAGAAAATATTTACATTATCAAATTATTTCAAAATTAGTTTTAAATTTTAATTATTAATTTATATTTAAGTATCTCTGCTACACTAAATTAATATAAAAGGTGCAAATATTTGTTAGTGTCCATACATACTAACTTGGACCAACAATGTACAAATAATTTTAAATATTAATTTTTTGAATTCTTCCCCCAACTCAGTGTCTGTTTGGATGGTGGTTTCCCATGATATGGTATGGTATGGTTATCATGGAAATCATATTTGTTTTGGTTGTTTGCTAAAGAGATGGTATGATATGATATTTTTTCGTGATTTGATAACCATGAAATCCCCCAATTTTCTGAACCACCAATTTGTTGGTATCCCATGGTTTTCCTTTTTCTTTTTCTAACTATGTCCTTATATAATTTTATTTAATCTTATTTTACCCTTTACCCTATATTACTAATTCTTACGTTTTTCTGCTCTCAATCTCTCTCTGCTCTTTGTTGCGTTGTTCTTCTCTGACTCTTTTATCTTTTTCCGCCTTCTTCTTCTTCGACGCTCGTGGTATAATTCCAAAAATCAAGTGGGGCTGTAGATTTGGTTGTCATGATTTGCAGTGATTTAAGTCAACTGTATCCATTAAAAAATGCTATGATAAAGAGATGTGGAAGAATTATTACTTGTTAATTGGTGTCATGTGGTATAAATAATAAACTGATGCAAAGATCCATTTTGCCCATTTTTTATGATTGGGGTAACTAATGAATATATTACCTTTTCTCCATCTGTCTCGTTGTAATGAAACACTGAATCTCTCCCATCAGAGTTAACTCCCAACTATAACTGATACTAGAATAAAGGAACAATATCCAATTTTTAAAAAATTATGTGGTCAAATATTTTTCCATGGATAGAGATGCTTCAGCTCAAAAATTTTCATGGATTGCTAGTTAACTGAAGACAGTATGATATCAATTGAAATGGGTCAAATGCTACTAGTTTTAGTGCTCATCATCCCATTGAATGAGCAAAGGTGTTCAATTTCAAACTCCAAAAGCTGGATTCGATTAAGTTTCTTGATGCATAATTGTGCTTATTATGATGCATAGTTATTCAAACATCAATATCCAAAATCCTGCTCATAGTTAATAAGAAAATACCCTAATTAAGGGTATTTTAGTAAACTTACCCATTACGATACAGTACCATACCATCAAACCAAACAAAAAAGCTGTTATTAAACAGCAGTGAACGATACAGTCTATCCAAACATTGTATTGCACTATACTATAGAGTACCATACCACACTATATTATACCATACATCATGAAAACATGGCAAACCACGATCCAAACAGAGTGTCAAGGACATAAAATATGGTGTGAATTGCATAACACGGTAGCTTTATCTATATCATGTATTAATATTAAAAAAATTATTACACGTATTTTAAAAATTAAATTATGAACAACAGTATTTTTAGCATACACTATACAAGTGGGTTCTAGTACATTTTAATTTAGGAAAAATTTTAAAAGTAACAACTTAATAGCTATAATTATAACTTTTATAGTAACTGTTTCATAATTACAAAAAATAACAAGTTGCATTTTGTATTTAAGTAAAATGTTGCTATATAAATACATATACAAATTGAATAGTAGTTCCAATTTTAACTCCCACTAGTTAGAGTTAAATAAGGGAAGTAACCGCCCCTTAATTCATGCTACTTTTAATTATAAAAATTCATTTTCCTTATATGACTCTTCTATTTCTCTTCTTTTCTTATTCTTTTTCGTTTTCTTATTTTTTCTTTTCTTTTTCTATTTTTGTTTCTTTTTTTATCATTTTATTTTTTTATTTTAATTTCTTTTTCGTTTCCTTTTTTTCTTTCCACTTTTTTTCACTCTTCTATTTCTCTTCTTTCTTATTCTTTTTTGTTTTTTTTCTTTATTTTTTTTATATTTAAGTAAAATGTTGTTATATAAATACATATACAAATTGAATAGTAATTTCTATTTTAACTTCTCAATTACAGTTAAATAAGAAAAGCAACCGCTCCTTAATCCATGCTACTTTTAATTATAGAGATTCTTTTTCCTTACATGACTCTTCTATTTCTTTTTTTTTTTTTTATCCTTTTTTATTTTTATTTATCGTTTTCTTAGTTTTTTTCCTTTCTCATATTTTTCTTTTCCTTTTTCTATTTTCATTTCTTTCTTTATCGTTTTATTTTTTATTTTAATTTCTTTTTTTTTCTTTTTTTCCTTCCACTTTATTTTCACTCTTCTATTTCTCTCTTTTTTTCTCCTTTTTCATTTTTTTCCTTTTTTTTTTATTTTTCTCTTTCTTATTTCTTTCCTTTCTCATATTTTTTCTTTTCCTATTTTCATTTTCTTCTTCTTTTTTTCTATTTTTATTTTCTTATTTCTTTTCTTTTTACTTTTATTTTTACACTTAAATTTCTGGCTTTTATTTCTCTTTCTTCTTTTTTTTTTCGTTTTTCACTTCTTTTTCTTTGAATTTTTCTTTTTTCTTTTTCTCTTTTTCTATTTTTTTTTCATTTTTTTACTTTTCTATCTCTTGTTTTATATTTAGAAGACACATATCTATATCACATATGCATATTCAAAAAATATACAAAATACATAGACATACAGATCTGCGTATATATTTACGATACAAAACATACATATATATCTGCATATGTATTTAAAGAAATACATATCTGACTCATATGTATATATAAATATATAGGACACAAAATTTCTATAACAAAAAGTGACATAATATATTTGCCTAATTGTGCTTAAACTACTCATTTCTTTTTCATGATGTAGACATCAAAAATATTCTTATGACAAAAAGTCTTGTACTTCTTCTTTGATAATATTGCCTTAATATATTCTTCAATATCGTTGACCGTGTGACATCTTATATGTGGTGCAAATTTTGAAGGTACTCTTGCCATGAATATTTGATCACGTGGCAACTATAGACCAAAAATATGACATAAATCTATATTACATGTACTTCTCACAAAAAAAATACAAAATATATAATATGCATATATTTTCTATTACAGCATACATATTATCCCTGCATATGCATTTTCAGAATACATGTCTGGTCCAAAGTGTATATTATCATATAAAACATACATATATAAACTCATATGTATTTACAAAATGCATAACATAGTCACATTAAACAAAAAATACAAATTCATATCTTAAAACAGTATAAAACAACTATACTATTTATCTTGATATGTATTATCTTAATTGTATGTTGTATGTTGTAGTTACATTTGTAATTGTATGTTGTGTTGTAGTTGTATTTGTATATTTAATAAATATAATTGTATTTTATTTTGACATTTTTATTTCCAGAAATACTCCAACAGAACGAATCAGAGTGTACACGTATGACGGTATGTCAAAATACATTTAATTATCTTATATACATATGTAATTACTGTATATTATTACTTATATGTATACATGTATTTGACTCCAGTAAAAAGTATATTTTCATATGTATTATGTAAGATATATGCATAGTTGTGCATAAAATATTTATACAAACATAAAAAAGTTGAATATATATATATAAACCTGTAAATACATATGAAGAACTGAAAAATACATATTCAGAATCAAAAAATACTAATGTCCAATGAATTTGAGTTTTTTAACTAATTTTTTTAAAAAAATTTCAGGTTGTACCAGTCACAAAGTATGTCTATACAGTACATGACAAAGAGAAGCATTTTATTGTTTGTCTCAAGAAAAAAAAATATTTTTGTCATGCATTTCAATTGGAGGAGATACCATGTGTGCATACTTGTGCAGTCCTAGATAGAAAGAACCATTTTAAATTTGCTACAGGAAACATCGATGATTTTATTATATTTTAAATTTGATAAAATTCATCTCTATGTTAATAGTGATGTAGTGGCATAATATTTGGCAGTTATGTTATGTTATTGTATTTTGGAGATTCATACTATATTGAATTAAATGAAAGATTTTGACTTCAGTTTTATGTTGAATATTTTATCTTGTTTTCAATTATTGTATAATATATGTACTTTTTAGTTTTTCAGTACTATTTCAAACAAAAATTACAAATACATATAGAAAATTGTATATACATTTAACATATACATATAGGTAACCGCATGTATTGATGACATATTTAGCAATACAAAAAATATTAAGTAGTTAATTGTAATTGTTAATACAAATAGTTATCTGTATATGCATTTTTCAAACAAAGATCTGAATACACCTTAAAACCCATGTCATTATGTATACGAATTTGCTTTGCTCTACCGAATTGTCACAACCCAAGCTGAGGCCCTGGCCACGACAGGCAACTTGAACCATGAAGGCTCGAGCGCCCTTCTCTATCTGAAAATCTGCACACTATTCATATACTATAAAGAAATGCAGAAAAGGTAATAAAGATGGAAACATGGTCAATCACTTAATTCAACTGAATAGTACGAAATTTGAGTTCATAACATTCAAAAACATACGACACCAGTCTGCAAAATCTCTAACAATATGAAAATCAATATCTGTCTAAAAACTGGGACAAGTCCCCCAGTTGGACCATGAATCAAATAAACTAACAATGTTCTAGAACAGGCCTTTCGAAATAAGAGAGGCTCACCAACTGCAATCTCTGACAGAATTTAACCTACTGCTTAGCAGGACCCTGGGACTATACCTCAGATCCTGAAATATAGAGGGTCAATACAATTGTACTGGTAGGCAGAGTAATCCAAAATAATGTACTTTTATACAGGATAAGTGAAAGCAATTTATAAAACATGTCAGTCTAAAATAATTGAAAATACATGGGCATAATCAATAGACTTTAAAACATTTTTGTAAATCACTACTCAACTCTTTGTCTTACTTCTGAGCTAGTGGTACACCCAACAACTCCATAATCCCACGGGCTATATGGAATCTGCCCTTAACTCGGCAGCTAATCCCACAATCCAAGTTTGCCGCAAGGGATAGAGTCTCTATCTCTAATACGCCAAAGGGCACTAGGCCAGCGTATGGTTCTTCTTGGGGACATAATAAACCTGTATTGGCAAAACATGATTTCAGGCTATAAGTTATCTGAATTCGAGACTTCTTTGGGGTAATCACCTAACTCTCTTTAAACCCATTTTTAACTTTTTAAGACATGCATTCTTTGAAATAAAAAATCTAAAAATCCTACTCTATTATGGAATTCATCTTCTTTGGTATGGTCATACCAAGACTTGCAAGTCATATATTCTAAGCCATAAAATATCATATACAACTCTTTCATTCAAAACGATGCTCAGACCACCAAATGATTCAAATGGTGTAAGAGGATTCATTTTTCAAAACATGTGTCAAATCATGTAAAGATTCTCTCTTTTCAATATTTTGGCAAGTGGTGGTCAATTTCTCAAAACAATCATGCAATTCCTTTGATTATCATATTTAGCATTTAAAAATAAGAGGTTATCCCTCTCTTCAACTCTCAATCAACACAAAGTTCATATAAGATATTAAAGCTCTTGACTCATACTTTAAGAAATGCAAGTTAGTAACCCATAATTTGTAAATTCAAGGAGTAAAGTAATAAGAGAGGGAAAATTCATTATTCACGCTCTCAATTCATATTTCAAAACTGAAAATCACATATATACATATACACGATAAAAATTAAGATTTAAGGGAAGGCCTCAAGACCAAAACATTATCGTCAAAAGGGTTCACAATACATAATTGTCAATGTAAATTCAAGATCCCTTGCAAATACATGATTTCTCAACATTCAAACATTATTAAAAATGATTTCACCATGCCCATGTAGTTTAGGAAAACTCAACGTACCTTAAGTTCCTTGGTTTGAAGAATGGAACCCTATTCTTGAAACTTTTCTTGAGAATCTTAAATTGAAAGGCTTGAATTCTTGATATTTGGGGATAATTTCATGAGGAAATCCTAATCTTATTGTTGAGAGTGTATGAGAGGATTTTGAGATGTTTAATTGATGAAATAAGAGGAAAGGATCGCCCCTTGAGGGTTATAAGTTGTGGGATGGGTGTTATAAGTGAAGAAAAGACAAAACAAATCATAAAAATGCGGAACCAACAGCTATAAAATAGTGGCGGGCATTGGGGGGCACAACGTAGGCTAATCGCGTGAACTCACTTCCTCTCTCACAAAAATAGCTATAACTTTTTTCTCGGGTATCGGATTAAGGCGAAATTAGTATCATTGAAAAGCTGACTCAATTATCTACAATTTGGTGGGTCTTGAGCTGTAAAATTCTAATTGTATCGGAAGGTATATACGTTTAAAGTAGACCCTCATAAAATCAAATACAAAGATTTAGCCGAATCAAAAGTTCTTAGTTCAACTTCTCTCTAAGTGATTCCTATAAAGATTTTTCACCTTGAAAGCACTTCAAACACGAGGATAAAGATTATGAAACTTATTCTCACTTGAAAATAATTTCTACTAGAGCTTCCACACATAATAACAATAGTTTGATTTCTAGTTCGAAAGTGTAGGGTGTTACATTATCTCCCCCTTAGGATCATTCATCCCCCAATGATGGGTAGGGACTTGTTGAAGCTCTAAAAGCATAGAATAAAGAACATAATCTCACATTGAACACTTTTCCTCAATGAAATATGCAAAGGCATCCAACGATCTTCATGATAACCCCTAGTGAAACATATCAGCACGAAGTGCGAGGTAATAAGGCTTTACATAGGGATGATTTTGCACATGAGTTCTATGAATCATAATCATCACAACATAAGGCATGGGATTATTTGGTGATCATAGACCTGATTTATATTGATACTAATCATGAAATAAGATTTCGCGGCAGATAAGAAATAGAAGCACTCTCTACCTTACAAGATACAACTAATAGCCCTAAAACTGAGAAACACTACTCAACTATGCCCCAAACAATAAATGATATACTTCATCATTTCTAACTTATAATTCTCCCATAACACTTCTAACCGCAAAGGTTTGAGTTCCCCCCACATAGTACTTCCATGTTGAAGCCTAATTCGAAGTTAAAAAGGTTATACTTAAACTACGGGATCCTGTACTCAACATCATATTAAGAAATCACCACACCTTATTGATATAATCCAACAACCTCAAGTCTTAATTCAAGGAATATTAACCACATGGCACATTGGTTTTGTGTTTTCATCAATCACAACATTCAAGTCTATCATTACTACACCCACTTAATGGATTTCCCTCACTAAGACTAGCAAATTCAATCATTCTCACAAAGACATTTGCCACATATCTCCTTGTTAACCATTTCACTTAACGAAAATTCATCTCCTTCTTTCCCCCTTCACCTATAACCTTATCTAAAGAAATCACAATAAAATTTTCACATTCAAGAACATCTCATATTCTCCAAACCTCTATCACAAAAAACTTCCATGCACTAACCCAAGAAAACACACACAAAATTTTAACTAACCATGAGGTGACTGAAGGCTGGAAATTAAGGAGGTCGAGATAGAGCACGCGCTGCGGGCGCTGGCCCGCCGGACTGAAGCATGCGTTATGGTCTTTGCTGCAGGCACCCCTACCAGTGGACTGGGGCACGTAAAACGGGCTTATTCTGGTGGTGCTACTGTTTTGGAAGTCCAAATACATCCTTATGCTAGTCCAAAAATTCCGAAACTCACCCGAGATGTACTATTGACCACCCCAATCATGAAATAACTTAAAAATTAATGTTTTAATTTTGGGAGGGTCAAAAATAAAATCATCAAAGTTTGGGAGCTTAGAAATGACTAAGTCCCAATACTTAGTGAAATTTTCCAAGTCTTGGACCCCTTTATAACATGTAATAGTAAGCCGGAATGAGTTTTGTCAACAAGAAACATTTACTCTCTCCCATCAAGCAATTGCTCATCACTACTATCATTTCATAAAGGGAGGTCACTGAAAGGTTAGGACATGAGGACCTGAAGCATGAAAGAATAACTTTGACACTCAACTGAGGCCTGAGGAATAGAGTATCAATGGCATGATTTCATCAAAGAGGTCTAAACTGACGACATACCTGGCATAGATCTGAATTTTGCTGCTCATAAAAATTGTTCAGGAACTGAGCATATTGTAAAAAATGAATACATGAGTCATGAGTTGTATGACATAATTTTTGGAGTTTGTAAGTTCATGGGACATTATTTGTACTGCTGAACAAGCTGGAACTCCTTATACTAGGGACTGGAACTGCACATAATTATCTATGATGTGCATGAACATGTACTATGATCATAGAGCTGACATGTAAGGCATGAGTAGATATCGTGATGACTGAAAAACCTTACACTAAGATACGAAAGGGTTAGGCTTCATCTTCTCCTACCACTTTTCTACATATACTGGTATTACTACTAGGATCTAAGATCCTAATTTGGTTACTTATTCTACCATGTCCCCCTTAGCTTAAAGCCATCATTCTAAGTCTGTGAACCTCTAAATCAACAACTCTAAACTGGACTATCACCTCCTTACTCTAGAGCCTAGGGTGGAATAATGCACATAAACACTATACTTACCCTAAAAGACTATACCTGATAATGTAAGGCCCACTGCTAGTACTTCCTCCTGATACACGATTCTTAGTTTTGTATAGCCTCAACAATCATTATACAATAACTGAAACACTAACTAACTCAGAATTTCTAAGAGTATCACCATACCATGATTTTCCACCATCTAGTGCATCAACTCTACTTTCCATTAGATCGATCTTCAAATATTCAAACTTAGATTCTATCACTTAACACCCCATCTTCAATTCCTTAGAATACTCGTATTACACCTCTAATCACACAACATACAACAGAACAAAATTTGTAAAACTATACCAAAGGCATACATTATCTACCCATATTTTCTTAATTTAACTTTAAATAATGCTATACAACAACTCCCCAGACTTCTTCATACTATAAAATCCAAGAATATGAACTGGGTACATGCGACACTTATACCATAAAACCTTACCTAATGCCATACTACCAAGGGGTGCAACATATTCTAATATACTTATGCCCTTATCCACTTAATGAATCAACCACAATTCAACATTTTAACACTAATCCTCATGAACATATATACCTCACAATTACCACTTAAACTTTTCATAAATTATCAACCTAGGATCTTTCACAAATCACATCAAGCCTACTAATTATTTCCCAAAAAACATACATCATTAATCTTAAGCTACTATTTGCATCGCCACAATCCACATCTAAAGTTCAAGCCTATTGCTTAACACCAATCATGTAACACCGATGAAGCATGTCGCATGTTATACTAGTCCATCAATTAGAAATATCAACCTAAGTCTCTTACTTCACTTAACTATGGCCCATAAGTTCATCCTCTCCACGACATTACTACAACACCTCTAAATCTACTACATACCTTCTCACATAAAGTACTAGTTTACAATGACTAGAGAAAAGACAATCAAGGAGGCAAAGTCACATAATAAGGATAGTTGATCTTAATCTTATATTATAACCCATTACGATCTTATCAACATATTTCACTTTCTCACATAATATTTACTTACCCTTACATACATCACAACTACCTTCAAAATCCACTTACGTCAATGAGTCTCTACCCATATCTTATTGACTAATCTACCCCTCTCTATTCAAACCTATAAATGATTTATACAACCGCTATAATAAACTATAAATAAAGCTCTATTTTTGCTTCTTCTAAATATATCGAGTTCTAGACTAAAATAAGTCATTTTTTAAATTAATTCATCAAAAGTAATATATTTTTTTGAAACTTTACCAAACTAGTATAAATGTTGTTTCCAGTAACGTATTATGCTTTAAAAAAGTTAATGGACCAAAAAGAGATGTGGATGACGTTAAAATAGGAATGGTTACTGTCAGTAATGTTTTTGACATAAAACATTATTGTCAGTAATGTTTTTGATATAAAATGCTACTATTTGTAACGAGACTCTGTAACTCTACCACATTAGAATCTTTGTATAAATCTGACGTTAAATTCATTACTGTCAATTATGTTTTAGCTTTAAAATGTTATTCTGAGTAACGATACTATCAAATAAACTCATAACTCTGTCAAATTTTTGACATTAAAATTGTTATCAGTAGTCACTTTTTAAGATAAAAAGTTACTATGGGTAACGATTCTATCGAATTAAATCACGAACACGCAAAGCTGAAATCTTGGTGATTATTTACCAATAAAACATTACTGCCAATAACATTTTAGCTCTAAGATGTGACTGACAATAACAATTAACAACAAACGACTGACAATAACAATTAACAACAAACGACATTTCAATAAGTGACAGCAAATTATTGTCAATCACATCTTAGAGATATTACTTGATGGAATGCCGTTTGTTGTTAATTGTTATTGTCAGTCACATTTTAGAGCTAAAACGTTATTTCCAATAACGATTTATTGGTAAATCAATCACCAATATTCCAGATTCGTAAGTCCGTGATTTGATTCAATAGAATCGTACCCATAGTAAAGTTTTTATTTTAAAATGTGACTACTGATAACGACTTTAATGTCAAAAATTCTGACGCCATAGAGTTTTGAGTTGATTTGATTGTATCGTTACTCGGAGTAACGTTTTAAAGCTAGAATGTAATTGACAGTAACGAATTTAACATCAGATTTCTACAAAGATTCTGATGTGGCAAAGTTGCAGAGTCTTGTTACTCACAGTAACGTCTTATGTAAAAATGTTGACAGTAGCGATTCCTGTTTTAACGTCATCCACATCTCTTTTTGGTCCGTTAATTTTTTTTTAAGCATAATATATTACTGAGAACAACGTTTATACTAGTTTGGTAAAGTTTCAAAACACCATATTACTTTGATGAATTAATTTTAAAAATAACTTATTTTGGTCAGAGTTCGCAATATATCCAAAAGAAAAAAAAATGTCATCATTAATTCACTAAGTTCTTCTCATATTTGAATCAACTTATGAGCTCTTTCTTTTTCTCATGGATTCCACAAGCATTAACTTTCCTAATGCTTGCATTTTGTGTTTCAGTAAGTTCATACGTATAAAGAAAAGAAAAATACAAGTGTAGGAATATGATAAACAAAAAGAGCACTAAATTTGTGTACGAAAAGAGGAAATTACTAGGATATGTTGTTACTGAACCTCTCGATTGTGCAATTTGTTTATCGGATTTCGAGCATGGAGATAAAGAGAGGAAAATTGAAAGTTGCAATCATATTTTCCATGAGAATTGTTTGGATAAATGGCTGATGCAAGGGAAAGGAAAAGCGACGTGTCCTCTTTGCCGGAGCGTAATTATACCGGATAATATGGTGGATGTTCACCGAAAAGTTGAAGATGAAGGACTGAGGTTTGGTATGTTTGAGGAGGAACATTCTATTATGTTGCTCTCTTGGTTGACTAATGGATCTTCTAGTCGAAAATGTCTCGCACGTGTAACCTTTGATTATTTAAAATTAGACGATTTTATTTATTACAAAAAAATTTTAGTGAAGTGCGAAAAATTCAAATTACTTATCAAAGATCCTTCATACATTAATATTAGGGGTGTGCAAAAATCGAACCTACTGATAAATCGAACCGATAAAAATGTTATTGGGTTATTGATATTGGGTTATTGGGTTAACGATTTCTTATTGGTTTTATAAAAAAAATTCTTGGGTAAACAGTTCGGTTTCGATTTTAGCTTACTGGGCGCTTAAACCGATAACTCAATAAAGATACACTAAATTATTGTTTTATATCCCTATTTATGTGTTATATATAAATCTCTCTCTCTCTGTTTCTCTCTCTCCCTCTCTCTCTCTCTCTATATATATATATATATGTATGTATATTATATGCACTACTTATTCACAATTCAGTGAATCATAAAGTATTAACCTATTCAGGGCAACAAATGCACAATATAAAACTCGGTTATTATCGTATTGAAAAGCTTGAAGCATTTATATCTTTCAACAATTAGGATTCAATTTTTTTCCGAACTAACATTCAGATCAAGTTTGAAGATTTTTGTAAACTAAAATGCAATGTGTAGGATTTTGGCGGTAACTAAAATTTCATTTGTTTATGTTAGTTGTTACTATTTCTATTCTATAATTATTTTCTTATTGGTTAAACCGAAAATCGAACCATCAAGGACCAAAAACCGATAAGAAAATATCTTATTGGTTGGTAATTGGTTTTACATATTTAAAAATTAAAAATCAATAAATCGAACCAATAACATATAAAACCGAACCGAACCGACCGATGCACACCCCTAATTAATATAATAATGTAAATATAACATATATTTTATTGTAAGCGCATATATATTTTACCACTAAAAGTTTCAAGTGGTTAATGGATCGTCACTTTTGCCTTTGTTAAGTAGTACCTCTTTTCTCTGCTGCTAAAGGCTAAGAGAGACGCATCGAGTTAAACCATATTATTTTACAGTTTTTTTAAAAAAAAAAAATCTATTTTTAAAATCTTTAGAAAATTTTTTATTACTTATTTAAAACTTTTTAAAATTTGGTACTTTTTATATTTTTCTTATTCTAACGCTTTCATATTTATTTTTAAATTTAAATCTTAAAATAATGAAAAAGATATTAGTTGTCATTAATTCAGATGATTTCTAATAAGGAAAGATTTTACTATAAATATTTAATTAATTTTCAATTGTTAAATATTAAAAAGAAAATAGTGAAAAGATGATTTTATCTAAAACAGAGACTTTTAGTGAAAGACAAAAAGTTCAAACATATTTCTAAGGTCCTTTACAAAGATAAAAAGTTCAAACAAAACTTTTAAGGTCCTTCACACTTTATATGATAATGAACATGAACATGCGTTGCATGTTTATCTCAAAATACTTGGTACATAATTAATGTGTTGATTCGTACTTGATACAAAATAAATGTCCCAAAATACTTTGTACAAAACTAATGTCTCAATTATTAATAATATCTATCTCTGATTAATAGTTAAATTATAAAAGATGATGCATCTGTTACATGATTGTCACATATATTCAATATATATGGGACTAAATACTTTAAGCAATTAAGATGCAAGTTAACCAAAGAATATAGACAATAAATAAATTCATGTTCATCACTAAACAACAAATATTTCTCTTATCTCAAAAGTGTATGATGATGGACAATGATGAAATTCGTTTGTCCGTTCGTAACATATCTTTAACTGAAGCAATAGTGATAGTGATAAAAAAAAATACCGAACAAGATCAATCAATGCCTGAGATCCATATATTTACTAAAACAAAAAAAAAATCATTTAAAATCAATAAAAGTTCTTCTTCACACAGCAAAAATCAATCCAACCCGATACTATATTCTTTTCTCAGCAACCTATGACCACCATCCAATTTCATGTCTTCCCGTCACAATTTTCTTTCTGATTTTCAGCGGAAAATTTACAGCTAAAAACAATGTCTGGTCCAAGCGATGGAAAAGCACTTGGGCGTCTCTCTTTGAAAATTTTACATGCTATTTCTATCAATAATTACTGATAAAGTCCTTTGTAAACTGTTGGTCAAAAAAGAGAATAAAATTTGCCTTAAATAACATTCCTAGTGCTAAAATTACAAGCTACAACCAAACTAAATAATATAATAATGGAAATATCAGAAAAATATGGTTAAATCTAATTTTTATATAAAAATTCCTTAAACCTCAACAAAATATTCATCTACTGTTTGTATTAAATAAAAAAACAGAAATAAAATAGAAATTAGGCAAAACAAAATAATACGATATCGAGATAGTATAACAATACGATTGAATCTAACCTTTCCATAAATATTTCTTAAAGTCAGGCCAAACATTCATCTGTCACCTACATTAAGCAGAAACAATAGCACATAGCAAGTAGCAACATAACAGAAATTATAACAAAAAATAATCGAGACTCATAAGTCATAACAATAAATTTGTGATAAAATTATTGATGAAAAATTTCGAAACAAACCTAAGATACATTACACATAATAATTCAAGAAGACATATAGGTTAAAAAAAAAAATATTACACATACCTGAATAAACTTATCAAAATAAATTATAGTAGTACTTCAAAAATATCTAGAAACGAATAATTTAAAAATTAAAAAAATTAAAATATATTAAGAAATTGAAGAACCAACAATAAATACGAATCCTCCAAATTGAAGGTTTAGTTTTATATGATAATTATGACAAAATCACATGGAGTAGTGCTACCTGTTCTAACAAGGAGCAAGGTCTTTCTTTAACCGTATAGATTTTTCTTTAAAATCACAATTTTTATTTTATAGACAAAACATAATTCTTTATATATATTTTAGGACTGTTAATTTCTTTTCATATATTATAAGATTCATATATATTTTAGAATTCATATATATTAAGCAGTTTAGAATTCTTAATTTCTTTCCATATATTTATTTTATCAGGATTCTTTTCATATATTTTAGGAGTTCTTAATTTAATAATATAATAATTAGAGGAAAAAGAATGAAAAAGACGATTTTGTCTATTGCAAAACGTTCTAATGAAGGGTAAAAAGTTTGAATCACTTTTCTAAGGGTCTTCACACTTTTAATATATTATAGATTATAGGTATAGATTATAGATATAGATATATAATTGTGATGTTCGTATTTATTTAGCGTACATCCAGGGTCGGCTCAACATCGTCGAGGGCCTCTAAAGCCATACATCAATGAGGGGCTTTAATTTTTCCGTCAAATAAAAAAAGAAAACGAAAATAAATTCTCATTTTAAGTCTACTTTTTCTGGATCTATGTTGGAGGGGATCTTAGTAAAATTAGTTTATTGGCTACCTAAAATTTCACTAACAGGGTGAGGGTTCGATCCCCCACCTTGTAATTCCTCTTCCCTCCCCAATTTTCTTTAGAAGGATTTTTGTTGGATGCCTCTCTTACCTACTCAAGAACTCTAATTTTGAGATTGTATCAAAGATTCAATTCTTACCAACATGGGTTGTGGTGCAGCGGATGAGGCTGTTCCAGCTTAAATAGAGGTCGAGGGTTCGACCCTGGGTATGGAGAAAACTCTGTTGGGAGCGCTTCCATCTTAATGGGCCCTGCAACGCACGATACGGATTAGTCGGGGCTCCAATACGGACACCGGATGGGAAACCAAAAAAAAGATTCAACTCTTAATCAATTTCGTTACGGTTAAAAGTAGATTAAGTATTTGTAAAAAAAAATAATCAATTAGGGCATTCTTTTCTTTCAATATACGAAAAATATATTGAATATTTATTCTGTAGACTACTTACTAATTTAAGATCCTTCATTTTATTCAATTAATTAACTAAGAAAAAGAGCAGTTCAGTGTACTGAAATTTTCATAGTTGTATGATCATTGATAATATCTAGTGAAGAAATCATCTCATATTTTTTGAATATGTAATGTTAAGGGTGATAAATATAATAATATCATAAATCATAAAAGAAGCTACTGGGACAATACATATCTGAAAAAAGATTTCTGAAAGTAATCTTCACAAAACATTTTTTTGATGAGTCGAACAAACTTCTTAATTCAGATAGATCAGTAAACTTAAAAGTAATCAATTGGATGTTTATGAACATTGACTGTTCTTCGTAGTAACCATAATTAAGAAGTCATCAAACGTTAGTTAAATAATTAGTGTACTTAGTAAGTTAATTAAGGTTACTAACTCCTAAATTAAGGTTACTAACTCCTAATCAAAGTCAAACAAGAAGTCGTATTTTGTAGGTGTTAGTTCCGACAGTACGGGTACATAGAATCTGTATAATAGAATAACAACTTCAACTCTTGAGAACAAGAACACAAAGAAGTTGAACAATTACCCTCAACACAAGATCAAAATGATCTTTCAAAGAGGTGTATTTTTTTTTTCTTTTCTTTTTCAGAAAGTAGATGAAACAAAAAGTTGTTAAGACAAAGTCGTCCGAATTCACGGACTTTCCTTAAGGAAATAATTCCCCTCACTGTACCCGAGGTTGTGGAATCTTCCTCCCAGGATAAAATGGCCTTCAATCCGACTATAGCGGTACCTCAAATAGGCAGATTCTTCGAACACACTCACGGTTAGAATGATCACACTTAAGAGTATTTTTAAGACAAGAAGAAGAAGTTTTTTAATCTGAAAATTTTCTGTACAAAACCTGTGGATGAAACCAGGTTTATATAGCCATAAGATACCTCTTTGTAAAGGTGGCAACGGTTCAACTTAGAGGTGTGTGTGTTCTGAAAAATGCATGGTTGCAGTATTTATTATTGCTGAAACAGTCTGCAGTAATTTGCTGAAACAACACACCTATTCACGAAACAGTGTGTATTTTCGTTGAAGAGTTGCAACTTTCTGAAGCAACAATCTGAAACAGTGCAACCCTTTGTAACAGAAGCAACAATCTGTTTAAACAGTGCAACCTTTCAAACCAACGCATCAGTTCTGAAACACCTGTTCAAAATACTGCAGCAGTTCAGTTAGCAGTGCCACTATTACTGCGTGCATAATGAATTAATGGAGCATTACTGTTTCGGATTGATTTTCAGTCTGGATTTCTTTTCGTCAAATAAACTTTGTCCAAAAAGAAAGATCTCATCGATCGATCATTTGACCAAATCAGAATCCAAATCTGAAGCCGAGCCGAGCGAGCGACGACGACGACGGCGCGAGGCATCTCTATTTCCTTGCCTCACTTACCATGTGAAGTAAGTGTTTCACTTTATAAACACTTTAAAGTTCTCTTCTTCCACCAATGTGGGAGAAGAGTAAACTTTCCAATTTAAAGAGTACACTTTCCAATTTGGGTGTCTCCTTCCCTTCACTTGATTTCTCCATTTTTCATTCAACACACTATGAACCCAACAATCCCCCAAATGAATGGGGAATGGCTATTTTTTCGTAAAACGTTTACGGATAGTATGTGATCATCAAGCAAAGACTGATTGCATCTGGATAAGTGGGTTTCCCTTTGAACTTTCTGTAGTGAACATGTATCGGATGCACTCGGTCAATCGGTAGATTTGATATCTTTGAACCGTCGAGCTTTAATGTACACCTAGACAACACATGTCACACAACCAGCCTTTTACCATTTATGGTTCTTACGGTTTTGTTCTTTTCATCCATGAACACGTCCTGGTTTTCATGAGAGCTTAGAGAATAGGCCTTTACTAACATTCTCTTTGAAGCGGCTTCCACTTCGCCCTCACATAGGTGATTTCTAAACGTTTCAATCCTTTATATTGAACTATTTGGTCAAATCTACCAAATTTAGATAATCATTAGAAGACTTTTCACCTTGAGTCTTATCCTTGTTTACTATACATTGTCTACATCATGAGAATGGGTTGGGTAAATGACAATGTTGAACCTGTCAGACATAACTTTGTTTGATCTCCTTGAACCTAGCTCTTGGGATCTCCAGTCTGCTAGGTAGAGTTACCGCCATGCTGACTTGTCCTAGGCCTTAAACCCATTCCTTTGGATGTCCTTTCTACTCCTTCTCTAGATAGGCCTTTTGTAAGAGGATCCGACACATTATCCTTTGACTTTACATAGTCTATAGTGATAATTCCACTAGAGAGAAGTTCTCTAACGGTATTATGTCTTCGACGTATGTGACGAGACTTACCGTTGTACATCATACTCCCTGCCCTACCTATTGTCGCTTGGCTATCACAGTGTATACATACTGGTGCCACTAGCTTGGGCAAATAAGGAATATCTTCTAAGAAATTTCGGAGCCATTTTGCTTCTTCACCGGCTTTATCTAATGCGATAAATTCAGATTCCATTGTAGAGCGAGCGATACAAGTCTGTTTCGATGATTTCCAAGAAACTGCTCCTCCACCGATAGTAAATACATATCCCTTTGTGAATTTTACTTCGTTCGATTCGGTGATCCAATTTGCATCACTATATCCTTCAAGTACCGCGGGATATTTATTATAATGCAAAGCATAGTCTTGAGTGTATTTAAGATAACCCAAAACTCTTTTCATTGCCATCCAGTGAGTTTTGTTGGGATTACTCGTGTACCGACTCAATTTACTGATAGTGCATGCTATGTCTGGTCGTGTACAGTTCATTATATACATTAAACATCCCAATACTCTTGCGTACTCCAACTGAGAATCACTTTCACCTTCATTTTTCCGAAGTGCAAAGTTCGCATCCAATGGAGTCTTGGCAATATTGAATTCCATATACTTGAACTTGTCAAGTACTTTTTCGATATAATGAGACTGTGACAGTGCTAACCCTTGTGGAGTTCGATGGATTCTTATACCTAAGACCACATCTGCAACTCCGAGGTCTTTCATATCAAACTTGCTCTCGAGCATTCGTTTGGTTGCATTTATGTCACAAATGTCTCTACTGATGATCAACATATCATCCACATATAAACATACAATGACTTGGTGATTTGGTGTGTCCTTAATATATACATATTTATCACATTCATTTATCTTGAATCCGTTTGCCAACATGGTTTGGTCAAACTTTGCATGCCATTGCTTAGGTGCTTGTTTTAGTCAATAAATTGACTTAACAAGTTTACACACCTTATTTTCTTTTTCTGGAACCACAAAACCCTCAGGTTGTTCCATGTATATTTCTTCCTCCAAGTCTCCATTTAAGAATGCGGTCTTCACATCCATTTGATGGATTTGAAGATCATATACTGCTGCCAAGGTAATTAACATTCGAATCGAGGTTATCCTTATTACTGGTGAGTATGTATCAAAGTAATCAAGGCCTTCCTTCTGTTTAAAGCCTTTTACTACAAGTCTTGCCTTGTATTTGTCAGTAGTACCATCCGTTTTCATTTTCCTTTTGAAGATCCATTTAGAACCTAAAGGTTTATTTCCTGGAGGAAGATCAACCAATTCCCAGGTATGGTTACTTAAGATTGAATCAATCTCACTATTGACTGCCTCTTTCCAAAAGGATGAGTCTGATGACGACATCGCTTCTTTAAACGTTCGAGGCTCATTTTCTAAGAGAAATGTTACAAAATCCGATCCAAATGAAGTTGACGTTCTTTGACGTTGTACTACGTCTTGGATTTTCTTCATTATGTACATTCTCACTTGGTTCATCTCGGGGTCGTTTAGATCCTCCACTAGACTGTTCATGTCTAGTTTTATACGGATAAATGTTTTCAAAGAATTCAGCATTATCTGATTCAATTACCATATTTTCATTTATATCCGAATGTTCGGATTTATGAACCAAAAATTGACATGATTTACTGCTTTTAGCATATCCTATGAACACGCAGTCCACCGTTTTAGGTCCTATCTTAACCCTTTTAGGTATAGGAACTTGAACCTTCGCTAGACACCCCCACACTTTGAAATATTTCAAGTTGGGTTTCCTTCCTTTCCATTTTCGTAAGGAATTGATCGTGTCTTACTATGGGGAACTCTATTGAGTATACGATTGGCCGTAAGGATAGCCTCCCCCCACAAGTTTTGCGGTAAACCAGAACTTATTAGTAAGGCATTCATCATTTTCTTCAAAGTTCGGTTTTTTCTTTCCGCAATTCCATTAGATTGAGGTGAATACGGGGCCGTAGTTTGATGGATTATTCCATTCTCTACACATATTTGCGCAAAGGGAGATTCATATTCTTCGCCCCTGTCACTTCTTATCATTTTGATCCTTTTGTCTAATTGATTTTCAACTTCAGTTTTATATTGCCTAAACGCATCTATTGCTTCATCCTTACTATTTAGCAAGTAGACATAACAATATCTAGTGCAATCGTCAATAAAAGTTATGAAATACTTTTTTCCACCACGTGATGGTGTTGACTTCATATCACAAATGTCAGTGTGTATTAAGTCTAAGGGATTGGAATTCCTTTCAACAGACTTATAAGGATGCTTAGCATACTTTGATTCTACACACGTTTGACACTTAGATTTATTGCACTTAAAATTTGGCAAAAAATTTCTAAGTTAATCAGTTTTCGTAACGTTTTGTAATTAACATGGCCTAAACGTTCATGCCATAAATTATAAGACTCAAGCAAGTAAGAAGAATTTGAATGTTTATTCATTTCAACAGTCATTACATTCATCTTATAAAGGCCTTCCTCGAGATAGCCTTTTCCTACATATATTTCTCCTTTGCTAACTACTATTTTTCCAGAAACGGTTACACATTTGAAACCGTTTTTATCTAGGAGTGAAATAGAAATTAAGTTCCTACGTAACTCCGGAACATATAACACATTATTCAGTGTCAAAACCTTTCCGGATGTCATCTTTAGGCAAACTTTTCCTATTCCCTCTACCTTAGCAGTCGCGAGTTGGCCATGTAAATTGTTTCTTCCGCTTGAGCCGGAGCATATGTCGAGAACAACTCTTTGCTTGCGCAGACATGGCGTGTGGACCCTGAATCCATCCACCAAGCGCGTGGATTTCCGACTATGTTGCATTCCGTGAACATAGCACACAGGTTGTCATAATCCTTGTTGGACTCAATTAGATTCACTTGGTCCTTTTTCTTCCCTTTTTTTGGGGCTCGACAGTCTATTGATTTGTGGCCAACTTTGCCACAGTTGAAGCACTTTCCCTTACACTTTTTCTTGGGATTATTGCTTCCATGTTCAACATTCTTTCTTTTCTTCGAGTTGTTTTGGCCAGCTTCTACAATATGTGCTCCACTCATTGTAGAATTTCCCTTTGACCTTCTTTCGGCAGCTTTATTGTCTTCTTCAATACGAAGTCGGACAATAAGATCTTCAACGGTCATCTCCTTGCGCTTATGCTTTAAGTAGTTTTTGAAGTCTTTCCACAAAGGTGGTAGCTTCTCAACTATTGCTGCTACTTGGAAAACATCATTCACAATTAAACCTACAAAACAGTTTATGTGAGTATTATGAACATTTTTAATTTGTTCAACTAAGGTATTTTTTAAAATTATACCTTCTGCTAAGAGATCATGTATGATAACTTGCAACTCCTGTACTTGAGAGACAACAGATTTGCTATCAATCATTTTGAAGTCCAGGAATCGTGCAACAAGGAATTTCTTAATTCCCACATCTTCCATTTTATATTTCCGTTCAAGTGCCTCCCACAGTTCTTTTGATGTCGTGGTTCCACTATAGACATTATAGAGGTCATCTTGGAGACCACTCAGAATATAGTTCCTGCAAAGGAAATCTGAATGTTTCCAAGCTTCTACAATAACGAAGCGGTCCTTGTCCGAGGTTCCCTCGGGCACCTCGGGAGCGTCTTCGCTAGTGAACCTTTGTAGACATAACGTGGTGAGGTAAAAGAACATCTTTTGTTGCCACCGCTTGAAGTCGATGCCAGAAAATTTTCCGGGCTTCTCCACCGGGGCCATCGTTGGCGGAGCATTTGTGCGACTTGATGTGGCAATATTAGTTGCCCCCATAGACGTTGTCGCATCCATCATTTGACTTTCAGTTGTCATTTTTCCTGTCACCATAAGACAGAAAAATTAGTATTTTTCAGAATACTATTAATAAAGTTAAATAACTTTACAACTTTTCCTTCTTGTTTCTAATTAACGATGAAGTTTTTATAACTTCAAATCGTCAATCGAGTGAACTTCAACTTTTGATGAAGATTTTATGTCTTCTAATCACAAGTTAAATTCAGACGGAGTAGAAAGCATAAGCTTTAATCTCCAAAAATAAGTTATACAGATTCTGTATGTTATTTCCTTAAGATTGTTAGTTCCGACAGTACGGGTACGTAGAATCTGTATAATAGAATAACAACTTCAACTCTTGAGAACAAGAACACAAAGAAGTTGAACAATTACCCTCAACACAAGATCAAAATGATCTTTCAAAGAGGTGTATTTTTTTTTCTTTTCTTTTTCAGAAAGTAGATGAAACAGAAAGTTGTTAAGGCAAAGTCGTCCGAATTCACGGACTTTCCTTAAGGAAATAATTCCCCTCACTGTACCCGAGGTTGTGGAATCTTCCTCCCAGGATAAAATGGCCTTCAATCCGACTATAGCGGTACCTCAAATAGGCAGATTCTTCGAACACACTCACGGTTAGAATGATCACACTTAAGAGTATTTTTAAGACAAGAAGAAGAAGTTTTTTTAATCTGAAAATTTTCTGTACAAAACCTGTGGATGAAACCAGGTTTATATAGCCATAAGATGCCTCTTTGTAAAGGTGGCAACGGTTCAACTTAGAGGTGTGTGTGTTCTGAAAAATGCATGGCTGCAGTATTTATTATTGCTGAAATAGTCTGCAGTAATTTGCTGAAACAGCACACCTTTTCACGAAACAGTGTGTATTTTCGTTGAAGAGTTGCAAATTTCTGAAGCAACAATCTGAAACAGTGCAACCCTTTGTAACAGAAGCAACAATCTGTTTAAACAGTGCAACCTTTCAAACCAACGCATCAGTTCTGAAACACCTGTTCAAAATACTGCAGCAGTTCAGTTAGATCTTATCGATCGATCATTTGACCAAATCCAAATCCAAATCTGAAGCCGAGCCGAGCGAGCGACGACGACGACAGCGCGAGGAATCTCTATTTCCTTGCCTCGCTTACCATGTGAAGTAAGTGTTTCACTTTATAAACACTTTAAAGTTCTCTTCTTCCACCAATGTGGGAGAAGAGTAAACTTTCCAATTTAAAGAGTACACTTTCCAATTTGGGTGTCTCCTTCCCTTCACTTGATTTCTCCATTTTCCATTCAACACACTATGAACCCAACAGTAGGTCCTACTTAATTCCTTAATCTGGAATGGATTTTCTTTTCCTTCTGAATTGTCTGTGAAATCATCTAAAAAATAACTACATACATATGGTTATTTTTTTTTGGGTTTCCTAAGATATCCCCACAAACGGCAGCCGTGAGACTAATCCTCCGTTCCACTGTCAGCGCACTAAGCGGTAGGGAACTGGCCATAGAGTTTTCTCCATTCACCAGAGATAGGAATCGAACCCCCAATCTCTTGCTTAAGAGGTGAGGTACTGAACCACCACACCAACCCTTGTGGTTACATACATATGATTATTTATGATAAATTAAATCAGTAATAAGAAAAAATAAATGAAGTAAATTAAATCAATGATAAGAAAAATAAATGAAGTTCAACCTGCTCTTACAAGTTAAATTGTATTAATAATGTACATTGTTTAAACATCTATCAGTGCATATTGTATAAACTTAATCCGATTGCTATTAATTAAGCAAAAACTTAGTTCAAACAAAGTTGAAAAGTAAAAGTAGAACATGATTAGTGAAAGGAGGCTTTAGTAAAACAATTGTTGTAAGGTGTCTCACAAGAATCTTCTTTGGTAAACCCCAAATTTCAACTGTATTAACTTTAGTGAATGGAGGCGTTTTAAAAAATAATAATAATAACACAATGAAAAGTAACATGCTCTGAGGGACGATTAGTAAGTCGTAATTTTTCGGATTAAAATTGGAGTTGGAGTTGTGTTTGGTCATAAATATAAATTAAAGTTATTTTTAAAATATTGTGAGAGAAGTATGAGTGAAAAAAGTGATTTCACTGAAAAGTTAGCATGGCCAACAACTTTTAAATTTTTTTTTTAAGGTGTGGCTGACAAGCTCTATGCCATCTTTCGAGAGTGAGATAGTGACTTTTAAAATTATGAAAATTATCCTAAATAAACTTATTAGATTGTTTATTATAAGTTATATCTATACTTTTTAATAATTACTAGACTAAAGAAATAATTGCAAGTTATAGTAATTTTTTAGAAAAAAAAAATTTACTCAAATATCCAAAAAATATTTTTTAATAGTTAATATTCATATTATTTTTTTGTTTATAACATTTATATTTATCTATTCATTAAATCTTTTGATAATTATGGCAAGTTATATTATTGGTATGCATAATTTTTTTTTAATTTTAATAATTAAGTTTCAAAGTTTGTTCACAATTTAAGAAGTCAAATATAATAAATATATTTTTTACATTGAAGCTTGATTTTTGACTTTTTATTAACTTTAACAATTAACTTACTTTCTACACTTTATCACGTCTTACAGTGTTTCTTTACCGATAAAAGTCTTCACCTTGTCATTTTTTTTAATCTTCTTTTTCTCTTCTTTTGATTTTCATGCGTATGAAGTTGGGTTTCCCAACATTCACTCATACGATTGGATTAAGAGTTCTTCACTTTAGTTTTTTTTTTCCTTGAGACATGTCAGAAAAATACAAATTTGATTTTACTCCTAATAGAAAAAATCATAGATTAATACAAAAAAATAGTCCGATTATTTTATCTAGACGTTCGTTTGATTTGGGGTGTTTTACCCCATCTCCATTATCAAAGAATGAGAAGAAGGTAATTGAAGGTGAGCCCATTTCGCATAATCAAAGAGAAATTTTATCGATCAAAATTGATTTTTCAAAAAACTCATCACCATTGAAGCAGACGCAACTCAACATGCAAAGAACTGTAGTGTTAAAAAAAGATTGTTGTTCCACAATATAAGATGATTGATAAGAGAAAAAAGATTGTTGTTGATCAAGTTTCAAAATCATGATTTTGAAGATGAAATTTTCGCTCACAAAATGAAGAAATCAAAAATGAAAAATCATGAAAATGCTAGAGTTACAAGGTCCAAGTCTAATGTGAGTGTTGGTGATAAGAAGATTGACATAGAGAAATCAAGAAAAGTTTGTAAGGTTAATATAATCTTATTTTTATTTTTATTTTTATTTTTCTATATTATAATGGTATAATATTGGTATTGAATCATTTTTTCTATTTTTAATGACATACATATAAATTAGGTTTCATAACTTTTGTGTGTTTATGGTTGAAAGTGAAAATATAACTTTTGTTGTTGTTAGTGTGCGAATTAGGTTTTCATTTGAGTTTAATTTAACATTAATAGGCTACGATTTGATGATTAAGTTTTGATTGGCTTTTTTATTGTTTCAGATAATATTTCTTGTTAATTAAAGTTTTGTGAATTAGGTATATTGTGTATTCAGGTTGTCTTATATGAAATTAATAGAAATAGTTTTTGTTTTTTATTTCATAACTGTCCAAATTTTCTCCTAGCTAATTTGCATAATTAAGATGTTACGATTTAGTTGGCTGATTTAATCACCTTTTATGCTATTATAGTTTTCATACCTTAAGTTGAAAGGGATAAGATAATTGTTGAACAGTTCTTTTATGTCATTGAGGGGGCAACCTGTTCCAGTATTGACCCTGAAACATGTATGTTAATATCTTGAAAAGCAATATTTGTATTTAGGAAAAATATTTATACCATCAGTTAGTTATTTGGCAGAATTGTCTCTTAGCTAATCTATATAATATCTCAATTTAGATGTTGTGGTATGTGTTGGTTGGTACAATCACCTCTTTTAAGTCATATAAATTCCAAGCCATCATTCGGAAGACATAAGACAGTTATGGAACATATCTTTTTGTTATTGGGGTGCAGTATGTTCCAGTAATGACCATGAGACATTTATACTAATAATGACTAATTATGTTGGAAAGGTACATATACCATCATTTAGGACATTGGCAAATTTTTCTCATAGTTAATATCTCTGTGTTTTTTTTGTGTGTGTGTATATATATATACAATTTTAATTGAAGAACCTAAATCTAAGTATGTTACAATTACATTCTCTTTTTAGTTATGCTAATATATATATGTTACTTCCTCAATGAATTTTCTATTTTTCTGTTTTTTAGTGACTGTGGCATGTTTGCATATGCCTGTGTTTAGTTCGTTAGTCACTGTGTATTTGATATTTTCAATAGAATATTTGGTGCTTTTAGTCATCGACTCAGGTATGGTGCACTATTATAAGATTATGCCATACAAAAGCAGAATGATGAAGCAATCAGTGAATGTGAGGTAACTGAAAATGTTACAACAAGTACGGTTGCTTCAAAAGATCAAGAAAAGCAGTTTCAAAAGTTCAAAGATATGATCATTCCAGTCACAAAATAAGATTGCAGTAAACGTTTTTTTTTAGTTATTCTGTTTTTGTCTGGTGTTTAGTAGGTTCAAACATTTTTTATTCAGTATTTGTTTTGTTAAATTTAAGCAATTATGTTTTGTCGTTATTGTTATATCACTTATTAGAAAGTTTATGAAAATAATTTTTTTGTTATCAAGTTTGATTATTGACTTTTATTCTTTGATAATTTATATTATAAATTCTTATTAAGTTCATGTTAATATGTATATGTTTTGATCATCTTATATTATCTTTTTACAACATTAATAAATTTATAATTTATTTAATTATTCGTTAAATTATCACATAACATATTTGACATTATAAAAACAAATTACATATAGTAGATGAGTTCTTTTAGTCGTATTTTCATATATGTTGTACTTTGTCATACTTATATATGTAATTTGTTATCATTTGTAATTAAAATAAGTTTGATTATTTTTCTATTTATAATAGTTAATCTATCGTATAAACACAGTTGATAATCAAAGCATAGATAAACAACCCTCTTTATGAAAGAATCACCAACATCTTCAAATTAATAAACAAAGTTTTGAAAATTATAAGCAAGCAACAACATGTACATAAATTATTGTAAACGTCTTTATAAGCCAGCCAACATCATAAATAATAAAGTAATTTCAGTCAATATATTCAGTCATAATCAGTGAAAAAGAATACCAGTAGCTCTCAAGAAATTAATTATTTAAAATCATGAAAAATCAATATTCATGAAAATAAATTATTTGAGACAGGGCAAATCTTAACACTAGAATTTATTGAACATAAATGATTTAAAAAAGAAAATATTTTAAAATCAAAATAAACTAAGAAACACATATTCGATCTTAAGCATGTGGTGCGTGTTTGTGGCAAGTCTTTTTATTATACCCCTCTTGATGACAGCTACTGCATTTAACCTTTGAATGTTTACACTTTTCTTCATTTGGTGCTTTTCATCTTTCATAACATGATCTTTCGAGAGATCTTTCTGAATTCAATGGCAATACAACTTCATCCAACACTTCACATGGTATTTTTCATATACTTTTACAAGGAAGAGGTTCAACAGATATGGCATAAGTATTGACACCTAATTTTTGCCCTAAACCATTATATTTAATGCTGAGTTTCTTCACCTTTAAATAAAATTATAATATTTATTTTATTCGAATAAAAATATTCAAAAGTATTTATTTAGGTAATTTTATCACTTTAAGTGACAATTATATATTTTCATATACGTGTATACGAAATCATATAATTTTATTGCTTAAATAGTTATTATATAAAAAATTAAATTTTAATTAGAGGTTATCTTGAAAATTGATTCAAACGGATAAGATTTTGATTTTTAAAAAATAATTTGTACTTAAAAATGATTTATTCAGAAAATATTTATTTGATTTTATTTAATCAAGAAATTTGAGATTAAATTAATTATTAATTCATGTCGGATTACGATTTGATTTAGCCAAAATTATAAAATTTTGATCGTAATTGAAAATTAAATTAGTGTTAATTGTAACGCAATTGGCCAATTGACTTTTAATTTGACCAAAAATTAAATAAATTTAGCTAAATCCTAATTTAATTGGGGTTATGTTTTAAATAACTTCAAAATCCTAATGTACCCATTCCTCCATTTAATCAAACCAGCCAACACCAGCCTATTAACCGGCTGCCCAGTTCAATTATAGGCCCATTTTCTTTCTCTTTTGCAACAACAAAACTCACCAATCCAACCCACTTCAGCAAAACTAATCCGGCCAACCACCCCTATCCCCTAAACAACAGCAACATCAGTAATCTGATATAGCAACAATGATAATACTAATAATATCGACAACACTATTAGACCAACGTGTCAATATCGGACCACCGAATAATGAAAAATCTGGTGTTTTTCCCCCTCTTCCCTCATCGATCCTCTCTCCTCACCCATAATTCCAGCCTGTCTCCATCAACATCACCTCAATTTCTTTCTGAAAAGGGAGGAATATACAGGTTCAAGGGTTTTGGGGAGTATTTTTTCTTTGATTCTGTGGACAAATAATTGTTCACCTTGAAGAATCGAAATTGTCAAAATCTTTCAAATCCTTTTTGAAAAAGGTGATTTTCTTTCTCAATACTCTTAATCGTTACTAAATTTGAATTTTGAAAAGCTTCAAAAAGAGGTTGGGTAGCCCAATTTTGCCTATATAAAGAGGCCGTGTTCACTCCTTGAAAGAAGAAGAAAAAGGATAGAGAAATTGGGGAATACTTGAGTTTTATCACACTCTTTGATTCACAAAATTCTCTATTTTATTTTCTAATTTACTTACATCGCTTTAATTATTTCTTGTCGTCGTTTGAATTCGAAGTCGAAGGTAGTAGTAGAATTGCTCTTGGACTTGTCTTCCTGGTTAGCTTCCATAGAAAAGGTCAGTACATCTATTGGCTCCTCTATTTTATGCCATCAAAGTTTTATTATTAAAGTTGTTAACAGAGTTGTTGTATTGCATTGTTTGGCCTGAGTTTTTATGGGTTTGATTTAAGCTTTAAGTTAGACTGCTGAAGTGTTGTTTCTAGTTAGTGTGATTAGTCTTTAATAAGTGTAGACACGTAATTTTATCCCGTCAAAAATTATTTTTTAATTTTTACCCCATCTTACCACGTATCTTCACTCATGTGATAATTTCCACAATAACAAATTCTTAACAACTTTTAACACCTCATCCTAACAAATTCACCACCCACTCTAACTAATTTTGCCACCTCACATTCCATACCCCATACCCCCTTCTACCCACACACCCCACCCTAATTGTTATATACACACACTCACACCTTATTGAAAAGGGGACCATTTTTTACATAGACTCTATTTTCTCTTCTTCTTCATAAAGCACACACACACAGTCATACGTATAAAACCCCATCAACACTCATAAAAAAATCATATACACGCACTCATCGGAGTTACACATACATACACATACATACACAGAAACTTGAAAAAAAAAAGGATCCATGGGAGAAGGGAATGAAAGGAAAAACAGAGAGATCGATTAATGGCGAGTTGCTCATTGGAAATCCATCTGAACTTTGTACGGTTAGGCATCGGGAGATGCCTTAGTGACCTTTATGTGTCGTTTTTTTCGATATTCGTCTTCTTCGAGAATTGCGTTCAAATCAGATTTCTTATGGGTTTTTGTTGTTTGATTCGTCTCATTATTTTATTGGTTTTGGGGTTTGTGTTGAGTTCTTCTGCTTGGTCGAATCTGTCTGGGTTATATTTCTCGATTCAAGTTATTTTGTCGGCTGTTAAGGTTCCATTCGAGGTTTCGGATGTGGTTCGATCTTTGATATATCAAAATCGACAATTGAGGTCCAATTCTATTCTCTTTCTTTTATTTCACTATTTATGATATTTGGTGTTATGGATTGAATGTTTTGTTTATTGTTTGATCCGTATTGATGGTGAACACTTGTTTGGTGTTGATTCATTTTTTGTTTCCTTGAATATGTGTTATTGTGATCATGTGGAATTGTTGGAATTATATTGAATGGGTTGAATGCATTCGAATGAAGAAATTGGATATGGTTTGATCAATGTTTGATTAATTTTGTTTTGGAGGAGAAACCGGGAATTTGAGAATAGAATTAAAGGTAGGAATTGAAAATCAATAAAAGGCAAATATGATTTGTTTTGGTTCATTGTTGATTGTTAATTTGGAATAGATATCAAATCTGGCTAACATCGACAATATCTTGTTTAGGCTGACAATTGATAGGCAAACGTAGGTTGGGTAGGCAAAGTTTAGGACTCGTGGCTTTGTTGAATGTTTGAAATTTGTTGAATGGTTTGATTTCTCGCACTAAAAAACTGTATTCATTTAGCCGGGGAATGCCCCGAGGCCATTTGTATTTATTCAACGGGGAATGCTCCAAAGTATTTTGTACCCGAAGGACATTCGTGATCAAGGACCGACTCACTGGGTGGAGCATAGTTTAGGATTAGCGTAGGTTTACATTTCAGTATTTTTTTATTTCAAACTGTAATAATTGGATTGGACATTATTGTTTTGGACTTATTTTAGTTTGGTTTGTTTGTTTGCTTGTTTTGTGTATTTTGCTGGTTTATACATTTTATAGTGTCTACTAGCCGATATATACTCTACGAAGTGACCTTGGTAGAACCGAGGGGTGCCTAACACCGTCCCCTCGGTCAACAGAATTCCTTAACCAAAATCTCTGTTCGTGGATTCATTTTAAAAAGCCAAAATTATTTTGAAAAAGGAAATCTAAGGGTGACTTGGCACACCCGATTTATGCCAAGTGGTGACTCTGAGTTTTGAATATAAACAATCCTTTTCGAAACAAATTTTCAATTTTTGTCACTTAATAATAAAACTCTTTCAAACCTAAAAATCAATATCTTTTTTGGTTAAAAAGGGGGTGTGACAGCTCTAGCAACTCTATTGGAGAATATTTTTAGAATTCGAGCTTATTTTTTGAGTTGTAGCGGCTTAGTTTGACACTATAAGTGTATAGACATTTTTTTTGTGTTATTGTTTCGTCATTGTTGGATGCCTGTGTGCTCTTTGTTTACAGTCTTTCCTTATGTGTCACCATTTTATATCTGGCATCATATGCATTACCCCGAGTCAATTCTTTCGCAACAAGTCCTGGAGTATACTTCGTGTACATGAACTCTAGTCGAGTCACCCTTATTTTAGGAGGGGGAGCTATTGGATGTATGGAGTAGGTGGAAAGCAATCGTAGCCACTATTAACCATATGCACCCCCGAACAACCTTGTTAGTGGACCCCATCCTAGGTCAGCCTTTAAGTCATACTTATCTACATCATATTGAGACCTAGCGGGACCCACTTAATCCTTTGTAAGAGACTCACCCTAAAGCATCCTTACGTACTAATTATTACATCTTTGAGGATAACAGGGTCATTTGAAGGATTGATTTGCGGAAAGCATGTGTTAGAATTAAAGGAGCGTGTGTTTAAGCAAAGAAAGAAAAAGTGAGTTAAAAAAAAGTTTCGTAGTTTTTAGAGTTCTTTATGACTTTTGTTTTCCAAAATTCAAAAAGATTTTTTACCTTTTACACTCATTTTCTCAAAACAAAAATCAAAAAGATTTTTCTTTTGATTTCTTTAGCAAGCATTCATAATTCAAAAACTTCAAAAAAAAGAAGGATTTTTTTCAATAGGAGCTTTCTATAAAAGAAAGATTCAAAAAGATGTTAAAAGTTTTGTACATTGCATATAACGAAAATACCAAAAAGATTTTTCTTTCATACTTGTTATGTCATTTTTTATATTAAGTATCAAATTGAAAACTCAAAAAAAATTGTTGACGTTTTCATCTTTTGTTTGTGGTCATGTCTCACAAAGGTTCAGTCGATTTTTAAATCTTTAATTGTCCAATCTGGATGAACTACGCACACCTGATTCTCCTCTTTCGGGAGTGAGATAAGTAGGCACCCTTCTAGGGTTCTCTGATCTTATTTGAAAAATTCAAAAAGATTTTGTTCACTCTACATTTAGAGTAGGTATTTCATATACATCTTTAAAAGAGAACTACAAAAAAGATTTTCCTGTAATAGGTCCAAGCTTCATTTTCATCTGAAACTCAAAATCAAAAATCCAAAAATATTTTCTTTGATAATCATAGGTTTCATTTTGTATAGGGACGTTAAAGCTGAAAAAATTCAAAAAAAATAAAAATTTGCCAATTCTTTTGACAATTTGTTATTTATTTTCTTCTCAAAATTTCAAGAAAAAGAAAAATAAAGAGTTGATCGGTCATTTTGCAGCCAAACTTCACAAACTACGCACACCAGATTCTTCTTTTTTGGAGTGAGATACCTAGGCGCCCTTCTTGGGTTCGGTGATCTTTTTCAAAGAACAGAAAAAAAAGAAAAAGGTTCTGAGAAAGTGTTGAACTCTAACACTTTCGTTATCTCTTGTTCAACTAGTTTAAGGTGGTTGGTTTGTGGCATTGTGGCATCGTAGTTGGTCCTCCACATCACACCAAATCCAAGGAAGAGTTAGTTGTGTCCAACAAGGATATAGAGAGTGACATCATGGATCAGACAAAGAGTCAGGAAAATGAGAGTTTGAAGTAAGAGATTTTGAGACTAAGGCAATGAATGACAGAAATTCATCGAGTTTGGGCTAGTGGGTTACCTCCTCCTTCATTTCCCGCTTTTGACAATGCAAATCCCTTGAGTTTTCCATCACAATTGGAAAGTCAGTTTCCTACTGTTGTTGATGCACTACAACATGCCTCAGAATCCATTCCACATCAAATGCATCCCAATACTTCCACCTCTATTTCTTTAGCTCCTCGGTATAAGCCAACCACATTCATAGCACCACATACCGTCTGTGCTTTTGTTGCTCAACCTTTTACTGAGGACCCTACTTTAGCTATCAACCCAACGATTATGCTTTCCCAATCTGCTAAAGAACAAGAGAAAATGGATAGGAAAATGAAGAGTGCAAAAAGGGTTATGAAAAATTCTCTAGGACTTGCGAATTATGAAATGTTTTATATAAGGATTGGGGCATGTCTTCAAGTATTAAACTCTCTCCCAGATTTGAGGTATCATAATTTGAGAAACATGATGGGTACGAGGATTCTATAAAACACTTGGGATGATATTGCCATCAGTTGGGGGCACTGAAGGAAAGAAGAATAAAAACATACCTATTGTCATTCCAGGGTCAAAGTAGAGCTCTAGAGGTACAACTCAGCAATATTATTAGGCTTGATCCTGAGCTTATACATCAAATCCACATGCTCACCTGCAACAAGGTTCCTCTTTGCAAAATCCAATATATTCCATTCCAGTTCCTCATTATTCTTTGAATAATGCACATTGGTATACTCATCCGCCTTCTTATCCATAATGGCGTGCACCTGTCCTTCAACATTATCCTCGACCCCCACATATTTACCAAGTAACTTCTAAGTCCAAGTATCAACTAAGGCCAAAGTTTGCAAAGAAGAGGAAGTCAAAAGACAATTATACACCAATTGGAGAGTCGTATGCCAGTTTATTTCAGAGATTGAGAGAGTTGGGCATGATCACTCCTCTCCTTAGGTGTACTCCTGATCCACATTCTAGAAATATTGATCCTCATGTACGATGTGCATGTCGTTCTGATGTTCAGGGTCACAGTATTGAAGGTTGTAGTGCTTTGAAAAGAGAAATAGAAAGAATGATTTAAGAAAAATTGATCATAGTGCAAAACATTGACACTACAAAGGTCACACAGAATCCTTCACCAACACATGATAATGCACAATATTTGGGAAGCAATGAGTTGAGCGTGGGGATCAATAACTTATTTGTTGAAGGAAATATGTCTGACAGTTGTGAAAGCTCTAATTATGCTGATATGCAAACCAGTGGATAAGATGTCAGGCTCAACAATTGAGAAGTCGCTCCTGTCCCTACTAGGAAGAGGTCTGGTAGTTTGTTTTCTTTTCTTTTCTGTTATCCAAATTATTTCAGGGTTATAGGTCAGGATCTATCTTGTTTTAACCTTTTGTCATTTATGTTCAAACCCTTCTAATTTTCATTTTAACTAAATGGAGTGTCCCTTTCCCTTTGTATTTTAAATATGTTTTGTTTATTTGTTTTCTTTACACAGTATATTTTATAGTGATTCTAGTGATATGACATGCTGGCAGAATTTTCAGCTAGATCTTAAAATCCAATTTGAGCATGAACTTTGAATCAGAGGGCTAAGGTTAACTAAATGGAGTGTCCTTTTCCCTTTGTGTTTTAAATATGTGTTGTTTGTTTGTTTTCTTTACACAATACATTTTATGGTGATTCTAGTGATATGACATCCTGGCAAAATTTTCACCTAGATCTTAAAATCCAATTTGAGCATGAACTTTGAATCAAAGGGCTAAGGTTAGAAAAAGCATCTAAGAAAATAGGTAGCATGTTAAGACATTTGGTGACCATGTTGAAGGCTTCTTTCAAAATTAAGGCAATTATTTTGAGAATCACAAGAATAATTTGGTCATCAATTGAAAAGCATAGCTCAATTAGGTCAAATAGTGGACGTGTGATCCCTATACAAGAGAAAAATGAAGATAATCAGCTCCACGGAAGCATGGGTCATTCGATGTGAGGAATGTATAACAAAGATGGAGTTGTATGTTTGACAAGTGTGGAAGAAGAAGTGGCACACATGCTTAGTTAAAGTTAGTGTGGTTAAATTGTCACAAATAATCTTCATTTTTTATTTCATATTGCATGATATGTACTTGCATTTTCAAGGATTGATATGATGAAGGCATTTCATTCTGTTATCCAAACATTTCGTCATGCTTTGTTTACCTCATTTGAGCCATAGTTTTATTTTCTTTCATATGCCTCTTTTGAAATCAAGATAGAGTCAACAAAGCTCAAAAGAAAAGTGTCAAGCAAAACAATAGAGTCAGAAAGGTTTCAAAAAAGGAAGAAAAAAAATATATCCAAAAAGAAAGAAAAACGAAGAGTGTGAAGAAAAATAGAGTCAGAAAAAGTTTCAAAGAGAAAAAGAGTCAATAAAAGAGAAAAAGAAGAAGTCAGAATCAAGCAAAAATACAAGTTGTCGGAACTACGTGTGACCTGATTCTCCTAACTCGGGGGTGAGATACGTAGGCTGCCCTACTCTGGGCTCAGTCCAACCAAATAAACAATTTAGAATCACCCAACCAAAAGAAACTGGGGCATGAGTTAATCCACATTGTTTGAATCGATTCCAAAAGTTGTAAGTCTTACCTTACTTCAAATATCGTTTGGGCCTTATGCCATTCCTTCTTTCTAACCTTATCCAAAAGCCAAGTTACAACTAAATAAAGACCTTCAGATCAATCTCTAGAATGATAAGGTTAAGCATACAATGCATATGATAATGCATTTTGTGAACTACTTATCCTCCTCGGCAGAATTAGGAGAGAAATAAAAATGAGTGAGTCTTATTGGTAAAAATCCTCATGAGCACCATAAGAAGATGGTAAGTGAGAGAGATAAAAATGAGAGTCTTATCGATGAAAAACCTCATGGGCACCGTAAGACGACTGTGAGTTGAAAGAAATGAAAATAAGAGAGTCTCATTGGTGAAAAACCCTCACGGACACCATAAGACAATGGTGAGCTGAGAAAAATAAAATAAAAGAGGCTTATTGGCGAAAATCCTTCAAGGCATCACTAGCTAAATAAGGTCTCTGAATACAATTTTCCCAAGGAAGCAACTCAGTTTTAGGGCCATTAACTCAATAACAATTGGTGGAAAGTTTGGATGAAAAGGTCAGGCAACTTCTTGAGTCAGTTGTCCAAATAAAAAAAAAATCATTGTCAATTTTCTCGTGTCTTTGAGCCAAGTCCATGTCAAAACAAGTGAGAAAAGCAAGACAAAGGACCAACACATGAAAGAGACATAATTGTGAGCCAAAATAAGGCATGCAGAAAATTTTATCAACAGACAAGTCTGGGAACTCATGAAAATACCAAGGTTCAAAGGGTTTATCTGAGAAGCCTGGCAAAGCAGAGATACTGTATTTGTTTCAGAGTCACTCTTAATAATCTGAGTTTGGGTCAATGATGCAACAATTCAATGATATATGCTAATGGTTGAAAGCAAGGTTAAATGTGATGAGGGCAGGAGCATTTGCCGCGAAAGCCAAAGCGACAAACCAGCCACCATGTTTAAACTCACAAGTTTTCTTCGATGAAATAGGAAATATGTTATCTTCAAATCAAGGACTTCAAAGCATAAATATAAAGGGTTGCAATGCCTCACTTCTACAAATACAGAAAGCAATGTTGTTGCACAAGTTTGATAATCAAATCATGGTAAAAATTCATCATCCTATGTCCTTCGGAGACACACTTCCTTGTTCAGGTATTTCAGTTTTCAATTGTTAGGTGATACACTTCTTAAATTAAACCTTCACTCCTAGAAGATATACTTTCTAATCGAGTCATTCCCTTTGACTCCCAGAAGATGTACCTCCTAGTCAAGTTATTTCCCTTGATTCCTAGAAGATGTACTTTCTAGTCGAGTCATTCCTTTTGACTCCCAGGAGATGTACCTCCTAGTCGAGTCATTCCTCTTGATACTTAGAATATGTACTTTCTAGTCGAGTCATTCCCTTTGACTCCCAGAAGATGTACCTCCTAGTCGAGTAATTCCCCTTGATTCTTAAAAGATGTACTTTCTAGTCGAGTCATTCCCTTTGACTCTCAGAAGATGTATCTCCTAGTCGAGTCATTCCCATTGATTCTTAGAAGATACACTTTCTAGTCGAGTTATTCCCTTTGACTCCCAGAAGATGTACCTCCTAGTCGAGTCATTTTCCTTGATTCTTTAAAGATGTACTTTCTAATAGAGTCATTACCTTTGACTCCCAGAAGATGTACCTCCTATTCGAGTCATTCCGCTTAATTCTTAGAAAATGTACTTTCTATTCGATTCATTCCCTTTGAGTCCCAGAAGATGTACCTCCTAGTCGAGTCATTCTCATTGATTCTTAGAAGATGTACTTTCTAGTCGAGTCATTCCCATTGACTCCCAGAAGATGTACCTGCTAGTCGAGTCATTCTCCTTGATTCCTAGAAAATATACTTTCTAGTCGAGCCATTCCCCTTGACTCCTAGAAAATGCACTTTCTAGTCGAATAATTCCAATTAACCCAGAGAAGATTCATTTCCTTGTTTGGGTTTTTCAAGTAGTTATGATATGACTTTCAGAAAAGTCCTCTGATGATAAACTGGGCAAAAATTTAATTCCTGTTGTTTGGACCTTTACTTTTTTGGCAAATGAAATAACTCATTATAATAATCTTTGTTTGAAATAATTTTATTTCTAGTTTTGATGTGATTTTAGGAGCCCACCTGGAGAACAGGCTGAAGAAGTTGAAAGTCAAGCAACAAGGAGAAGAAGTTGAAAGTCAAGCAACAAGGTAAAGAAATTAAAAGTCAACAGATTGAAAAAATAGCAAGTCAGGAGCCCGCCTGGAGAACAGGGTGAAGAAATTGAAAGCCAAGCAACAAAGTGATGGAATTGCAATACGGGAGCTCTCCCGGAGGACAAAGTAAGGAAATTGTAAGTCAGGAGCCCGCCTTGAGAATAGGGTGATGAAATAATAAGTCAAGAGCCAAGGACAGGTGCATAGATAGGACTTTTGTAATTTTATTTATGTTTTTAATTGGTAATTTTCAATGTCTATGTAATGATAGAGTCTCGGACCGTAACCTCAACGGGACCTCACTCAACTCTTCAACTAGGTTGTCCTTCTTCCTTCTATTTCCTTCTTTAAATAATAGTTGGGTCAAAATTCTGACTCGTTGTCTACTTCTTTGTCTAAAAACACTTTTCGTTTACATCCAAAGGAGGCATGATGTAGACACGTAATTTTATCCCGCCAAAAATTATTTTTTATCATTTTTACCCTGTCTTACCACGTATCTTCATTCATGTGATAATTTCCACAATAACAAATCCAACAAATTCTTAACAACTTTTAACACCTCATCCTAACAAATTCACTACCCACCCTAACTAATTTTGCTACCTCACACTCCATACCCTCTTCTACCCACACACCCCACCCCAATCGCTATATACACGCACTCACACCTCACTAGAAAGGGGACCATTTTTACACAGACTCCATTTTTTCTCTTCTTCTTCACAACGCGCACACACATACTGTCATACGCACAAAACCCCATCAACACTTATCGAAAAAAACATATACACGCACTCACCGGAGTTACACACATAAAAACTTAAAAAAAAAAGAAAAAAAAGATCCATGGGAGAAGAAAACGAAAGAAAAAATAGAGAGATTGATTAACGATGAGTTGATCGCCTAAAATCCATTGGAACTTCGTGCGGTTAGCCATCGGGAGACGCCTCAGTGATCGTTTATCACTGTTTCGGTGAAAGAAGCCGAAAAATGACATCAACAGTATCAATCTTCCCAAAAAACTGATTTTAAATCGTATATGTGTTTGTATTCCTCTTGGATCTTTATGTGTCGTTGTTTCCGGGATTCTTCTTCTTAGAGAACTTGCGTTCAAATCAGATTTCTTAGAGGTTTCTATGGTTTGATTTGTCTCGCTATTTGATTAGTTTTGGGGTTTGTGTTGAGTTCTTCTGTTGGGTTGAATCTGTTTGGGTTATATTTTTCAATTCAAGTTGTTTTGTCGGCTGTTAAGGTTCCGTTCGAGATTTTGAATGTGGTTCTATCTTCGATATATCGAAATTGACAACTGAGGTCCAATTCTATTTCCCTTCTTTTATTTCACTACTTATGATCTTCGGTGTTATGGATTAAATGTTTTGTGTATTGTTTGATCTGTATTGGTGGTGAAGAGTTGTTTGGTATTGATCCATTGTTAGTTTCCTTGAATATGTGTTATTATGATCATGTGGAATTGTTGGAATTATGTTGAATGGTTTGAATGCATTCGAATGAGGAAATTGGATATGGTTTGATTAATTTTGATTTAGAGGAGAAACTGGGAATTTGAGAATAGAATTAAAGGTGGGAATTGAAAATCAATAAAAGGCAAATATGATATGTTTTGGTTTATTAGTGATTGTTAATTTGGAATAGACAATAAATCTGGCTAACATCGATAATATCATGTTAGGCCAACAATTGAGAGGTAAACGTAGGTTGGGTAGGCAAAATTTAGGACTCGTGACTTTGTTGAATGGTTTGGTTTTCTCACACTAAAAAAATGTATTCATTTAGTGTGGAAATGCCCCGAGGCCATTTGTATTTATTCACCAGGGAATGCCCCATAGTATCCTGTACCTGGAGGACGTTCGTGATCAAGGCCTAAGGCACCGGGTGGAGTGTAGTTTAGGATTAACGTAGGTTTACATTTCAGTATTTTTTTTATTTTGGACTGTAATAATTGGACTGGACATTATTGTTTTGGACTTGTTTTGGTTTGGTTTGTTTGTTTGCTTGCTTTGTGTGTTTTATTGGTTTATATATTTCATAGTGCCTACTAGCCGATATATACTCTACGAAGTGACTGTGGTAGAACCAAGGGATCGAAGGGTGCCTAACACCTTCCCCTCTGTCAACAGAATTCCTTAACCGGAATCTCTGTTCGTACATCAGTTTTAAAAAGTCAAAACTGTTTTGAAAAAGGATATCTAAGGGTGACTTGGCACACCCGATTTATGCCAAGTGGTGACTCTGAGTTTTGAATATAAACAATTCTTTTCGAAATAAATTTTTATTTTTTATCATTTAATAATAAAAAATTTTCAAACTTAAAATCAATTTTTTTTTATTAAAAAAAGGGTGTGACAATAAGTGTGAGTCAGAAGGGTGGTTTTATAATTATTATGAGTGTAAAAGCGAATGACTCATGATGTTCGTTATTTTTACCTTTTCTTCATGATTATATACTTCATATGTTCCTTTATTTTTCTCGCATTTTTAAATATATTCTCAGTTCTGTCCAAAAGTATGTGTTCATGTGCTTATTTTAGTGTTAATTAAAGGATATGCATGATCTCAGGCTTGGTAACTTGAGTTAATCAGTTACCGAGTCCAAAGGTTATTTCAACGCGATTCACTATTTGATAGTCGGCTAGCCTAATACAAAATACTCTAAATATCCCTCCATCCCTATTTTCTCCTAATGCTTCAGTTTTCTTCAAGCTAAGAAGCTATTTTAATTTAAGTTCATATTTGCGATTCGTAATTCTTATATTTGTTCATGTTTGGTATCTTTCAGTTTTGTTATGATTTTATGTTGTTCTAATATCTTGTACGAGTACTGGATGAGGAGATGCTCATCTAAGCATCATGGAGTGAGGAGTAAACGCCATATGGTGTTCGCTGCTTCCACCTCCTCTTTCCCAAACTCATGTAAATTATTTTTCATTTCTCTCATCCTTGTTGATTTTGTTTTCCTACCCCAGTTTTTGTTGTTTGGTTTAAGCTATTCTGATGTTAAAAAAAAGGAAAAAGAATGTGAGATAAATCGATATTCATGAGAACATCATAGGGTGAAGAGATGTATACTTTGTGGTATTCACCACGTTCATCCCTTCTTTCTCTAATCGTTTGTGCCAGATTTTTCCTTATCCTCTTTTTCCTGCGAGTATTTTGGCTGTATTTCATTTTAAGTATGGGACATAGAGGTTGCTCAGATGATAATAAAGTAACACGGTAATCCTTATACTCTCCTTATCCCTTTGTATTTGTTATATTTATATCTTAGCATGAGTCAAACAAAATTTATTTTTTTGTTTTGTCTTGGTTAACTGTTGCATGAAAAGGAAATACATATATTTTTGTTTAAATATTTCAAATGGATCAAGTTATAAGTGTGTTTCTTTGATTTTATTTCCAGTGAAGAGTTATAAAAACAATAAGGAGTTCTTAAGAATTCTTCCTTGAAGATTAGCATGCTGCCTGAAAATTCCCATAACACTTCTTAGTCTCTAATATGTTTTGTTTAAAGGATGAAAAGGATGCATCATAATTATGCACGGTATGTGTTTGAAGTAATGCCTATTTGAGGAAAAGTGTGATTTATTTTGAATCCTATATCTTGGAGTAATAGTATGATTTCTAGTTAGCCTCAATGCTTGGGCACAAAATAGTAGAACGGAGCTAAGTCAAAATTGTCTAGTGTGGGCTGTTGTCTGAATATTGAACGGAGCTAATGACATCCCGATTCAGACCAAAATGACGAGGAGTGCATGTGGTTGCTGAAAATTGATATTCTCACTTGAACAGTTTTCTCACTTGAATGTTGTATCTGATGAGTATTGCACTTAGAAGAATCAGAAATGGGGGCTGTCCTAAATCCTAAGATCAATTTTGACTTGTTTTAATTATTTTTTTTAATAAACATAATTTAAAAAAAGCAGGTAAATAAAATGTTGGAGGAAAAAATCCCGCATAATGTCATTTTTTATCATAAAATAACTGTAGCTATAAATAGTCTATAGCGACGGTTTGTACATCTGTTACCATAGTTATACATATTAGGATGGTTATACATATTAGGCGATGGTTAAATTTAATTTTTGTCCCACTAAATTAATATGTGATGGTTAAAATCGTCGCCATAGATTGTTTATCGCAATGGTTATTAAACTGTCGCAATATAATCGTTGCTATAGCTGTCATTTCTAGTAGTGCGGTGACAGTCGTGAAAAAATATTTGCATACATTTTCTATTTGCGGGGATATTCAATCGTTTGTATGTGGCATCCTATATATCGTGTTTAATTGTGTTCTTTCTTCATCGAAAACTCGAGTATCTAATCCTTATCTTCTTTAATTAAATGAACAGCCTCATTGAGTCCATCAGACTCTCATCTATTGCATTCCATTGGATTAAACCGAACCCCCATCGAGTCAAAGCCTCAATCGAATTTAAAAACGAGCTGGTATACATTGATATACTCTGATATATGGTGAATATACATAGGAGGCAGTAGTTGGGCGCTATCCACGGTTTCAATCGAATTTAAAAACGAGCTGGTATACATTGATATACTCTGATATATGGTGAATATACATAGGAGGCAGTAGTTGTGCGCTATCCACGGTTTATGATGAAAAATGGAGTCAAAATACGTATGTATCCACATTGATATACATTGTATAAGCAGTGGTATATAAAAAAACGCAAAAAAAAGTTGTTGATATACAACGGATATACAGGAGGGAAATGGGCTGAAAGTCCATGAAATTTGCCCAAGATCTGTACAGACCTTTAATGGGCCAAAAGGGACCCAACTTTAACTCTCCTCTATTTATTAGTCATTCTAATTTATTTATTTGTATTTGCTTGAACACTTTAATTAATTAATTAGTATAAATAACATAAATACCAACCCTTTTGGAAGTAATTACACTCTCTCCCACCTTTTTAATTACTTTACTCTCGCTCCCTATTAATATACATAACATAACCGACATATACATAGCATTCTATGTATATGTTGGATTTTTGTAATATGTTTAGGGAGTTGGAATTTTTTGTAATATTGGAAATATAAGTTGAGTATTTGTGTAATTTTTAGTTAATTATAATCTAGATACATTTCTCAAGATTTCGCCATTTTTATTTTATCTTCATTTTTCCTTTCTTTACTTATTTATATGTTCCCTTTTCTTAAAAAAAATAATTTTTATCTTGGTTAAATAAAAGGATATAAATTAGATTTTAGGTTAATCTTTTTTGAAAACAAGTCTTTCACATTAAGATGGTTTTTTTTTTTTTATGTATTAATTAATCTCATTTAGGTTAAAGAGAGTTTTCTCAAGCGATAAAAGAGATGGATTTTCGTAAATCGAAAATTTTAAACTCTTCTGTAATCAATCAAATGTTCTTTATTTCTTCTTAAAATCTATCTATTGTTAAAATTAAGATTTCAATTAACAACGACCATCAAAAATAGATTTTTTTAAAAAAATAATTCTTTCCCTTAAAATAAAAATAAATTATTAATAAAATTTTGTCACTAAAAATAGGCTTCTGTATAAAATTTTCTTTTCAAAGTTCATTCTCTTTAGCTAAAAACAAAACTATTTTTTTTAAAAAAAATGAACGAAATAAAATTGTTTTCGAAAATTACTCGATTCAAGTTTGATATTTTCATAAAAAAAATGATATTTTCGTAAAATTAGCCACCCCTATAAGTTAGTCAAAATATTTTGGACAACCGTTTTAAAACGGATGTTCCTAAAATTCTTAAAACCCTTCTTAGAATGTCAATTGAACCATTACCCATTTTCTCTAATTTTAAAGGTTTATTTATATTTTTGAACCTTTGAAATTCTTATAAGTTTTTTCTTGATTTTTCTATAAAAATTAAGTGCTGACTTTGTAAATTTTCTTGAGTTTTTTTTTAAAAAAAATTTAAGTTTTGAAATGATTTACGAAGTCAAGAACCATTTTCTTATTTAAATAATTTGTCTTCCCTTTGATAAATTTTAAAAGGGATAAAACAATAAGCATCTCTGAAATTTTTGTTACTATAGTAATGTCACGATCCCAAAATGAGGGTCATGATGACACTTATCGCGGCGTACCTTGACAAGTAAGTCTATCACCCAAACTGATACAAAAAGAGAAAAAGACAAAAATATCTCAAGGTAAGGCTTCTAGAACGAAGCCGAACCATATAAGTAATCATAACAATGCGGAAAGAATTTATCCAAAATACTAATCATGCCCAAAAACAGGTGTCAATAGTGTAAGAACTACTAATATAATCCAAGAGTCAAATACATCGAAAAAATAACCACAAAGGAATAATAACTGTCTCTGAATACTAATAAAGACATAACCATATATTATAGAAAGATAGAGATGAACTTCGAACACATGAATGTCCAATCGCTACCTTGGAAGCTCCAACAATCGCCGAGTCAATCAATTTGAGGCGCACTCGAGCCAGGACCTATACCCGAAAGGGCGCAGTAGGCATGAGTACGGTTCACTTGTACTTAGTAGGTATCATAGGCCGACCAAGCAAATTAGTAAATAAAGCATACAAAATATACACTAAGGGTAAGTCACCTGCAATCAGAAAATGTCCCACAACGGTAGCCCACACCGCTTGCACTAATAGTTCTAATATGTCTCACACATATTGCAACATCACACCAAGATAGAACAAAAGTACGTATTATATCACGTATAAGAAGAACATGGGAGAACATGCATATATAAGATCATCAAATACAAGTAAAAGAAGATACAACAAATAAATAGATGAAAAGTCAATATATCAATACAACACAACATAACACAATAAAGAAAGTGCAATGTATATGATGATAATGATGCACGAGGTCGGCGCACAACCTCCGGGATCGTGGCACAATCCCCTTATACACCCACGGAGCTAAAGCTTCCCGATGTACGACCCATGGATGGTTCGTCAACCTGTATAAAATCCAAATATATCATATCTTCTTTTCGGCATATCCCTCGGAAAGGTGTTATCAGGTGTTGCCAGTGTTTCTCAAATGTTGCCACAGTGGTACCAATATTTCATGGATGAGTATGATATGAAGATGTAATGCTCACAATCAATCACAATGAGTATTTCCACAACCAACCACATGATATATTTCCACAACCAACCACAATGATACATTTCCACAACCTCATGAGCCATTATCCACTCATTATTTTTGTTTCAATCATGAATTTCCACATGTCTCATATGTCAATAAAGTATGAATAAAATCACAATTGAATAAAATCACAATGTACCAATGGTACGACATTAAGCATTTTAACAACACATACAATTATTCACATGTATTCAAGGTTATTAATATCACATAGGATCCCACACGGTCACACATATCACATAATATCTCAATTTCGATAATTATATCACATATAGGCTCCACCACGGGCACAACATATAGATAGACATTTTTCATGATTAGTTCCCACCCTTAACATGCATTTTGTATCATCATTTACTATCCAGCCTAGTCTGAAAGAGTTAAGCCTTAACCTACCTCAAAAGCTGAAATCGGTCTGCTACACTTCGAACTCATGACCTTACTTTTCACGAACAACCCCGAACTCCACTAAAAACATCAAATATGAAATCTATGCGTCAAAACAAAATCAACGATACCCATATTGACTATTTTTTATTCGGAGTCAAAACAGACCTCCGAAATAGGTTTTTAAAAAAGAAGGGCAAAATCATAAATTTACTTTAAAAATATGTTCCCCATATTTTTAGGAACCTACATCTGAAAACGCAAGTTAAATCGAGTTAAAAATGAGGTTCAAATCAAAGAAAAACTATTTTTAAGTTTTATCGGGTAAAATCTTAGAAATTCGGGTTAAAATCAAGAATCAGAGTTTTTTTAAAGGTTAAATTGATGAAAAACTAGTAATTATAAGATAAAAATATTATTCAAGTGAAAGGAGTGAAATTTGAGTTTAAAAATCAAGCCCTAAAATTTTTGGGGTTTTGAGAAATTACTAAGAAAATGGTGAATTATTACCTTTAATCCGTAATAAAACCAAGAAAAAAGTGTTAATCTAGCTTCCTAAACTCTCACAAACTTTACTTTTAGACTCTCATACTATTTTAGGGTTTAATTCCCAAGAGACAAGATGAGAATTGAGCAAAATGAGTCCAAAACTGCTATATATATTGCAGAAAATCTGCACAAAAAGAGCTGAAAAGCTGTTTTTTTTCTTTTTAAGTCAATCCGCAATTCGTCGAGGTGCCCGGGATTCGTTCGGAGTTCGATATATGTAAACGAACTATGCAACCACACAAAATTTGATGTTCCGGACGTGTTGACAAAGTCAGATTTTCAAAAAAAAAAAATTATTTTCACAAAATTGACCCCCGAAATTTGAAATCACAATTTTTCAAACCGAGGGTCAAAATGAGATTTAAAAGTCATAAAATCATACCAAATATGCTAACACCCTAAAATCGGCATTCTAGATCTGCTGGCGAAATCAAATTTTTCATCTGAGGTCATTTCGATCAAATGTGGGCCCCACTCTCATTTTTTCAATTTTTCAACTTTCCGACCAATAAGTCGAAATGAGTTCGGGTGCACCGAGGCATAAACCAAAGGTCTACCTAGCCTAAAATTGATATTTCAAAGATGCTGGAACATTCCTTTCGGTCATCCATCGCACGGATCAAAATATATCTTCATAAGTCCAAAATAAGGCTCTCAAAGCCATCAAAAATTAAAATATTGCATAAATGAAACCAAAATGCATCGAAAATCATGTCAATCACTCCCACACCCCCAGAAATACCATAATGCAACTACGGAGAGGGATAAAACAGTCAAATCACTCAAAATCACAAATTTCACATATTTCATCAAATTTTTAGATCGTAACAAGTAAGGTGCGCAATAGTTCTCGCCATGTTGTTTTTTATACGCAATAGCAACCATAGCATGAGAGCATGGTATTTCATCCAATTGAGATTCTCCACAACTGCATTTTTTGCTTCACAAACAAACAATGAATCTTTTTGCTCTGTTAATTACAGTATGCAGGTATTCATTTGATGATTTCACCTACATGCACAAGCAAATTTAATACATAAAGCAATTAACATAAAATTTAAATTGTGTATAAAATAATGAATAAAGAACTTACTATCATTCTCTGAGAAAGCAAACGATTAGTGGTCAAGTCATTATATTTGGTTGTCAACTCTGTTAACGTGTTTGTTGCTTTCTCATGTTGTTTTGCATTTCATGATTCAACCATTAACCTCATAAAATTTATTGTTGAAACCATGGATAATCTTCTAGCTATTTTGTTGGTGTTGTTGATGGATTCCGCTATGTTTGATGTTATCGTCCAAGTCCGTTTGACAATAGAATGAATCCTTGCCCATTTGTGATAACCAATTTTGAATAACTACCTCCTAACTCTCTTATCTATTTGGTCCACCCTTTTCATTAACTATTCAAATTGTTATAGAGTATATGCATTTTCCATTGCAAAAAAATGTTTATATAGTTCTTCAAGATTCTTACGAAAGTTTACCTTTATGTTGCACAACAAATGTCAAATGCATGCATGATGTGACAAATCGGGATATACTGTTGATGTTACCTTTTATATGCTCTCATTTTTATCGGACATTATACACATACCTTTCCTTTCACCAAATGCAATCTTAAATTTCTCAAAAAATCAAGTCCAAGATGTGGTATTTTCTGAATCAATCACATTATAAGCAAGGGGTAGTATATGACCTGCATTCATAACATAGTTCATATAATATGATAGTTGATTAATTTTTCAAAATAAACAAAAAAACACATAAGACATACCAATATTATACAATCAACTATAAAACTGATATTTAATTTAAAGAAATATAAAAAGGATAACATTACCTCCTGGGTCCAACGTGATTGCAGTCAACATAGTTCCACCGTAAAGTGATTTTAGAGCTGCCCATCGACTACAACACTTGACTTGCAATATTCCTATCCCCTAATGGAAGCGTCCAACACAAAAAAGCATACAAGAATCTATTTTATTCAGTTTTCTCCCAACTGATTTGAAGTTGTGTCTATCCTCAACTTTATTGCATTTGCTTCTACTAATCCTTTATAGTTTGTAGTTGCATCATACATAATCTCGTCAATATCAAAGTCCCTAGGTATACATATTTCAACAACTATTATATAATTCTTGCTTTTATAATGCATCCTATAAACATACACAATAACAGGTACAATTAATCTTTCAAGAGTATTTCATCATCATATTATACAAAATTCAACATTTAACAATAAAAAATAGAAGAAACACATAAAAAATTATTTAATTCTTTAAATATGTTTGATTGCAAAATATCAATTTGCTAAATAATTCAACATGTTTGACGAATTCCATCTCCCTCTATGACGTATCTTGATTGAATGCAAATCATCACAATTCATATTTTTAAAACACAACAATAACTTATGTTTGTTTTTCTTTCAAAAACATTTCTCAGAAGTTGCATAAAACAAAAAAAATTATGAAAGTTGTTTACTGGAACAATATAATCTTGTAAAAAAAAGAAGTAATTGTATGAAGATGGAAATTCTTAACGGACGCATCAAAATAGGAGAAATAAAAACGGTTAGAGAGAATTGAGGAGTGAGATTGGTATCAATTATTAAGGTTAACTATATTTAAGGAAGAAGTATTGTATATTAATTATATTAAAAAATATTTTCCTTTTTCGTAATTATTTTGATATGTTTTTTTATAAAAAACGAAAAATATATTTTTAAGTTTTCTTTTTTTTTTTTTAAATGAAAGTTGCTATAACTTGAAAACTAAAAAGAGTTGCTATAACTTATAATAAACAATATAATAAGTTTATTTAGTTAATTTTACCCTTTTAATTAATATTAAGCTAGAAAGATTACTTCGTCATACATGACACAACAATGTCATCCAACTTAAAACAAGAGAAGAACAATTAGAGAGCAATACTTATTAAAGATAGATCAAAATTCAAAATTTATAAATTTTGAACCAATAAGACAATTTGCATCAAAGCTACTGAATTCGATTGAACACGTGACCGATACTCTATCTTTGTTTCAAACATTAGCCTACAAAATTGAATGTAATAGAAAACAAATTAATAATGGGTTTAAAGAAAAGATAAAAGGTAATTTTATCATTCTATATGTAAATTCATGTATTAACCAATTCATACATGTTAATTCGATGTTATATTATACCATAACTAATCAGTTTTTAAGCATATAATAACATGGTGGATACAACTTTTTTCCCCAAGTCTTATTCAAAATAACACATCTACTCGTACATTAGATCATATCAAGATTATTGGCTTTACAGGATGCAAAAGCTAAATTAAATTTTTAATAAAATTAATATACCCAAACTTTATACTATGATTATTTCCCGCAATCCATCAAACAATTGGGTTGTTAAAATTTTGAATTTCTTGCTAAACACAAGTCTCTTTCTTATATATATGTGGGGCATTTAATTTCTTTCCAGAATTCCAGTTACCCTTTGAAGAGTAGTAAATTTTGAATTTCTTTTGAATGGTTCATACTAATGTTGGGACTTCCAAGTCCCAACAAACTTGAAAGAAACAATTCTCTTACCACTATTGGAACTTCATGTGGAGTGTAATACTACGTGTATTCCTAAAAATTAAATAGTATCATTTGTCTTCTTTATTTTATGGCAACCAACAAAATAACAAATTAGTTGGCACATTCCAAAAAGTACAATTAAATACCTGTCCCATATTTGACTCTTTTTGCAAGATATATGTGTGCAACCACTCAATGAGAAGACAAAATCAAAGGGAACAAATTCTTGCCAATATGGATATAAGGCTCGCACATGCTAAAAAACAAATAAATATCTATCTCATGTTTTGCGTGTACAATCACTTAGCAAGGAGACAAAATCAAAGAGGAGAAATTCTTGGGAATAATATATAAAATTCAAACTTACTATTCTTAGTAAGAGATGGCCGATTTCATTATTGAAGGATTGAATCAAAAAAACAGTAAGCTGTAAAAGTAGCGTTTACTTGACATTTTCAAAATTTTATCTTTAAGAAATAACTGATATTATTAAATTTTTAAAATTTACACGTGAAATTCTATAATAATCTGAAATTTCATCTGTAAAATCTAATACTCCATGATAATGCATGTCAATTTATTTTTTAATATATGGGAATTGAAAATTCTAGTAGTAATATTTTAATTGTGTTCAAATGTGTAGCTAATCACAAACAGTAGGCTGCACATAGAGTTTGAAATTCTGATTAACTAATTAGATTCTTTATTCCCATGCCATATTTATTTGCTATAGTACTTATTTTAGTTCTACTCTGGAAGATAATTAATTTTTATCTTTATGCACGTGTTTTTTCCTAAAAGATCAAGCTTATTATCCACATTTGTAGAAGTTGAGTTGACAATAGTTTCTTAGATATAATTTCCTAACTTAATTACCAACTCTTACTCAACTATAATGATGAGTATAGCTTTCCTTGGGAATTGAAGGCCACAGTTTGCCCTAATTTCATGCAATAACATATAGTTGCATGCATAACTGGTCAATGAAAGTTATTTACTGTTAGGGGTCCTTTCGTTTGAAAACAAGTTATATTAGAATTAATTATATTGGGATAGGTTATGATGGAATAAGTTATACTAGGATTAGTTATGTTGGGATTATTTTTTATTGAGTGTTTGGTTTGTTGTATTCAAAGTAATATGAATGGTATAATTTCTAGAAATAAATTGATTGATTACTAAAATACCCTCCATCTTATTTAACTTTATATATATATATATATATATATATATTATATTTCTTTTTAAGCTTTAAATATTCATTCTTAATTTTTTTTTAGAGAAATTAAAATATATAAATAAACATAATTTATATATTTTATAACCATTTTGAATGGTAAAATATTCAAAATTTATTTATTTATAAATATATTATACGTTAATTAAACATAATTTATGTGTGTGTGAGAATATATTACGTTATATATTATGTTATATATAATTAAATTATATATAATTAAACATAATTAACATAATTTAACCTAATATATTATAATTAAATATATTAACATAATATATATATATATATATATAATTCAACATAATTAACGTATATATATTCATAATATTATACGTTAGATATTATATTCATAATGAATGAATATTTTATATGTTAATTAAACATAATTTATGAATATCTAATTTATATATATTTATGAATATATTATACGTTATTCATAATATATATTTATGTTCATAATATATTATACTGTTCATAATATATATTATACGTTCAAAACATAATTATTATACAATTTACCAGTTTACGTTAATTATTGTTATATATATATATAATTTATTTATGAACATATTATACGTTAATTAAACATAATTTATTATTTATGAATATATATAATATATATATATATATATATATATATATAATATATATATATATATATATGTGTGTGTGTGTGTGTGAGAGAGAGAGAGAGAGAGAGAGAAATGAAAATGAGGGTATTTTTGTCCTTGTATAATTTTATACCAAAGAAAAATAGTCTTGGGATTGTTATCCCACCATTTGGGTGGATAACTTATCTCGGGACTAATTAGTCCCGGGATAAGTTATCCCAAATATTTACAACCAAACGAGTGAGTTACATGTTTATCCCGAAATTATTATTTTATCTCGGGATTATTGATTCTAGTCCCGCAAACCAAACCGCTCCTTAGAGATCCCATGTACTAAAGATTAAGCTAAGTCTCGGTCCACAAGAATATATTACATGTAGTCTTATATTATATTTATGCAGGAGACAGTTTACATAGCTTGCATCAATGACCTCGGAGCCATTATTACCGTACTTTTGCATCCAACCGATTATGCATCAACAACTTTATCAATTACGCCAATTAAATAACATAACTAATTTTTATATACTGGAGCGAGAAATAGGTCAATTAAAAATTAATTACTAATATTTATTTAACTAAGCATGAAGTGATGTTTTCTGCAGGAGAACTGTTTGTCGTTTGAATCTAGTAGTACTTCAATTTCTTTTACATAAATATATCCTTTTATCTTTTTTCTTCCTCTCAAGAACTCAGACGAAGAGAAAACAAGTTAAAAGATTAATTTATTTATTATTTAATTAAGCAGCAATTATTAATATGGGAGAGCTTCCAACAAGCGCGGCTCAATATAGTTGGTGGTGCAAAACCAAATGAGGCCTTAAATTCTTTTTTCAATTAGAAACAAAGATTTTATATACAAATTTTATTTGAAGTCATTCTTTATAGTTTTTGAAATGTAAAGTTATAAATAAAATTATTTTGTAATCGATTTCTCCCAGTAATTCATTTTCAATTGAAAGTATACTTAGCTTTCTTAATTTCTCTTGAGATGTTGATTTAAGTAAAATTCTGTCACTTTTCTTTTTAAAAAGCTTCTTTCAGCTGAGACCATTGTTATAAGAACACCATAAACAATATATATATTTGAGTAATAATAAAAAGAAAATTTATCTGATTCAAATATTTCTTACCTTCTTGCTCCATCTGTTTCACTTTAACTGTTATTTTAATTATTTTCGCGTTCATTAAGCAAAATAATTTATTAAATTATCTCTATTTATTAAATTTTTTTTTTGAAGAATTGACCAGTATTGAAAAGAGATATCCTTTAACATTAAAGCTAAAGTTGAAAAACTTAGCTTTAATCCTTAATATTTAAAGTGATAGTTTTTTTGAGCCAAAACGATATTAAAATGAGATTAAAAAAAATCTTAAAAAGTACTCGAATATCTACAGAATTATAAACCTACTAGTTTAGGTATACACGCCTTGTGCGTGTACCTCACTTTATTGAGTTCAAACGTTACACTAAATAAGATATTTGTTTAAATAATAAAGATGAATACAATAATTAAATTCAACATCTTTTGGAGAATTTAATTAATTAAACCTAACCTTTATCAAAAAAATTTCTCAAAGTCAATCGACATTCATCTACTACTTATAAACTACACCAAAATAATACAATGATAAAGGCATCCAAATAACATTATTAAATCTAACCTTTACACATATTTTTTTTTTTTTGAAAGCCGTCCGAATAATACAACTAAACTTTACCTTTACACAAAAAAAAATTCAAAACAGAGATATAAAAACAATGCAATTAAATCTAATCTTTACCGAAAGAAATTTTTTAAAGCCGACCGACATTCATCTAGCACCTGTAAATTTATCTACGACCTGTAAACTACAACAAAATAATACAATAGTGATCACAAAGCTTCAGTTTTGATGAAAATAATTCTTGTCTGAACGAAAATTTTGCCACTAAAGAATGACTTGAATGAAAACAAAGAATATATATATATATATAGACACGCACATCTTGAATTTTTTTATGTTGACAAAAATAGTGAAAAATTTGAGGATTAGAAAATTAAGCATCCACCAATTTAGACATGCAACCGAATCAAGTTAGATGAGCATCAATTATATTTTCCCAATAAGTAAATCAGTTTCTTCTCTAGTTTATCGTGCATCTCAATATTTATAGAAGTATTTTCTTATTGGAGTCCTATTTTAGGAATATTTTTCTATCCTATTTTAGGACTATTTTTCTAATTGATTAGTACAAAGAAAAATATTAATTGATTCTTCTTCCATATATTTTAGGAGTCTAGTTAATATAATAAAAATAATTAAATAATAAATTAAAGAAAATAGTGAAAAAATAATTTTGTCTAAAGAAAAGTCTTTTAATGAAGCACACAAAGTTTAAATCACTTTTCTAAGGGTTTTTTCTCCAGGTCAACAAAAGAATCTCAAAGACTACTGTTAAATAATCTTAAGATAAGAGTACATCTACTTAACACGACATAGTTGATTTTTATTTCTTAGAACTTCTTCAACTATTCTCTTCGACAGGCCGATGGAATTAAAGTTACCGTGTCTAGTTACTCTCAATATGGAGCATAAATTTATATGTAAAAATTAATAAAAATAGGTTAGAACTTTTAATTTTAAGAAAAAATGAAATATTAAAGATTGAACCCTTAGAGTTTAAATATTAAATTTGCTTCTACTAATATATTAATATCTTCCTATTCAAATCTTACCCTACCGTAAGAAATAATTAAATTTAACTCAATCAAAATAATCACACACACACACACACACATATATATATATATATATATATATATATATATATTTTAAAAAGCATGAATATTTTATCAAAAAAAAAAGAGAAAGAAGGAACTAAGAATATTTTATATAGTTCCACTAACTCGTTTAGAACCATATATATTTCATGTAGCGTCCCTTCTCAATTAAATTGTTAAATCAACCAATCTTCTCCTGATGTTCAAGCATTCCTACATACACACATACTAAGATTGTCAATAAACAATATGCATAGAATTAAAGTAAAATATGATAGCATTAAAAGAAGATTATTATTTCTTTGTGTCTAGTGTTTTTTGTTGCATTGGCGTGGTATAATGAAAGTATGGAACTCTTAATTTACATATAATAATATTTGATGTAAGACTGATATGATTTTGAATAACACATGCAATTGGATGTATTTGATGTGGGATTTGTTGATCTAATAAAATGAAGTATGACTTTGAAATTTTAATCACACATGCAGTTCAATTGTTCATTGTTTAGGAGCCCCAAATTTATTAAGATTTAAAAGCTCTTGTTTTACTATAGCTTATGCACCACAAATACACAAATATACAACGACACTAAAATATAAAGAAATTAGATAAAAATATTTTTTTTTCAATAAAATTGTAAACACTTATTATAAAATTGAGCTTGCCATCTTCCTTAAAGATGAATGGTCACAAAATTAAATATTATCAGAGTATTTCTTCAGAATCTAAATTTTCTGAAAAATTCGCTATCAAGTATATTGTTAATAAGTGGTTCCTATATGAATCAAAGTAAAAATTTTAACAAATCCTTTTCACTATTTAAAGGATTGGAACTCTTCATAAAACAAAAGTATTGCCGTCAAAATATGCAAATTATTTGGTAAATATTATTTTGAAGTTACCTAAATACGTGCTCCTATTCTTGCTTGCATACTTATTATGGTGTCATTCTCTTTATCAATAATACCTCTATACCGAAAATAAGATCAACCTAAAATACAAATCAATAGACATAAGACAAATAGTGTATAAAGCTAACCACAATATGAACAAATCGTATAACAATCTGCACACGACTCTCATCTCTCTCACATGTTGTTCGCTTCTGACTCTCCACCACCAAAAGTCAATAATTTGAGGATTGCATAAAATTATACATAGATTTTCTTAGAACTAATTTTTACATTATTAATACCTGTATAACTCTAACTAGCTATCAAACAACCCTTAAATTATATAATCTTTTCTGGAGTATACGAGAAAAGTAGAATTTTTGAAGTATTGAACTAAACCAGGGATTTTGCTTTTATCTCTGCGAACCGATTTTGTTTTCAATTTCACATTTTCGTTCTTCAGTTAGTATAGTAGAATTTTTGAAGTATTGAACTAAACCAGGGATTTTGCTTTTATCTCTGCGAACCGATTTTGTTTTCAATTCCACATTTTCGTTCTTCAGTTAGTATAGTTTTGAAGTATCACTGCTTTCTCTTTTTGTCTTTGTTTCAATGTCCCAAAACTTAACCACAAAACTTTTCATTACTACTTGTGACGGATTCAGAATTTTCACTAAGAGGCTTGAAAAATAAAAATATAGTAGTATTTTAGATTTGAATTTGGAACCTCAAAACCTCCAATCTTATATTTGAGAGGTTCAAAATCTAATATATACATTAAATATTTAAATATTCATAAAAGAAGGCAAAGAAAAGATTTACATGACAACAATCCGAAAGCATATTAGCTATATTCTTGTATCATTCAAACCTAAAAAAATGTTGTGCGAAATTAAAATTGTACAACAAAAATAAAGAGAAAAATCAAGCATACTCTAAATTGATGACGGATTAGAGTAGCCTCAACTCGTGATAACAAACATTTTGAACTGATTTAGGCTCATTCAATCATATAAACTTCATAGTGGGATATTTAGCAATCAGGTGTTAAATATTAAAAGATCAAATTATGTTTCATAAATGAAATCAAGGGCAAAAGAAAAGTACCGAGCTCTTATGGATAGTTGGAGTTCATTGAAGACTAATATAATCCAGTAAAGGTGAAGGAGACAAGTGGGTGACAAACTCTATTGATAATTTGCATTAGGCTTTGGTAGCCTTGGATGAGACAATGTATCCTCTGATGCCAACCGGCCAGTGCATGAATTTAACGTAAGAATGATGAGTTCGGCAACTCCTCGCTCGACAACTTCATCACATCCTTCTCCGAATGTCAGCAGCCACTTCTCCCACTATACACAAATCAAATATAAATATAAATCTCTTAAATTATTCAGAAACTTCATAACTGTTTGAATTTGATAAAATCATGCAAGGGAAATTAATGATTGTTTGGTGGCTAGGGCAGGCAAAATACACGGCAAATAAATTTTATAACAAATCCTACACCTATTGAGTTCTATACTTGGAAGGATTCTGGAAGTAAAAGAAAAATTAAATATCATGACATCTAAAACTAAATAATAAAGAAAACTAATAGTCCTAGCAATGGTATATTATATCTCTTCCATAAGTTGAAATTACGATTCCTAATTAATATATAATATATTAATTGAAAAAAAAATCTAATATATTAATAAAAGAGGTGAAAAAGACGATTTTGTCTATTGCAAAATTTTTAATGAAGGGCAAAAAGTTCAAACAACATTTCTAAGGCTTTTCACAATTTCAATATAACTAGTTTAGGTGTACGCGTCTTGCGCGTGTACCTCACTTTAATGAGTTTAAACATTACAATAAATGGAATATTTGTTTAAAATACCTAACCTTTACCAAAAATATTTTTAAAAATCGATCGGCATTCATCTACTATCTATAAATTGCAACAAAATAATACAATGATAGAGACATCAAAATAATAGAATTAAATCTAATCTTTACACACAAAAATTTTCTCAAAGTCGCCCGACACTCATTTACCTCCTGTAAATTATAACAAAATAATACGATAATAGATATATCAAAATAATACAACTAAACCTAACTTTTACATAAAAAAAAAATCTCAAAGTAGAGATATCAAAACAATACAATTAAACCTAAAATTTACCTAAAAATATTCCTTAAAGCCGAGCAACATTTATCTATCACCTGTAAACTACAACAAAATAATACGATAAAAGCGATATCAAAATAATACAATTAAACTTATATTTTACACACAAAAATTCTTCAAAGTCGATCGACATTCATCTACGAACTATAAACTACTACAAAATAATAAACTAATAGAGATATTACGATAATACAATTAAACCTTACCTTTACCTAAAAGAAATTCTCAAAGCCGACCGACATTTATCTAATATCTGTAAATTAAAATAAAATAATATAATAAAGATATCAAAACAATACAATTAAACCTAACATTTACACAAGAAATTTTTCAATGTCAATCGACATTCATCTACGACCTGTAAACTGTAAAAAAAAAATATATATAATAGTGATCATAAAGCTTCAATTTTGATCAAATTAATTCTTGTTTGAGCGAAAATTTTGACCCTAAAGAATGACTTGAATGAAAACAAAGAAGATATATATACACATACGTTGAATTCTATTATGCTTACAAAAATAGTGAAATTGAGGGTTAGAAAATCAAGCATCCACCAATCTAGACATGTAATTGAATCAAGTTAGATGAACATCAATCATATTCTCCCAATAGGCAAACCGGTTTGTTCTCTAGTTTAACGTGCATCTCAATATCTATAGAAGTAACTCCTTAATATAGTCCTATTTTAAGAGTATTTTTCTAATTGAACAGTAGAAAGGAAAATATTAATTAATTCTCCTTCCATATATTTTAGGAGTCATGTATCTTGGGAAGTCTAGTTAATATAATAAAAAAAATTAAATAATAAATTGAAGAAAATAGTAAAAAAATAATTGTGTTCATAGGAGAGTCTTTTCATGAAGGGCAAAAAATTCAAATTATTTTTCTAAGGGTTTTCACACTTTTAATAGATTATAAATATGAATATAAATATAAATATAAATATAGATATAAATATAGATATAGATATAGATATAGATATAGATATAGCTATAGCTATAGCTATAGCTATAGCTATAGGCTTTTCTCGTACTGATCTATACATATAGTTCTCAACAAATAATATATCACCTACATGTTTATGTTCATATCACTAATATATATATAATTTGTTGTTTATACATATAACAAATAAAGCAGGCCATATCTTCATTCAACCAAGAAAGAAGCACGAGAGTCTAGCTTGTGGACACATAAAGAATAGTTACATAGTTATATTCACAAACCTTATTATAAAAAAAATATATAGAATCAAAATCAACCTTCAATAGAGGAAGTCACTTTCAATCTAAAATTTTCACTTGAAAGAGAAACATGAGAAATTATTAAAAGGGTAGAATCAATAATCACACGAGAAATTATTAAAAGAAGAGAATAAAATTGTTTATGTATAATTCATATAATCTTTAAATTTACTAACTAAAAGAATTAAGGTAATATAGAAGAAAAGTAGAAGGTAATATAAAAGGAACGTATATTTCTTGTAGAAGAATTGTGAAATTCTTCAATGTGTATATAAGGTAAAATTTAATTAATTTAGAAGTATAGAAAATGATATAAAGTTGGTTAAGAATATAATTACGAATTAATTTTAATTAGAGTAAAAAATGACTCAGCTTACCTTGTATCTCTTTTCATACTGATATATAATTATAACCATTAAATATTTTAAAGATTTATTAGTTAAGTAAAAAAGAAAAGGAAACTAAAGAAAAGAGAGAAAAAAAACTATCAAAAAATTTCTTGTTTTCCTTTACAAGCATGAAACTTTCCACTCTCAATTTCGTTATTATTTAGGATTTTTAAAATAATAAGGAAAATTTTAATTACTAATTTTAGTTAATTTTAAAATTTTAAATATTACATAAATAATTAAATAATAATTGAAGAAAATATGTGAAAAAATGATTTTGTCCATTACAAAATATTTTAATGAAGGGTAAAAAGTTCAAATCACTTTCGAAGAGTCTTCACACTTTTAATATATTATAGATATAGATATAAATATAGATTATAAATTACACATATAGGTTATAGATACTTGTTAAAAAAGGGGTCCTCCGAAAATATCTATAGCACTATAAACCTATACTATAAGCCGGCCATGACTTCCAAAAAAATAATTTTAGTGAAATATTTTTTTTTTAGGACAGATATAGTGAAATGTGTTGAATAAGATAGTATTAGGCTTATTTTTTAACGCAAGCTGATAACTCGTTCTCTAACTAACTTTACTTTATACAGGTAAATAATTTTTATTGTACATTTAGTCACTTAAATATCATTTCATGTCTCAATTTATATCACATGCTTGACTTGACACAAAACTTTAGAAAAAAAGAAAAATTTTTAAAATTTATGGTATAAAACACACTTAGATATTTATAGCTATAGATCATTTTTTTGTAACAATTTGTGAAAATTACCATACCAACAACAAAGCAATTACAACCAAAGATCCTTTAGTGTTTGATCACCTTGCAAATGAGGTGTTCAATAACCTCGACCTCCACGAAACAAAACTAATTACATTGTTTTCCTATCAAAGCTTGACATCTACCAGCTCTCTTTGTGTGGTTTAACATGTATAATCTCTCACATAACTCTCTCTGTATTTGTACTAGTTTCAAATCCATCTGCACATTCTGTTGCCTAAACACTTTGCTGTTTCTGACTTGCCAAGTATAATAGATCAATGCTTCCCTTGTTGCAGCCACTATTTTCTTCTTAGACTTTTTGTTTTTTTGGTTTAGCAAAACATGTATTTTATAATAAGAATTTCAAACATATGTTGAAATTAAAGTATCAACAATCAAATGAATTTGTAACTCTATATTCATAACTTTGAACTTTTAACAATAAGTTCAAGCTAACTTATGAGCAATTAAAAATGAAGTTCAAATGATTTTCTGGAAAATAACAAAATCAAACGTTTAGAAAGCGATGAAGATGGGAAGATTCAAGTTCACCGAATTTACGTTGTCCTTAAAAAAATTATTCCCCTCAAGTACCCAAGGTTATGGAATATATCCTCCCAAGATAAAATGAATCACTTTGACAGAATAGTAGTACCTCAAGCTCTGTCGAACTATAAACGCACTCAACGGTAGAAAATCACACAAGAATTTTTCAAGAAAGAGGAGTGTTTTTACTTTAAAATTTCATGTATGTACTTGAGAAAAAATCACATATTTATAATTATCAAGGTGTTGATTCATGAATAGAAGCAATCATCCAGAAAGGTGCAACTCTTCGAAAAAAGTACAATTCTTCGAAAAAGTCACAACCTATTAAAAAGGTAATGACCTTTGATCACGCTCACCTATACCATAGTATTGATATAGGACGATCGTTGTCAATAAAGCTCAACTCACGTTGAGGTCGAATTCACGAGGAACAATGTGAGTGCCGAATGGGTAAGTTCGAAATGAAAGTACTTACTGAATTCAAACGTAAGATTATAATATTTTGGAGAAATGAATTCAAAATTGTTTGAATGAAAATATCTTATACAACTAATGGAAATACAATTGTAGACGAATTTCAATAGGAGAAGAGTTTTAGGATTATGCTTTTCTAGGGGCAAAAAAATGTGTGTGGGTACATGAAAGTAGTAGTGAAATTCTAATCAATGATTATATGGATAGCTAAGTTAAAGGTTTTAAGGGTTAATCTTTCAATAACAACAACAACAACAAATTCAGTGTATTCCCACATAGTGAGGTCTGGGGAGGGTAAGATGTACGCAGTCCATACCTCTACCTCTAAAAAAGTAGAAAGGCTGTTTCCGATAGACTCCCGGCTCGAGACAATCTTTCAATAAAAACTCTCAAAATATATCCCATGGATTCTTTTGAATACCTTATGGGTGTAGCAATTCAAGCAACCCACAACCTCAACTGGGCATCCCTATTTCTAGGATGACACCCAAGACATAGCTAAATTACATCACATCCTTATTTCTAAGATAATGCAAAAAAAAAAAGCCAATATCTATTCTACTGTCCATAATTACTTATCTTGTCATCTACATCCCTCTTTCAAGGATGATGTAGGATCTAAGGTACCCACATCCATCTTTCAAGGATGACATGGGGTTTTGGGAATTTGAGGTTTTCACTCACAAATCTCAATGTAGCTATCAAGTAATTATGAAATCCAACATCATTAACTAATTATTAACACTAACAATCAAGACCCACACGCATTTTCTCCCTATTAATCCCAAATTGAAAATTTAGCTACTCATGAGAATTAAAAAAAAGAGATATACCCAAGTTGATATTCAATGCCTCCATTGATGCAAAACAAAAGTAATATCAAATTCAATTCAAATTGTAACCAATAATCTTTTCAAAACTTAGGCAACAATTGTATTTCCCTAATTTAGTAGGGATTTTTCCTTTGTACAAAACTTCAAATTTCCTTCCAAGATGGATGATGCCAAATACGAAAGGGTTTTGGCCTTAAATGGGATTTGGGGTCGCTACAATGAATTACAAATTGACCCTAGCATAAATCTGCTATACCGCGATCGCGGCTCCGCGATCATAGTGAAATTCTCGTGATCCCATAAATTTGACTTACTTGACGTACCATGATCGCGGTTCTCACTCTGCGATCGCGGTACCTGAGGCCAGATCTGCTTCAGGTCTTTCAGCTTTTGCACTTCTCTTCTCTTGTTAATGCCTTTTAAATTCAATTTCATTCTTTCGATCTCATCACCTGTATACCTACAGAATATGGAAATTAGTGCATTCAACTAACAAAGTTGTCTCATTCATACCTTTAAATCATAGTAATGTCCACGAATTTGAATATAAATGAGTGAAAAATTTACTACTCATCAACCTTCCAAACTGTGAAGGTGCCTGCTCAAATTGCATGCATTTTCTTGATGCCAATTCAAAAAAACACTTATTTATTTTTTCATTCACACCTCTTAAAAACCTAACAAAACTTGCCCCACCTTCTTTTGTTAAGCTATTTGAGAGTATATGCCACATCTCCACAATAAATATTTTCCCATATCTAATGATTCAACCTGTTCCTTAATTTAGAGATTCATGCATACTCAACAAACAAATATACCTGTGTTTCCTCTTTATCATCAGTGCATAACCAACATTTGGTGTCATCTTATAGGAATATTCAGTTTAATAAACCTGACTTTACTGAGTAGTCTTTTCTAGTGGGTTAATCTGACAATTATCCTTTGTTTTGGAACAATGATTGATCTCTATATCAAGTAAGCTTCAACTAGCTTAGGCATCCTGCCCAGTAAGTCATTGTAGCTTTTAGTAACAAAATAATCACTTGCAGCAGTAAGCTTATAATTTCCTTCTTGGTACCATCTCACCATTTGTACCTTTGGGGCATGAAACTTCTTCCAGTACCAACTGCAGTTTCCAAGTCGGACATGTTCCCAAATACTTTCCTCATCCTTTATATAGACACTACTTACCTATTTTACCCATAACCTATCTTTCTTCCTTGTAAGTTTCCACAATAACTTGCCTACTGAGGCAATATTTCACTCACTGCAACCTTTAATGTTTAGCTCATCATACTTCTTTGACACATGCACTTTTGTCCAGGCTACTAGTGCTAGTTTTCTCTTTCCTTCTGTAGAACCCAAAGAAAATCTTTATGCAACCTGTCAACCTCTTTTAACACACTCTAAGATGAATATGACAACCGAATAGTTGTATATATAAAATAGGGAGGGAAAAGGGTCAAAAATACCCCTCTACTTTGAAAAATTGACCAAATTTACCCTCCGTCATACTTTGGGGCTATATATACCCCTGCCATTATAAAACTCTACATATCTACACCTCAACTAACATAATAACCCAGTTCATTTTAAATGACCCGTTTTTTATTTTAAAACCAAACCCGACCCGACCCATATTAAAAGACCAAACAAATACCATTTTCTCACATACCTAAACCCACAACACGCATTGACCCAAACAAATACACAACAACATTTTCTCACATACATTTCACTTCTTCTCACCCTCGCAGCCTCACCGAAAGATATTCAATCGAGAGAGGAGAGTTCTGGCAATGGAAAACCTATTTCTCATCTAAGATTTTAAGATCTATTGAGACAATCTCTGTAAAGGTATAAAATTCTCTTTGATTTGAGTATATTTCTGTTCTTTCATGTCTTAACTTCTTAAAAACTAGGGTTTCTAGTTAAGCTTCCAAAGTAGAATGTCTAACTCCTTTACTTAGTTAGTTTTCTTTAATTGTTAAGGTTTTGGATTTTAGATTTAGGCTAGTTTATTTGCGAATTAGGGTTTTCTATTTCATGATAAATTTGTTAATTATGTGTTGATACTTCTGTTATTAGCTACATATTTTGTTTTGCTAGTATATATGAGCAAAATTTTAGGATATTTATGCTTCCTAAGGTGTTCTAAGTTTACAAAATATTTCTTCATGTTTGTACTACCTAAATGCTTTAATTACTTTCTTTTTTCTGTGTTATCTTATTTTGTGATTCTTACTAATTTCATATTATCTAAAATAGTGCTAATTGACTTGGTATTCCACTATGGCGGGGAGTGGATAAAAGAGCAAAAAATACTATATTTAAGAAAGTTAGTATGCAAATGGAAAGGGTATGATTTTGATCTCTTATCGTTTATAGATATTGTGAACGAATACAATGGTACATTGGGATTTCTTGGTGTTCAACAAGTGATTGTGTCTTTTCCTTCTAGAAAATACTATGAAATAATAGGTGATCAGGGAATTATAACATTATTGTCTTATGTGAATGATAAATTTGATGTTATAAACTTGTTTACTGTTGAAGATAGTGAATTACCTATTGATGTTGAGAACATAGTTAGATTGAAAGAGTCTGTGGTAGAGGTTGATGAAACAGATAGTGAAGATAGTGATTGCAACTCTAATGAAACTGATAATCATGGTGGTAATGACTCTGATTATTCTGATTATGATTTTGAGGAGTTAGAGGTTCTCGCAAAAGAAAGAAAAAGGATAATCAATGACAAGTTGTCTGAATACAAGGAGTTACATAGGTTTATGACTTTTAAAGATATAGATGAAGCTAGAAGATTCATTAGCTTGCATGCATTAGCAAATGACTATAACCTAACTAAAAAAAAGTGACTTAAAAAGATTTAGGGTTGTTTGTTAGAAAGTGTTCAACTTTGTCTTCCTAATTTCTGGTGAGAAGAATTGTCCTAGTGTTAGTGTGAAAACATTAACAGAAAACCATAAATGTGATGATCCATATGGTAACTATAAGGTTTCAGCAGCTACACTTTCTTATTACTTCAAGGAAAAGTTGCAAGCTAACCCCAAATATAAGATCAAAGACATGGGAGTTGAGCTCAAAACTTCATTCAACATTAATGCTTCTTTTGGGAAGTGTAAGAAAGCTAAAATGATGATTTTGAAAAAAATGGAAGGCAGTTTTTGTGATGACTATAAAAAGCTTGTTGGATATACAAATGTTTTATTGGAGAGTAATATAGGGAGTGATGTTAGCCTTAAGGTTTTACTAGCTTAAGGAAAAAGACAGTTTTTAAGAATGTGTATCTGCTTTGATGCACTGAAGAAGGGGTTTAAATCTGGTTTAAGACATTTTATTGGATTAGATGGAACTTTTTTGAAAGGTAAAGCTAAAGGTCAACTCTTATGAGCTGTTGGTCAAGACTTAATGAACCATATTTATCCTATTGATTGGGCCATCGTGGAAAAAGAATTCAAAGCTTCTTGGCTTTGGTTTGTGGAATTGCTTCAGCAGTCTCTAAGCCTCAACAATGGAGAATGGGTCACATTAATCTCAGATATGCAAAAGGTGAATATCAATATTCTATAATTTTATTATTTTCTTTATCATTTGCTAAGAACTGAATTAGTTCACCGTTTTGTGATAGTTATTCTTATGTATGTTCATTTATCAACTTATTTTTTTTGACTAATAAACAGGGACTGCATGATGCAGTCAGAATTGTTCTACCTAGTACCATGCATATCTACTGTATGAGACATATAGAGGCTAATTGGAGAAGACATGCAAAAATATCTAAATAAATGTCTAAGATGGTGTGGTGGTGTGAATGGAGCACCTACAAATAGGAGCTGGATGATAATTTGAAGAAATTGGCTGAATTTTCAGAAGAAACCAAAGACGAGCTGCTGCATTTTCCAATATAAACTTGGTGTAGAGTATTTTAAACATAGTTTGCAAGAATCATAAGGTGGAAAATAACTTGGCCGAGTCACTCAACTCATGGATATTGGAAGCAAGGCACAAACCCATCATTGGGATGCTTGAGGCTATTAGAATAAAGGTAATGAAGAAGTTTGAGAAACATGAAAAAGAAGTAAAGTCTTAGGATACTAAATGGAGTCCAAAAGCTATTGAGATGTACAATGGATACTTGAAAATTTCTAATGTGTCTGAATTAAATTTCAATGGTGATTATGGGTATGAGATTAGTTAGGGAAATGACAAACACATTGTCAATTTGCAAAATAAGAGGTGTAGTTGTAGGGTATGGGAACTTATTGGAATACTGTCCCCATGCAATCAAGGAGCTTCTTTATAAGGAGAGTGATCCTAGGGAAGAGATCCACTGGTGGTACACAAAGGAGGCATATCTCTTGACTTATCATTCAAAGCTGCAACTAGTGCCTGGCCCTAAGTTCTAGAAAATTGATCTAGCAGAAGCAATGGAACCACCCCCTTTGGTAACCCTGGTTGGCAGACCTTCAAGGACAAGGAAAAGAGATAAAGATGAAGAACTTAAGAGGCAAGCTGAGTGGGCTAGAACAAGGCGAGGTAGAGTTATGACTTGTTCAACTTGTGGACTTCCGAGACACAATGCCAAGGGTTGTCAAAAGGTAATTTTTGTTTTAATTGGTCAGTTCTATTTATTTTTAATTATTACAAATTTGTGCTTAAGTTGTCATTTTATTAGTTTCACAAAATGAGTGGTGAAGGCACTTCTAAGTCTGGCCAGTTGAAGATTAAGAAACAAATGAAAGACAAACAACCAATGAAGGGCAAACAGTCAATGAAGAGGTGAAGAACGCTAATTGATGAAGAAGATGTAGAACCAAGCCCTCCCAGATTCCCAGATTATGCAATAGTTGAGGATGTGGCCTTGACAGCTCTACAGGCTAGTAAGACAGCACGTCAACTCAATGTCATCCCCTCTTTGGCGAGTACTTTGAGTATTGTGGTCTTGAAGTTGAAAAAGATATACCTTGAAAGCCAAGAAGTGTTTCAGAGTTCAAGTCTAAAATATTACAAAGACAGAAACAACCAAAACCAATTGGATCAAGACAAATCAAGTTTCTTCATGAAGCTATAGGTTCAACTAAACCAAGTGAATTGTATGCACCAAAAGTGCTCTCGTGGAATGATAATACATCTTTTACCGGGAGCTAGTTGGAGCAATTAAGAGTGGATAAGCTTAAGACTAGAAAGGGTAATGGCAAGGCACAACAGTGAAAATGTAATATTGGCATGTTTTGTGTATTAAGACAAGGGAATGGTCAATATTTGATGGTGACAATGGATGTTCTTTTTTTTTTGTTAAAATTATAAACCTGTATTTTTGTTGCAACTTTTTGGGATTATAAGATGGCATCCCTAATGTAATGAAAAAATTGTGGTTCAGGTTTTAGATAACTTAATGCTTGTTTATGCCTATAGCATGTGTTTTACTATTTTTTGCTCAGTTTAATGTAATTTTGGTTTTCTTGTATCCATTATTCTTTTATAACTTTCTGTAACTAGTGTTTATTTTTTTTTCTTTATGCTGCTAGCTGATAACTTGTATCCATAAGGTTTAAGGCTCTCAACTCTTGTATCTAACCTATTGTAAACACGGAAGTTATCTAAAGAAATGACAACTGCAGTTGTAATCTTAATTTATTATGTAATCCTTCTGGTACTTTGGGGCAGAATGAAATGGATGTTTTGGATACTATAACTCCATTGATGAAAAAGAAAAATGCACAAGTTCATTTTAATCCTTTGCCTCCATGTTTGGTGCAGATCTCTTTCCGTACATACATGAGGTTTGAATGAGGTTCGACACCTACTATATATATATATAAAATAATTTTAACCATGTATATATATTATAATTTTTCTTCGTAGGGGATTCTGATGAACCCTATCATACAACGAAAGCTAGTACAGGCCTTTTTCAAATGGCATCCTGCTTTGCTAGTATAAGTAATACAGAACTAGCCAAAGTAAATGCTCCTCCAACTTTTTTTTTTACATGAAAAGGCCCCACATTTAGTTTGTTTTATACTGCCCAAGAAGCACCTGAGGTGTGCCAAAAGAGCTTAAATACTTTATCAAGGCTGATACATTGCTATCACCTTCAGGAAACACTAGCACTACGTTGCCATGTTCTGTTTTATGTTTATTTTTCGTCAACAACAGAAAGCAGAGGAACCTCGAGGCCGTGACCACAGTTCACGAACTGGTAATTGACAATGAGATGGCCTTGCCTATTTCCCTCTCCATCAGTATCTAGTTGACGAAAAATATTGGCGCCTAAATCTCTCCCTCCATTACTGCATTGGTCCACAATTCTCATAGTTGCCTGAGCCCTTGTCCTAATATTTGTCACCCGCAAGCACCTGCCATAAGAAGGTCGACCTCAAGGACCAGAAGGACCATAGAAAGAAGTTCAGCCATACTTTCTCCACCATGTCAATGGCTTATTAGCATCCCAATTTGCACAGTAAACACTAGCCCTTATATAATCCCACCCAATGTTCTATGGATTATACAAATGATATGTTGCTCTCACATTATTTGCTGATTATTCCACCATGATATTGTTGGCACCACTAACATCTTCAGTTTCACTACCACACTGATTTGCAAAAGCTCCCGTGGTAGTCATACAGATGCTAATTAGTAGCACTAATAAACAAAGACTTACTTCTCCAACTTTTATTTTTGTCTGAGAATTTGGTTCTAAGAAAGTCACTAAGGGTCTCCTCCAACCTTTAGTAATAACTCCTCTGCACCAATCTAGAATTTTAGGAAGAACATATAGAGTTAGAAAATCTTTAATTTATCATAGACTATTTGGGAGAAGGTATACTCCATTAGCAGAACTATCTTCTCTTTAAATTGAATCTCTTTTGAAAAACCTTAATTGTGAAGTATGAGAAAATCACGTACTGTGTGTCTTTCTAGTGAAGGTGAACAACATTAATGGTGAAGTGATGAAAATCTGCATATTATGTTTGGATCTTTTGATGGGTCGGGTCGGGTCGGTTTTTTTTTTAAAATGGGTCAATTAGTCTTATTAGGGTTATTTTGTTAGTTGAGGGGTAAATATGTAATGTTTTATAATGACGGGGGTATATATAACCCCAAAGTATGACGAAGGATAAATTTGGCCAATTTTTCAAAGTAAAAGAGTATCTTTGACCCTTTTCCCAATAACACTGTCATAATTATTTATAGTTTACATGTATACGATAGGTGCTTAGCATATGCTATGAATACTGTTTGTAATTGTTCTACCAATTGCTAACAATATATCTTGTTCCTATTTTTTTCAAAGTGAGAGGAAGCCCCTAAAATTTGATAGGTAATGCACCTAGAGAAAATCCTACTTTGTTTAAAATTTGTTGCTTGACTGGTTCCTCTACCCTCGTGATAAAATTACTTGACTTGTCTTGATTTGCAATCAAACTTGTGACACTACTAAAATGAGTCAGTGCTTCCATAACTCTCTTCACTAAACTTAAATTCACTTTGTAGAAGATCATGAGATCATCTGCAAATATCAAGTGTGTAAACCTAGATGCTTTACACATAGGGTGAAACAAAAAGTCTTATGGAGAATTCATTTTGATAAGTGATCTAGACAAATATTCCATCACAATCACAAATAAAAAAAGAGAGATAGAATCTTTTGTATAAGATTCATTTTTTCTTCAAAATAATCATGTCCCACTTCATTCACTTTCACTTAAACTTTTGTGGAAGTTACACATGTCATAACCAGTCTTTTAAATGGATCAGGAAATCCAAAACCTTTTAATGCTCTTTAAAGCTTTTATAAACTTCCATCTGATCATATCATGTGATTTTTTGAGATTAATCTTCATAGGATACCTAGTTGAAGTCTTCCTATTGCAGTGTCTCAACAGGTCTGGAACATTAGGTTATAATGAAATATTGACCTTCCTTCTAGAAAAGTTGCTTGGTTGTTAGCAATTAGGCTTGGCAGATTATTCTCCAGTCTCATACAAAAGTAGTTTGAAAACACACTTGTAAATAACATTGCAATAGGATATTGGCCTGTACTAGCTTTCGTTGTTTAGTACTGCAGTTTTTACAATGAGAAAGATGATGGATTCTTCAAGAATTGTCGAACAACTTGAGTAACGTCTTCTCCTACAACACTCTAAGTTTCTCTACAGAAACCACTACCATAACCATCTATCCCAAGGATTTTATTTACATTTATTTGAAACATAGCTTGCTTCACATCTTCAGCTAAGTAAGATTGTAGGAATATAAATTATTGATTAGTTGAAAGTAGACTCCCACTTTTTAAGAAACTACCAAAAGCATGCACTCTACTCCTATCTTGGTTCCCAACAACTCTTCATAATATTCCTAAACACCTTGGCTATATCAATAACATTAGTTTGTACACTTTCAGATTTATTCCTTAAATGAGCAATAGCCTATTGGTGCCTTTTATATTTGATGACTGAGCGGAAATACCTGATGTTATCATCACCTAACCTTATTCAAGTAGCGTTACTTCTTTGTTGCAGAAACACCTCGGCCAAATAAGATGTCCTCCTGAACTTAGTATATTTTAGTTTTTCCCATGCCTATAGATATACAGTAATAGGATTATCATGCAACTCCTTTTGAGTTTGAGCCGATGATACCCTATCCTTCTCTACTTCTGTGAGTATGTTCTTGAAATGATATTTATTTAGTTGTTTCAGGCTCTTTTTGATGAGCTTTAACTTCTTTATCAACTGCCATATTTTGCAACCCTCTATATGTATCTGCCAACCCTGTTGGACAACCTGTAGGAAGTCAGGGTGCTTATCCCATACATTACAATATTTGAAAGTCATTTTTGCTCTTATATCAACTTCAATATTTGCTATGCTTAAGGGACAATGATCAATTACCGCTTCCTTCTTGTTAATAACTTGAACCACTGGTGAATCAATCATGGAAAAAATCCTATGATCTCTATGTTTATCATTCCAGTTGTATCTATATCCTCCACAAGGCAACTCCAGTAATTCACATTTCTCAGTACATTTTTTAAAATCTCGTACCTCTCCTTCAGTAACTTCAGTATCACCAATCCCATCCCAATCATGCAATACTGAGTTAAAATCACCTACTATCAGCTGAAGTGAGTTAAATCTAATACTATCACCTACTCTCAACCAAAGTAAGTTAAGTCTAATACTCATATTTTCCAGCTGATTCCACAATTCCTTCATCTTTATATTTTGTATTGAAAGCATACACAATAGTCAGGTGGTACATTATTTGAGCTGCAACATCTTTATCTCTACAAGCTATAGTCTGAGCATCCCATTGATTGGTGTGATTTGGCAGTAATCTGGCCTCCTAAATAAGACTACTCTACTATTATTATAATGATGTATATTGGTAAAGTATCTTGTCACGATTCAAATGAACATAAGTGGCACCCACTGTATTTTTCGATGGAAAAATAAATAGCCTAAAAAATATTAACCAACAGTTAGAGAAAGAAAGATAACTATCTCATTAATAGTTTAAGAACTATCCAGTTTAAAAACTATGAAATTCAAAATAAAGTAATAATTCAAAAACATTCTTAGGATTGAAAAGTCGGTGTACCAAAATATACTAAGAATGTCAAGAAGAGAATGAAATCTCAAAATAAAGAAAAAGCAGATAAATCCAAACAAAGGACAATATTATAAAAGAAATATTCTATGTTAGACCAAAAATATTGCTTGCCCTTGAAATTCGGATTACATGCTAGAATCACAAGTGAGGTATTGCAGGAGCCGCTGGAATATGTACCGCTCTTAACAAAAGTAAGAGCAGGTGCTGTATCAGCACATAAAAATAACAGTGTAGTGATAGGGTCATTTGGCCAACCCAAGATGAGAATATGAATATTTAACCAAAACCTAGTACAACAAGTTAATCTATGCTCATTCAAACCTACACCTAGCATAACAAGTATCAATTAAGCAACTTAGGATTACAAGCAACAAGTCAAGACATTTAAAACCAAGTCAAGTTCAGTCAAAACAAGTTAAGACAAATTAATTATCAAACATGCTAATATATTTTTCGATTCACTCATGGAACGGTCACCTGAATTTCATACATACACACTATGGGTATTATCATAACTACCCTTTCGTCAGGCTGTGAAAAAATTTCGTCCATGTGCCTAAACTCCAGACACAAGTTTCTGCCAACCTTATTCCACCAATCAGCCATGACAATGTCCCAACTATTAAAATATTCACATTTAACAATAAATTAGGTCAAAATCACACAACTAGATAAATCTTATGTTGAGAATATTATTAAATAATAAATGTGTACTCTCTCTAAAAGCTTAAGCTTTTAGATAAGATGATTATGAGCTTCAACATGGTATTAAAGAAGGCAAAGATCATGGAATTGAATCTCACCGTTACCTATTATTAAAAAGAATTTTCATGTACTTGGCCCATGAAAAAAATTAGGCTCGCATGTGAGGGGGCGTGTTGAGAATATAATTAAATAATAAAAGTATAGTCTCTCTAAAAGCTTAAGTTTTTATATGAGATGGTCACAAACTTCAACAACTTGAATTGACCACACCAAACAACATGCACTAACAAGCCATACTAAGAAGTAGTTAACATGCACATATAGTACAAATTAGGTTAAAATACAATTTCATCACCTACCTCAATTCAAGGTTGCACAATACAACTAAGCTTGAGTCTTTCCTTTCCGGTGTAATTTTTTCTTGATCTCGATTTAGAAATACATACAAATGCATAATTAATAAATTACCTATCACGTTGGGGATTATGACTCTTACCTAACCCCTAAGGCCAAGTTCATGATTCCCCCCTCTTTGTTTGAGTGTTTTTACCATAATTCACCTAAAACTATTTTCATGGATAAATTAGTGAATTAACGACATGCAAAGGTTATTTAATGATCATTAACCAAAATCCATTAATTTTATACTTATATTACTATCTTGAATCAGAAAATCAACTAAAATCAGCCCTTAATCCTCCCCAAACTATGTAAACCAATAATTTAAATGCTAGATTATCAATTTACTAGTTAACAAGGATACGATACTGAACTTAACTAAGCAAAATAATTGCTAACTGGTGATTTTTCCCAACATCGTCGCTTTCTTGCCCCAAAACATATTTTTAAAAAACAAATCATTTATGGAGATTTTAAAAATAAAACAATGATTTTTTGTCGCTATAGCGACACATAGTGCTATAACGAACATTGGCCTTATTGATTGGGCACTATGGCGGGATTTTCTCCACTTTTGAGCATGTCACTATAGCGACAAGCATGTTGGTATAGCAACATGGGTAAGGCAGAATGCCTGGTTTCCCCAAAAACTTTCTTTTTTCACAACACACCTTAATTTCAAGACATCCCAAATAATATCTTTTATGCTAAGATCAATTTCGAGAGTTTTTCTAACCCAAATTCAATTTCGTAAAATTTTACGGGTTTTTTATAGTCTTGTCTAACTAAAAATCAAGTCAAACACTATCACACTTACATAAGTTAATTTCCCTGAACCACACTTCACTCAGATTTTGTTCGAAAGTAGCCCAACCTGAAATTTATAATTTCGAATTTTAAAAAAAGTTTTGCTTGAAATTTTAAATGAGAGACTTATACGTAATGATAGAAAAGGTCTTTACATATCTTCACCCTCCACACATAATTTGCAAATGCCTCAATCATATTTAATTTTACTTTTATTTCTGACAAAGCTACTAAACCGACACATTCTTTTTGGCAAAAGGAGCATAACCTCCTTTTGTTTGTTAGAGATATTCAAACCCCTAACATTCCAACAAAGAATTTTATCTACTTCCCAAAGTAGACAATACAATACCTCCCTCATTTTTATCATAATTTACTTGGCATACGTTAGGTGTAGTCCCTTCACATAAAGCATTAAAAGGATTCAATATTTGGTGTGACTGTTGCTCAAATCTTCTGGGTGATTTGCTTGTATCTGTAGGATTTATCTAGACTTGTTGAGTACCAAACTACTTATTTTCTAGAGGTTTAATCCTTTGACTGTCTATTTTTCCAACTCCCTTTCTCACTAATTGATCTTCTCTAGACTCAGCAATTGCTCCTGCCTTTGTGACTCCACCATCAAACTTTGTTGGGGACACCTGAGCTGTCTGAAAAACCTTGTTTTCCTTCATGTTCTTCATAGGCAATGTTTTCTTCCTACAATCACCCTCACTACATCCATAGTTGTGGTGAAACTTATACAGGACAGTTGATCATATTGTATTTTTGGCTCCATTAGGACACCTTCTTCCATTCCTGAAATGAAAGGTAATACAATACCTACCTCTACCTTAATTAATAGTCTAGCAAAATGTAAACCAATCTTCTTCTTTTTACCATCAATCATCAAAGGTTTACCAATCAAACTTCCAATTTTGCTTAAACCTTTTGGTCCACAATACTTAAAATCCAAACCAGGCAACTTGACCCAAATTATGACTGTGTAGAGTTCATTTTTAGTGAATTTCATATCCTCTTGCTAAGCCTTTAAAATTAGTGGATTATTATCAAAATGGTAGATCCTTTTTTTGTAAAACTTCATTCATACCTTCCTGAGTATCAAACCTTACCAATATTATTCTATTTTCCAGCATAGACACCTTGTCCACCCCCTGATTGCTCCATTGCTTTTATATGGCCATTTAAGTCTGAATAGGGTGGATGAACACCTAAAATATAACATACAATTGTGTATTTCTAGGAATCCAACTCAGTAGAAATGTCTTCTACTTCAATTTCGCACACTTTGTTCTCCCCTTTAGTAATTGGAGACACAAATTCAAGCTTTAATCCTGCATTTGACAACTTAGTGATGTCAAAATTATCCCAAATCGATGCCTTCATCTATGATTCTACTTCTACTTATACTTCTACTTCATCTACTCATGATCGGCGTCCAACTATATTGGTTGCCCTGGTAACTCTATCCCATTCTTTCAACACCTACTTAGGGTGTTATTTTCCTTCTACGAATACAAGAATCTGTATACTAGAAACAACCATTTCAACTAGTTCAAATTTAAGAACAAGAACGCAATGAAGTACAGAAAATACCCTCTACCCAAGATCAAAGTGATCTTTATAAGAGGTGTATTTTATTTTCAGAAATAAAGATGAAACAGAAATGGTCAAGTCGCCCGAATTCACGGACTTTCCTTAAGGAAATAATTTCCCTCACTGTACCCCAGGTTGCAGAATTTTCCTCCCAGGATAAAATGGCCAAAAAAACCAACTGTACCGGTACCTCAAATATTTTGAATATCGTCGAACTCACTGAACGTTTTGAGTGATCACACAAAATATTTTTAAGAGAAGAAGAGCTTTTGTATTTTGAAAAATTTCGTTCATTTCAAAACCTGTGAATGAAACCAGATTTATATAGTCATAACATACCTCTTTGAAAAGGTAGCGGTCGTTTAATTTATATGTGTGACTTTTATGAATATGCTGATCTGTTTACCCAAAACAGTGCAGTATTTTTGATGAAACAGTATACTATTTCACAAAATAGTGCACCAGTTCAAAATAGTGCATCACTTCGTTGAAGAATTGGATCTGTTCGAACCATTGTATTAGTTTAGGAAACATTATTTTGAAAATTTGCATCTATTCAGTCGAAACAGAAATAGTGCATCAGTTTAGTCGAAACATTGCATACGCTACTATTACTGTATGCATATAAATTGAGTATTAAACACACAGAAAAATTTCCTGCGTTTTTTTCATTGATCAAATCATCATTTGACAAATCCAAATCCGAAGTCAAAGCTGAGCTGAGAGAGAGACGACGACAGCGTGAGGCATCTCTTATTTCTTGCCTCACTTATCATATAGAGTAAGTGTTCTTGATTATAAACACTTCCAAGTTGTCTTCTTTCACCAATGCGGGAGAAAGAGTAAACTTTCTAATTTGGGAGTATACTTTCCATTTTAGTGTCTCCTTCCCTCCACCATTTTACTCTCTAATTTTCCATTCACACTTCTTTTATATACTATGAACTAAACAAGCCCCCACATGAATAGGGAATGGCTATTTTTCATAAGAGTTTTACGGACAAGTATGTGATCATCAAGCAAAGACTGATTGCATATGGATAAGTGGGTTTCCCTTTGAACTTTCCGTAGTGAACATGCATTGGATGCACTTGGTCAATTGGTAGAATTGATATCCTTGAACCTTCGAGCTTTAATGTACACCTAGACAATACATGTCATACAACCAACCTTTTAACGTTTATGGTTCTCACAGTTTTGTTCTTTTCATCCATGAACATGTCTTGGTTTCATGAGAGATTAGAGAATAGGCTTTTACTAATATTCTCCTTGAAGCGGCTTTCACTTCGACCTCACATAAGTGATTTCTAAATGTTCGATCCTATAGATTAAACTATTTGGTCAAATCTACCAAATTTAGATAATCATTAAAAGACTTTTCACCTTAAGTCTTATCCGTTTTTACTATACATTTTCTACATTATGAGAACGGGTTTGGTAATTGACAATGTTGAACCTGTCAGACACAACTTTGTTTGATCTCCTTGAACCTAGCTCTTGGGATCTCCAGTCTTCTAGGTAGAGTTACCGCCATGCTAACTTGTCCTAGGCCTTAAACTCATTCCCTTGGATATCCTTTCCACTGCTTCTCTAGATAGGCCTTTTGTAAGTGAATCCGACACATTATCATTTGACTTTACATAGTCAATAGTGATAATTCCACTAGAGAGAAGTTCCCTAATGGTATTATTTCTCCGTCGTATGTGATGAGATTTACCATTGTACATCATGCTCCCTGCCCTACCTATAGCCACTTGGCTATCACAATGTGCACATACTGGTGCCACTGGCTTGGGCCAATACAGAATATCTTCTAAGAAATTCTTGATCCATTTTTCTTCTTTACCGGCTTTATCCAATGTGATAAATTCAGATTCCATTGTAGAGCAAGCAATACAAGTCTGTTTGGATGATTTTGAAGAGACTTCTCCTCTACCGATAGTAAATACATATCCACTTGTGGATTTTACTTCGTTTGATCTGGTGATCCAATTTACATCACTATATCCTTCAAGTACTGTAGGGTATTTATTATAATGCAAAGCATAATCTTAAGTGTATTTAAGATACCCCAAAACTCTTTTCAATGTCATCCAATGAGTTTTGGTGGGATTACTCGTGTACCAACTCAATTTACTGATAGCGCATGCTATGTCTGGTCATGTACAGTTCATTATATACATTAAATATCCTAATACTCTTGCATACTCCAATTGTGAGTCACTTTTACCTTCATTCTTTCAAAGTGCAAAGGTCGTATCCAATGGAGTCTTGGCAATACCGAATTCCATATACTTGAATTTGTCAAGTACCCTTTTGATATAATGAGACTTTGAAAATGCCAACCCTTACAGAGTTCTATGGTTTCTTATACCTAAGATCACATCCGCAACTCCAAGGTCTTTCATATCAAACTTTCTCTTGAGCATTCGTTTTATTGTATTTTTGTCAGAAATGTCTCTACTAATGATTAACATATCATCCACATATAAACAAACGATGACTTGGTGATTTGGAGTGTCTTTAGTATAAACACATTTGTCACATTCATTTATTTTGAATCTGTTTGCCAACATGGTTTGGTCAAACTTTGCATGCCATTGTTTAGGTGCTTGCTTTTGTTCATACAATGACTTAATAAGTTTACACTCATTGTTTTCCTTTCCTAGAACCACAAAACCCTCAGGTTGTTTCATGTATATTTCTTTCTCCAATTCTCCATTTAGGAAAGCAGTTTTCACATCCATTTGATGGATTTCAAGACCATATACCTCAGCCAAGGAAATTAACATTCGAATCATTGTTATCCTTGTTAGTGGCGAGTATGTATCAAAGTAATCAAGGCTTTCTTTTTGTTTGAAGCCTTTTACTACAAGTCTTGCCTTGTATTTGTCTATAGTGTCATCTGCTTTTATTTTTCTTTTGAAGATCCATTTAGAACCTAAAGGTCTATTGTTGGGAGGAAGATCAACCAATTCCCATGTATGTTTGCTTAAGATTGAATCAATCTCACTATTGACTTCCTCTTTCCAAAAGGATGAGTCTGACGATGACATCGTTTTTTTAAATGTTTGAGGCTCAATTTCTAAGAGAAATGTTACAACATCCGATCCAAATGAAGTTGACTTTCTTTGATGTGTACTACGTCTTGGATTTTCTTCATTATGTACATTCCCACTTGGTTAATCTCGAGGTTGTTTAGATCCTACATTAGACTGTTCATGTCTAAGTTTATATGGGTAAATGTTTTCAAAGAATTCAACATTATCTGATTCAATTACCGTATTTACATTTATATCTGGATGTTCGGATTTATGAACCAAAAAACGACATGCTTTACTACTTTTATCATATCCTATGAACACGCAATCCACCGTCTTAGGTCCTATCTTAACCCTTTTAGGCACAGGAACTTGGACCTTTGCTAGACACCCCCACACTTTAAAATATTTCAAGTTGGGTTTTCTTCCTTTCCACTTTTCATAAGGAATTGATTGTATCTTATTATGGGAAACTCTATTGAGTATACGGTTGGCCGTAAGGATAGCCTCCCCCAACAAGTTTTGCGGTAAACCAGAACTTATAAGTAAGGCATTCATTATTTCCTTCAAAATTCGTTTTTTTCTTTTCGTAATTCCATTAGATTGAGGTGAATATGGGGTCGTAGTTTGATGGATGATTTCATTCTCTACACATATTTGTGCAAAAGGAGATTTATATTCTCCGCCCCTATCACTTCTTATCATTTTGATCTTTTTGTCTAACTAATTTTCAACTTCATTTTTATATTGCCTAAACGCATCTATTGCTTTATCCTTACTATTTAGCAAGTATACATAACAATATCTAGTGCAATCGTCAATAAAAGTTATGAAATACTTTTTCCCACCACGTGATGGTGTTGAATTCATATCACAAATGTCAGTGTGTATTAAGTCTAAGGGATTGGAATTCCTTTCAACGAACTTATAATGATGCTTTGCATACTTTAATTCCACACATGTTTGACACTTTGATTTATTGCACTCAAAGTTTGGCAAAACTTCTAAGTTAATCAGTTTTCGTAACGTTTTGTAATTAACATGGCCTAAACATTCATGTCATAAACATAAGACTCAAGCAAATAAGAAGAATTTGAACTTTTATTTATTTCAACAGTTATTACATTCATCTTATAAAGGCCCTCGGTGATATAGCCTTTTCCTACATACATTTCTCCTTTGCTAATTATAATTTTTTCAGAAACGGTTACAAATTTGAGTCTGTTCTTATCTAGAAGGGAAACAGAAATTAAATTTCTACGTAACTCTGGAACATACCAGACATTGTGAAGTATCAAGACCTTTTCTGAAGTCAATTTCAAGCATATTTTTCCGGTTCCTTTTACCTTAGCAGTAGCGGAGTTAGCCATGTAGATCATTTCTTCTACTTGAGCTAGAGCAAATGACGAAAACAAATCTTTGTTGGCACATACATGGCGGGTGGCACCAGAATCCATCCACCATTTGCGAGGATTTCCCACCAAGTTGCATTCTGAGAAAATAGCACACAAATTCTGAGAACATAGCACACAAATCATCTCCTTCTTTGTTGGATTCAATCATATTTGCTTGATCTTTTTTCTTGCCTTTCTTTGGGGAACGGAAATCAGTGGACCTCTGGCCAATCTTACCATAATTGAAGCATTTTCCCTTGAATTTCTTCTTGGGTTGATGGCTTCCTTGTTCAGTTTTTTTTCTTTTCTTAGAATTATTTTGATCATCTTCTACAATATGTGCTCCATTAATTGTAGATTTATCTTTTGACCTTCTCTCAACATCCTTATTATCCTCTTCAATTCACAGTCGGACAATAAGATCTTCAACAGTCATCTCCATGCATTTATGCTTCAAGTAGTTTTTGAAGTATTTCCACAAATGTGGTAGCTTCTCAACTATCGCTGCTACTTGAAATGCATCATTCACAATCAAACCTATAAAACAGTTTATGTGAGTACTAAGAACATTTTTAATTTGTTCAACTAAGGTATTTTTCAAAGATATACCTTCTACTAGGAGATCATGTATGATGACTTGCAACTCCTGCACTTGAGACACAACCGATTTTCTATCTATTATTTTAAATTCCAGGAACCGTACAATAAGGAATTTCTTAATTCCCGCATCCTCTATTTTATATTTTCGTTCAAGTGCCCCCCATAATTTCTTCAATTTCTTAGTTCCACTATAAACATTGTAGAGGTCGTCTTGGAGACTACTCAAAACATAATTCCTGCAAAGGAAGTCTGAATGTTTACAAGCTTCTACAATTACGAAACGCTCTTTTTTCGAGGTTCCCTCGGGCACCTTAGGAGCGTCTTCGCTAGTGAACCGTTGCAAACACAAAGTGGTGAGGTATAAGAACATCTTTTGCTGTCATCGCTTAAAGTCAATGCCCGCAAATTTTCATGGCTTCCCCGCCAGTGCCATTGTAGGCGGAGCATTTGCGCGACTTGATGTGGCAATATTAGTTGCCCCCACAGACGTTGCCGCATTTTGCATTTGACTTTCGCTTGTCATTTTTCCTGTCACCACAAGACAGAAAAATTTAGGATTTTCAGAATACTACTTATAAAGTTAAATAACTTTTAAACTTTTCTTCTTGTTTCTAGTTAATGATGAAGTTTTTTATAACTTCAAATCGCCAATCGAGTGAACTTTAACTTGTGATGAAGATTTTATATCTTCTAGTCACTAGTTAAATTCAAGCGGAGTAGAAATCTTAAAGCTTTAATCTCCAAAAATAAGTAATACAGATTCTGTAAAATTATTTTCTTAAGATTGTTATTTTCCTTCTACGGATACAAGAATCTATATACTAGAAACAACCACTTCAACTTGTTCAAGTTTAAGAACAAGAACGCAATGAAGTACAAAAAATACCCTCTACCCAAGATTAAAGTGATCTTTATAAGAGGTGTATTTTATTTTCAGAAATAAAGATGAAACAAAAATGGCCAAGTCGCCCGAATTCACGGACTTTTCTTAAGGAAATAATTCCCCTCACTGTACCCGAGGTTGCAAAAATTTTCTCTTAGGATAAAATGGCCAAACAAATCAACTGTAGCGGTACCTCAAACAATTGGAATATCGTCGAACTCACTGAACGTTTTGAGTGATCATACAAAATACTTTTAAGAGAAGAAGAACTTTTGTATTCTGAAAAATTTCGTTCATTTCAAAACCTGTGAATGAAACCAGGTTTATATAGCCATAACATGCCTCTTTGAAAAGGTGGCAGTGGTTCAATTTAGAGATGTGACTTTTCTGAAAATGCATGTCTATTTACCCAAAAAAGTACAATATTTTTGTTGAAATAATATACCATTTCATAAAACAGTGCACCAGTTCAAAACAATGCATCACTTCATTGAAGAATTGCATCTGTTCGAACAAATGTATTAGTTTAGAAAACATTATTTCGAAAATCTGCATCAGTTCAGTCAAAACAGAAATAGTGCATCAGTTCAGTCAAAACATTGCATCCGTTACTGTTACTGCATGCATATAAATGGAGTATATAAAACAAAAAAATTTCCTGCATTTTTGTCATTGATCAGATTTCTTCAAATAAAGTTTATCCAAAAAGATAGGTCTCATCGATCCAAATCCAAAGCCGAGCCGAGCGAGAAATGACGATGGTGCGAGGCATCTCTTATTTCTTGCCTCACTTATCATATGGAGTAAGTGTTCTTGATTATAAACACTTTCAAGTTCTCTTCTTCCACCAATATGGGAGAAAGAATAAACTTTCTAATTTGGGAGTGCACTTTCCATTTTAGTGTCTCCTTACCTCCACCATTTTACTCTCCATTTTTTCATTCACACTTCTTTCATATACTATGAACCCAATATAGGGTTAATTGTGTTTCCCGCAACAACACCGTTCCATTGTTTTCTGATAAATCTAACTCCATTCTCTCCTCTCCGATCATTGAATCAAGCTCCAATTGTGAAGGTCATCCCTTATCTCACCGTTCCTCAATTTATCCTCTTCACTCAATCCTTCTCCATTGTTGGTTCCACAGCTTGAGCATAGGAGAATGCTACCTTTACTGCTTTCAGTAACCTTATTCCAAGCATGGCTACCTTTTGAGACCTTTCATTGTAGTTGGTTAGCCGTTTCCTAAGCTTTGATCGCTTTCTAAGATAGGACACGATCTCTCCTTCTCATGGGTGTGCACATTAGCTAAACCTGAGAGAGAAATAAGTTTTTTTTCTTAAAAGTCATTTCATTAAGGAAAAAAGGACAGTTTTAGATCAAGTTACGTTACATTCAATTATAAACAGACATATATATATATATATATATATATATATATATATATATATATATATATATATATATTTGTCACACCCGTTTTTCTCCCGTAGGGATCGAAGATCGAAGGGTTTTTCCAATTAAAGTGACGATTTTAAATAGAAATTATTTTATTTATAGAGTCGCCATTTGGAATTGAGTTATGGTGTTTCAAGTAACCTTATTGAATCTCTAATCAAAAGGAAATGAATCTTTATTATGGTTTGCAAAAACAGAAGACCGGGTAAGGAATTCTGTTGATCGAAGAAAAGGTGTGAGGCACCCCTCGAGTCTCGTGGTTCTAGCACGACCGCTTTTATTGACTTAAACTATTTTGAATAAATTGTGTTAAGGCCTAAATTTGCTCATTTAATATATTAAAATTATTTAAAACTTTTATATTAAACTTGTGAGAATTAAGTTTAGAAAAATATTTGTCAAGGTGCACTATTGCATCCTTGAATTTTAAATGTCTCAGAAAGATGTGTATGCCGCATTCTTAATTGAGACAAATATTTTAAACATGCCTAAAACTTATCTAGCGTTAAAGGCGTTTGTTTCGTCTCTCGTAAACTCGAGACAATTTTATCATATTCATTTTTATTCTCATTTTTGGTCTCTTTTCTTTATTATGATGGGTCTTGAATAAAGCCACAACCCATCTCGCTCATTCTCACCTTACTTAATTAATACAAAATTACTCCGGCCTTAAATTTATGTCCTAAGCTATAAACATTTTTGGCTAAATTAAATCCCTCGATCACTCTTATATTAACTATAAATAATATACTCAATCGTCAAACAAATAAAAATGAAAAAAGACATGCAACATATGAACATTATAATTAACTTCACATGAGAAGAAATCATAACAAAAAGAAACTAAATTTCACATATATATAAAGTAGCGTATCTTTATATCGTTAGATTGAAAATTCTAATGATAAGTTTGAGCGAAGGAGATTAGAAAATAAAAATTACCTAATGATTGTTTTTCATTTTCATTTTTTTTTCCTTATAGTTTATGGTGTGGACAATGTTAATGTACTGAAAAAACAAATGAACAATAATATGTACCAGTAATTTTCTTTTTACATGTATTTTCTATTTCCAATTTTATATGCCCTTTATTATTGGTTCTCTAATTGAATATGTAATCCTATATCCTATAATCTCTGTAAGACAAAATTGTGAGTTGTTGCAAAGTAAAAAAAAAATGTATGAAATGAAAGTAAATATTTCTTCATTTGTTGTTATTCACATTAATTTAGTTTCAAGCAAGTAAAAAAAAAAAAAAGAGAAAAGGACCATCTAATACTTATGTAATATGATACATAATTAAATCTAAGATTACTGAAGAAGAAAACATTTGAAATCTTAAACACCCCCAATTCTTCCAAATATTACCTTAGAGACTGGTAGATCAGTTCGAATTTTAAGTACCCCATTTTTACATAACAAAAGAATTCTTGGTTGCATAATAGAGAACAAACAATTTAAGATGATATATGGTAAACTACTCTAAAATTTAATAATCAAATGAAGAACATCAACATTTAAGAAAAATCGACCAAACCACGTTATGAAACCATAGTTATAATGATCACATAAAATATTCGAATAACTAAATATAGAATTCATGATAACAAATTCATATAATTTTTCATACTAAATAATGTATGAAACGATTGAACGATTGCAACCATACTTCAATTCACAATGAAACTGATAAATATAAATATCACAAATTCATATAATTTTGCATACCAAATAATGTATGAAACGATTGAACGATTGCAACTATACTTCAATTCACAATGAAACTGATAAATATAAATATCATAGAATTAAATAAAAGTCTGTATAATGGACTAGTTAAAGGAGAAGCATGAATGACGTCATCGAAAACTCGATAAAAATCGAACTTAATCTCCAAAATCAAAGAAGTCTCTTTTTTTTTTTTTTACTTTTGTTTCTCTACTGCTTTTTTTGTTTTTGTTTTCTAACTCTCATTCGTTCTTTTTCTTTTTTGTTTGTTTTCCAATCTCCAGTATGTTTTCTTCCTGTTACCACTTAGTTTTTCTTTGGTTGTCTTTCTCCTTCTTTCCCTTTTGTTTCTAAGTTTTCTCTCAAGTTTTTCTTTCTTTCCACTCTTTTTCTCTCTAGTTTTCATATTTTTTCTTTGTGTGTTGTTTTTCTGGTTCAATGTCCAAGTACGTATTTTGGTGGTCAGGAAGTTATATGCTGATGAGGGAGAGGTTGAGGGAAGTTGGGATACAGATAGGATAGGGTAGTTAGGTTAGGATAATTATCTATTTTTTTAAATAAATAATAATAATAATAAAAGAATATTAAATAATTAATTTTTATATTTTAAAACATACAATAAAAGTTTATAAATAATTTAAAACAAATATAATTAAGATAATAATAAAACTACTAGTCTATTTATTAAAATTAAAATATATATTTTTTTGAATTTTCATATTATTTAAAAACAAAATAAAAATAAAAATATTCCAAAAAGTAACTTTACTCATTATTTTTATTTATTTTCAACTAAACTTATTAAAAATAAAATTAAAATTAAAATAAATATTGGATAAAAATAAATATATTTAATATCGACAAATAGGTTAAAACTCGATGAGAATAAAAAATCACGTGTCTATAATATTCATTATATTAAAAAATCTTAATCTGAACACAACTGCGTAGCAGTCAATAAAAATTGTAATGAGGACATTTCAGACTTTAAACCTATGTCACTTATGCGTCTTTTATGGAGACTTGCCACATTTCCCCAGCATCTTCTGGATCATTATTCATTTTGTTCAACAATCTCAGTTCTTCTCTTTAGAGTTCAACATCTAAGTTTTAGGGTTATTTCATGGACAACCCTTTCTAGCAGATTTTTGTTTCTCTCTTTCTCATTTCAAATCTATGCTATCAGATTCACTCAATTTCTTGGATTTTTCCCAAATTTTTACAAGGTAATTGCTTCTTAAAGGAATAAAGGAAGAACAATAGCAGAAGTAGCAAAAAAATTTCACTGGTATAAAAAAATCTAATTAGTGCAGGCGGCTAAACTTCGTGAATTTTAATTTGCGACTAGCTAGGAGCACCATTGGAATCGCCCTACATATTTTTATATATATGAATTTAGGTGCACGTGTGATTGAACAAATGAGTTTTGCAAGGAAATTCACGATATTTGTTTTAGATTAATTGACAGAGGAAAAAGGACAACAATTTCTATATTTAATTATTTATTTCACTACTCATCTACGCAATTATATGATCAAGAATATTCAAGATAATAACTACTTTTTAAGGATTCTTGAAGTTGTTTTAAATTTAAATTTGATTAAGTGATTGTTAGGAAATTTTTTGTGTTTCTTGCGAGATATGCGGATAATATTTCTTTAAGGACAATAAATTATTCGTGCCTTATACCTTTCTTTTCGATTATATTCTTCAAATTAATTTTCTGGTCAATATTTGATTTTTTTTCATTGTTGCTTTCATTTTCTCCATTCCTTCCAAATTTTGATTAGGGGCTGACTGAATAATCGTCTTGGTCTCTGGGTGCGTGGTCATTTCGGTGGATCACGATAGAAAAGTAAATTCCCATTTATTTTAGTTGATGACCATAAGTATTACTTCGTACTTATTTTTTTGACTATAAACTATTTGTAGACAATAATAATATTTACATAAGTTTATCTTTAAGCGCGTGTTTACCCTTTAAACCTTTTTGGAGAAGGTTTCGTTACCAACATGTTTACTTTCATTGTAAGTAATGTATTTGGGTTCAAGCCCTGCGCGCTCTACGTCTGGAAGATCTACGAGTCCTCCTACTTATATTAAAACTTTTCAAGGTCCGTCTCATGGGATTCAAGTTGAAAGAGATAAATTGAACAAGTACAATCGTCCTCTGTTGGGATGTACTATTAAACCTAAATTGGGGTTATCTGCTAAAAACTATGGTAGAGTTGTTTATGAATGTTTTCGCGACGGACTTGATTTTACCAAAGATGATGAGAACGTGAACTCACAACCATTTATGCGTTGAAGAGATCGTTTCTTTTTTTTTTTTTCCCCATTAAATTGTTAGATTCAACTTTCGTGTGACCAAGATGGAGAAAAAGAATTTTACTATCCAGGCTTCTAGAAGTTGACAGTAGTAATTGCTTGTTTATATGTAGTGCAGCGATTATTTTTATGAAGCGTTTGACTTGGTTTATATACTATTGATTTATTTTTCAAAATTATTTGAACTGAAACGGGTTAACCATGGGTTTGAAGAAAAGATAAAAAGGTAATTTAATTTTATATCTTTTGATTTTTCGTATGCAATTCATGTATCAATCAATCCATGCATATTTATTCCATACCATATTATACCATAATTAATTAGTTGTGTGGATAAATATACAATCTCTTTTCTCAAGTCTTATTCAAACTATGAATTCAATTGATTAGGCCTTTCCACAAGAGATTCCCAGTCTTACACTTACACTAAAGGGTAAAGGATTTGACAGGAGGTTCTATGAATTCCATCTTTAGATCACCATTCATGCACCCACTTTTTGAAAATTATTGTTAGGGGCTCCAGTCTTATACACGGAAGATTGAATTGTCTAATCAATATTACAATTGGTCCATTAAATTATATCAAAATTGGCAGGATCCGAAAGACGAGTCAAATCCTATTCAAAATTTGATAATTATACCATGACATAATTTTATCCAATCTATCAAATCAAACAACAACAACAATAACATATCCCGTAAATTCTCACTAAGTAGGGTTTGGGAAGGGTAAATGTTTACGGTCCATACCACTACCTCAAATGTGAGATAGAGAGGCTGTTTTCGATAGACCATTTATCAAATCAAACGGGTTGTTAAATTTTTGAACTTCTTGCTAGAACAAGTCTCTTTCTCAACATTTCAAGAACCAGAGGAGTGGTAAAGTTAGAATTTATTTTGAATGGTCCATAGATTGGGACATCCTACCAAACAAGCCAGTTCTTCAAATATAATGAATTGTCTTTTCCTTAGCCCACCAACAAAACGACGAATAACGAATTCAATCAAAGATATTTTTTAGCTAATACATGTCTAAAAGAATAGGTGATTAATGTGTATGACTGTATCAGTAGGACAAATGTGTTGTACAACAACTTAGTGAGAAAACAAAATTAAAGAAAAAAAATTCTTGTGAATAAGATATAAGACTCAAATTTACTATTCTTATAAGAGATGGATTTCATTATAAAATGATAGATTAATAAATACAGTAAATATAATGTTTGCCTGTCATTTTGAGATTTCATTCTTTAAGAAATAATTGATATTATTGAGTTTTAAAATTCACCAGTGAAATTCTATGATAATCTGAAATTTCATTTATAAAATTTAAAATTCCATGATAATGACATTTTTTTTAAATTTAAAGAAAGTAAAAAGTAGGAAAAATTACACAAAGTAGCATATTTAATACTATAATTACAATAAATGACAACACTTTTGTAAAATTATAGTTTATAGCAAGAGTAGTATTATTTTACTCATTAACTAGACAAGTGCATGTTTTACTCTCACTACTTTACATTTTTCTATTTTTTATTTTATTTTCATTTTTTTTTCACTTTATTTTCTCTCTTCTATTTCTTTTTTTTTTTCACTTTTTCATTTTTTTTCTTTTTCATATTTGAAGATAATTCTCTCCATGATCTTTAAGATTTCAAAATAAAACATCATTATTGTCTTTCACTCTCTTATATCTCTACCTATTTTTTTCTTGTTAGTATTTTTTTCATCTTATTTTTTTATTTTGATTTATTTTTCTTTTTTTTTTCTTTCCACTTTATTTTGTCTCTTCTATTTCTTTTTTTTTCCTTTTATATTTTCTCTTTTTTCGTTTCTCATATCTTTTTTTTCTTTTTCTATCTTCGTTTTCTTCTTCTTTTTTCTATTTTATTTTGTTTATTTTTTCTTTTATTTTTACACTTCTATTTCTCTTTCTTCTTCTTTTTTTCACTTCTCATTTTTTTGTTTTTTCTTTTTATATTTTTGTTTTTTTTCGTTATTTTACTCTTCTATCTCTAACTTTTATTTTTGAAAAGACAAATATGTATATCACATACACATGTTTACAAAACATACAAAATTCATAACCATACAGATTTGGATATGTATTTACAATACAAAACATACATATGTATTTACGAAATACATATCCTATTCATATTAAATAGTAACAAACATAACTATACTATATATCTTCATATGTACTTACGAAATACAAAGATGACTCATATAGAATAAGAATATACATATGGATCAGGCATATATTCTATAAATACATATGCAAAGCTATATGTATTTTATACGGTGTTGAATTTGTCTTTGAACTGTATATACTATGTTATTTTTTAGGGTAACATATGTACTTATTTGTTTTCTTTTACTGTTTTAAGATATGTATATGTATTTTTTTATTACCTATATGTATATGTATATAGGTGTCATTTTTGTTATAGAGATTTTGTGTCCTATATATTTATATATACATGTGAGTCAGATATGTATTTTTGTAAATACATATGCAGATATATATGTTTGTTTTTTACCGTAAATACATATGCAGATCTGTATGTCTATTTATTTTGTATATTTTTTGAATATGTATATATGATATAGATATTGTCTTTTAAAAATAAAAGATAGAGATAGAAGAGTAAAAACCAAAAACCCCAAAAAATAGAAAAAAACAAAAACGAAAAATAAAAATTTTAAAAAAAGAAGTGAAAAAGGAAAAAAAAAAAGAAGAAAGAGAAATATAAAATAGAAATAGAAGTATAAAAATAAAAGCGATTTTTTTTTTTAGAAAAAAAGACTAAGAAAAAGAAAAAAAATAATAAGAAAAGGAAAAAAATAAAAAACGAAAAAAATAAATAACAAAAAAAAAAAGAAAAAGAAGAGAAGTAGAAGAGAAAAAATAAAGTGGAAAGAAAAAACTGAAAAAGAAAAAGAAATTAAAATAAAAAAAAAGATAAAAAAATAAAAATCTATCAAGAAAAAATAGTTAGAGATATAAGAGAATGATATTTTGTAGATCATGGAAATAATAATCTTCATATTTGAGTTTGATTTGAAAAAAGAATCTACTAATTTAAATAAGAGTAATTTATGAGAATTTGATTAGATAGGATAATTATTCCTTATTCACTCCACTAATTTGAGTAAAATAAGGATAGTTAATCTTGTTGTATATGTATTTGTATTGCAACAGTTTACTTAAATACAAAATACAATTTGCTATTTTTTATAATTATAAAACTATTACTATAAAAGTTATAATTAATGCTCTATAATTGCTATTTTTGAAATTTTCCCCAAAAAGTACTGTTATAATTTTATCCATTAATGTAGGTGATGTGTCGTATTATATTACTGGCTATTTGTGAATTGTACCCTGTAATGTGGAATGTTTATGTTACTTATTTTTTTTTTGTTTCCATCGGTGTTTGGTGTTCGGATTGGAGCCCCGACTAATCTGGATCGCGCGTTGCAGGGCCCATTAAGGTAGCAGCGCACCCAACAGAGTTTTCTCCATACTCAGGGTCGAACCCTCGACTTCTGGTTAAGGGTGGAGCAGCTCCATCCACTGCACCACAACCCATGTTGGTTGGTACTACTTATTTTAGTTGTATAGAAGAAAGAAATATAATTTTATCTTTATGCACGTGTATTTTCCTTTCAAAATTTAATTTATACAGTGGAAATACTCTTACCAAATAATTATTGGTAGTAAATTCTGGACTTACCAATAAAAAATATAAGAAATTTTAAAAATCTTACTATCCACAGTTCTACAAGTTGGCAAAGAGGGATCGATGGCCAAGAGATGATAAAAAAAAATTCCTTACAATTAAGGAAGTCACCTAATTATTTTTAAGGAATTTATTTTTTAAATAAAATTTCAAAAATTTTATCCAACACAACATGAAAAAATAAGATAAATATTTTTCAGAAAATATTTCCTCCCGATCAAACGTACCCTTAGAATAGAATATTCAACCAAATTGATGAGCCTTGGACCTTGCTAGCTAGTGCCAATTTTAAAGCCAAAAAATGTTGAATTAATGAGAGTGGATGCATTTACACTATACATTGTACATCGTACTCTGTTTATTTGCTATTTAGGTTTCTACGAAAAGATGCATACTGCCAATTAAATTCTATTTCCACGTACGAGTCGTCACATGCACTGTATAAATAAATTCATTAATATTGCTTGAACGAAACCTGCTAGTTAAAAACAATGCCGTCAACTCCTCCATATCCACCGGATCCGCCGCAAAATGTCGATATCATCATGGAAGAAACGGAAGTAAAAAATAAAAAATATTCCTTTAAGGAGATCCTAACAGATAAGGCTCAAGATCTCAATAAATCTTTTACTACCAGCAGTTACTTCCCGCCAAAAGCAAACATTGTTGATGGGGAATCCATAGTTACTTCCCGCCAAAAGAAAACATTGCTGATGGGAATCCATACTCCTATCAAATCTTGACAAGGAACGGATCTACCACCCTTGGCGCTATTCTGTGATAGTAAAGCTCATGAGCAGGAAGATCTCCTATCAATTACTCAAATAAAAAATAATGGAACTTTGGAAGCCGTCAGAACCTCTAGTCTTGATCAACTTAGGGCATGGATTCTTCACGTCTAAATTCAACAAGGAAGAGAACAAGATAAAAGCATTACATGGAGGACTGTGGTTCATTGTTTGGGGCTTACTCTCAGTAGTTGCTTGGGAACCCAATTTTGCACCTTCGATCCAAATGATGACTCACACTGCAATTTGGGTCAGGTTACCGCAACTCCCTACGGAGTTCTATGACTATCTAATACTCGAGAAAATCGGCAACCATCTGGGCTCCTTACTCAAGATCGACTCTTGTAATTCCTCAACCCTTCGAGGAAGATACGCACGTCTCTGTATACAATTCCCTTTGGGACACCCGGTCAAGAAGACAATCACAATTGGAGAGTATACCCAGCCAGTGGAGTACAAAGGAAATGACGTCCTATGTGTGGGTTGCGGTAGGGTAGGGCACACCCTTAAAAACTATAATTTCATACCACCGCCTCAAGATCCTCCTAAATCAGAAGACATGTGGACCCTGGTAAGTTTCCCAAGAGGAAAGTACAGAAAAGCAAAGCTTTAGAACAGGTACCACATACTGGATCTCAGGAAGGTAAGTACCCTCACCATACTACCCCTTCCCGTAATACCTCTAAGAGATCGACTACGCCCTCTCAGATATCGAAGAGATCTAAAGATTCTCCTTTGGTGACTCTTAGATCTAAACTGGATAACACTGTTGATAATATTAAAGGGAAAGGTCACCACAGGGCACGCAGTTCCAATTCTCATGCCCAAGGGACTACTTTAGTAGATCATAAAATTCCTCATCTTGACCAAAAGAATAGATCCAATGCTTTGGAAAAAAATATTCTTGAGGTCAGGAATATTCAGATGAATACTGTAGACGATAAAACCCTTAAGGTCATGTCTATTAATGCCTATGCTACCCCTAGGGGATCAACCCATTTAATAGAGGATCATAACTCCTTTGAAAGGGAAGCTAAAGAAACCCCAACCGTCCAGGACATGAACATTGAGGTCACATCTCTTAACTCCTCTTTTACCAACCAACATCCCCCTTCTAAAAATAGTAAATATCTCCCTAACAACCACCAGAATGAAAACCCTCAAAATACCAATGAAAAAAGCTCAGAAGCTGACATCACCAAATGCCCCCTCCAAAGACCCCCATCTTCTTGGTGACTACACCTCCTCATCAGGATCACTCACCAATATCCTGGTTGGAACTACTCCTACAAGACTTCCTCATGACACTCAATGTTTGTATTGGGAATCAACCTGTAATTGGGCAACCAATTATGGATGCAAACCCTCCTTCAGGCCCAAGTATCCATGAACTCTGTACACCTGTACACTCAGGATCAAAACTCCTTTCTCTCTTAAATATTTCTGACTCTACCCTTCTTCCCAACTTAATCTTCCAATGCAATATTAGTGGGTCTTTTCTTCATGCCATGGAACCCTATGAGCCCCTAAATGAGCCAACAACTACCCCAAATACCAGAATTATGGGCAGAAAACCTAGAAGAGAAAGGAATTTCCAACCTCAACAATCTGAGGCAATGCAACCAGGATCTAGAAGAGATCCTACAAAACCTTAGAGATCTAACCCCAGAGACTTTTCTTCTAGAGGATTACTTTCAAAAAGAGTTCAAAAAGACATCAAGAGAAGTTATTATTGTGCTTTGTACAAAAATACATATGACCTTCTCTCTGAACCTGAAGACAATAATGGATCAGAACCTAGGGATAACACTGAGGCCATTCAGAGCTCTTAACCCCACTCAATTCAAGGGGAAAGGGAAGACTGTAATCTCCATACCCCCAATTCCAATTTACCTAATGATAAACTTCATTATTTGGAATGTTAGGGGAGCCCACAGTGCAACCTTCAGGAGGCAGTATACCTCTCTAGTAAAGCTTTATAATCCTGCCATGTTGGTTCTGCTTGAGACAAAGATGGCTGAGCACAAGGGTATCACTTCTGATCTTGGATTTGATCATCAAATCCAATCCCCTAATATTGGCAGAGTTGGAGGAATGGTTATCATGTGGAAGGAAAATCTCCTGAAACTTAAGGACATCTCCATCACTTAGCAGTTCAGCCATACCAGAGTTAAGGTACTCCATTCCTCTTACTCTTGGCTCCTTACTGCTATATATGCTAGCATTGACTTTTCCACAAGAACTTTCTTATGGGATAACATTATAAAACTGGCTCAAAACCACAGGAATGCTTGGTTCTTAGGGGGAGACTTCAATAAAGTCCTCCAGGCCAGTGAAAAGTATGAGGGTAATAAGATAAACCCCTATAGAATCAACCTCTTTTGGAATTATCTTAACCTCTGTGTGCTAGTTGACTTAGGTTTTAAAGGTAGCAGATACACTTGGACCAGCAGAAGATACAAAAAGAGTGGGGGTTCTCATCCTTGAAAGACTAGACAAATGTATGGCAAATAACCTTTGGATTAATAGGTACCCTGACACTTTCACCACTCACCTACCTAGGACATACTCAGAGCACTGCCCAATGCTTGTAAATCTCTCCAATCTCAATCAAAACCATTCCAATAGACCTTTTAGATTGGAGCCTATGTGGACCAGATACCCCAATTTTGAGAATGTGGTCCACCAGTCTTTCCATCCTCCTATTTCTATTCTGAAAGCTATCAGCAACCTCCAGCAAAACTCCACCACTTGGAATAAAGAGTCTTTTGGGAACATCTTCAAAAAAATAAAAAGACTGATAGCTAGGGTTGAGGGGATTCAAAGATCACATCATTATGCTTCCAGTGCCTTCCTACAAAACCTGGAAAGTGATTTTACCTCTGAGTATGACACCATGCTTAAGTTTACAGAGGATTTTTGGAAAATTAAATCTAGAATTAACTGGCTCCATTAAGGGGACTCAAATACCAGGTTTTTCTATGCATCTACCCTCAATAGAAGAAGGAGGAACAAAGTCCTCAGTCTGAAGTATGAGGCTGGGAACTGAATTGACAACCAAACTGACATAGCCAACTATATCATTGACTTATTCTCCTCACTCTACACAACCAGCCATATGACCTCACCAAACATAAACCACCCCACTCATCAGACCTTTACTTTCTACAACCCTCTCACACCTTCTGACCTTTCTTTGCTAGCCTCTCCTTTAACTGACTCTGAAATCACAAGGGCCATAAAATCTTTTAGTCCTATGAAAGCCCCAGGGCCAGATGACATTCAGCCTATTTTTTTCTAAAAGTACTGGAAAATAGTGAATCCTAAGATTATGTGATTCTGCCATGACACCTTTAAGACTAGTATTATGGACCCCTCTGTAAATAATACTTTTTTGTGCTTAATGCTTAAGTGTCAAAATACTGCTTTAATAAAAAATTATAGGCCCATTGGCCTGTGTAATACCCTGTACAAACTCATCACAAAAATTATTGTCTTCAGAATAAAACCCCTTCTCCATAAGATCATTGGTCCTAGTCAGGCAAGCTTCCTTCAAAACAGGAAAGCCTCTGACCATGCCATGATTGTTCAAGAATTCATAACACATTTCAAGAGGATGAAAGGTAAACAAGGACGTATGATCCTAAAAATTGACCTTGAAAAGCCTTTGATAGACTGGAATGGTCCTTCATCAAGGATACACTCCATTTCTTTGCTTTTCCTCAACCACTCATCTCCCTAATCATGTGTTGTGTCTCCACCACTATCATTTTTATCCTCATAAATGGATCTAAGTCTCAACATTTCAAACCTACAAGAGACATTAGACAAGGGGACCCTCTCTCTTCTTACTTCTTCATCCTATGCATGGAGAGACTATCTAGAATCATTGAATCAAAAATTTCTAATAAGGAGTAACAACCCATAAGTATCTTTCATCATGTCACCTCCATTTCCCATCTATTTTTTACAGATGATTTAACCCTCCTTTTAAGAGCCAACCCTCATGCATGTCTAGCCATAAATCATGCCTTCAATGATTTCTGTGCTAAATAAGGCCAACAAGTCAACCAAACCAAGTCTAATATAATATTCTCTTCAAATTGCAAGGACACCACTATATCCTCCTGCACTACCCTCTTAAAGATCAAGCCTAGTGACACCTTTGGCAAGTACTTAGGATTTTCCATGCTAGACCCTCCAACACTGATTTTCAATTCATTATTGACAATATGCACAAAAGATTGGATGAGTGGAAAACTAACATGCTTTTCATGGACGAAAGGCTCATCCTAGCCAAGTACACCCTTGCCTCAATCCTCTCTCATGTCATGCAATTCATTAAACTCCCTGACAAAATTACTAAAACCATCAATTAAATTCAAAGAAATTTTGTTAGGGGCAGTACAACTGATAAGAAAAAGATTCATCTGCTCAGCTGGGAGAGAATCTCCAAGCCTAAATCAAAGGAAGGGTTGGGCCTAAAAAATGTGAGATAAAAAATGAGGCTGCTTATGCTAGCCTAGAATGGATAATGTATCATAACACCCAATCTCTTTTGGGCAAAAATCCTCTCCAACAAATACTGCAGACAACACCAAAGAGGGTTAAACTAAAAAGTTTTCTCCAGAACTTCGAAATGCATAAAGCAAGGATGGTTAACCTACATGGAAAACCAAAGATGGACTGTCCATAGAGGAAACAGGGCCAGATTCTTCTTAAACAAATGAATCCCTAACCACCAGTCTATTAGGAGTTGCATTTCTGGCCTTTTGAACAATGGTGAAGACAAGCTCACTGTTAACACAATTCACAGACATAGAACATGGAATCTTGATGCCATATCCTTTACTCTACCCCATGATCTCATGAACATTATCACCAATACTTACACCCCCGACCAAACTGTGAAAGAGGATAAAATCATCTGAGATAGTTCCCCAGATGGTAAGTTCACCATGAAAAGCGCATGCAATACTATTCAATCCAAAAATATATGTTCCTTACCTGAACCTGATAATGAATACATTTGGATTTGGAACCTCTGAACCCCAAATAGGATTAAAACCTTTCTTTGGCTCCTCAACCACAATAGACTCCCTACTGGGAGTTACCTCAGAAACCTGGGGATGGAGGTTCCATCACACTATACTTAATGCATAAATCTAGAAGAAGACATCTCCACATCTTCTTCCAGTTCCCTAAAGCCAAAGCCTTCTGGGATGGAATTGCTTCTAAAAGTATCTTTATCACCTCTTTCAACTCTATCTCCCTCAATAGCCATAACTGGGTTGAAACCTGGAAGGCCCTTGGGAAAAAACCTTTGAATAACTGGTGCTCATGGGACATCATCCTTCCCTTTTGCATGTGGAATATCTGGCTAACCAGAAATCATAACTTATTCAACAAAAAAAATGTCAACATCTCTATTGAACATACTTTAGCTCATACCAATGAATATTCCCTTACCATTATAAATCCAACCTGCTCTCTAAAGACTTGCTTTACTATTTACCTCAAATGGGAACCCCCTAACCAGGTTTCTATAAACTTAACACAGATGCGAGTGTTAAAAAAAATTGGGACCTGGTAGAGTAGGGGGTGTGTTTAGAGACCATAAGGAAAACTAGATCCTAGGCTTCATAAGAGAGCTCCCCCATGCAGATGTGCAGCAGGAAGAACTCTTAGCAATCTTCGAAGGCCTTAGGATAGCCCACTCTAAAAATCTGACCCCCTTAGAGGTCAATTCAGATTCCAAAACTGCCTTAGAAATGATATGAACTAACCATCTTGGCTATTGCAATGTTATTTTGGAATGTAGGTTCTTAATGCAGAGATTGAGCAACCTAACATTTAAGCACTCTTGCAGGCAACAAAACAAGGTCGCTGATGCACTAGCCAGTTCCAGGGGAGGGGAGAAAACTTTTGATCATGTGCAAATTTTGACAGTTCCACTTTTGTTTGCAGAAGAGCTATTGGAAGCAAACAAGTTAGGGACTACCTTTCCTAAAAGGGTTGCACAAAATTATGAAACTAATAATAACACAACTACTTACCAACATGATTTAGGGGACCCAGAGGGCCCCTACAATCCGTCTTGTAACAACTCTATTTAACTATTAATATTATGCTCCCTTCTCACAAAAAAATATTCATTAATATAATACCTGTAAGTTGCCTCACAGGAGACCTTCTTTGAAAACCTCCAAAATTGAAGACTTTGGTAAGTTACACAACCAATTTTTTCATAACTAGTTTAGCGTACGTGCGTTGCACGTGTATCTCACATCAATTAATAAAATTATATATATAATAAGAGCTATATTATTAAAATGTATCAGTTGACATTAAAATAAATGCTATGACTATTTTGAATAATATAAATAAATATTGTATCTCAAATATTATTTGCTGTGTCTCACTTGATCTTTTTTCACAAATATTTATTTAGTTTATGTACTTTTTCTTTGCGTTGGTTGATTGTTTTATCATGATAAAGTCTTTTAATACCGACCTTAATAATCTTCTTCAAAGTACAATATATATCACAAAGTTGGCAATCCATTAACAAAATTTACATTCTAAGTCGTAAAATTTATAATAAAAAAAATACTTGTAAACCTAAAAAAATGTTGAATCGAAATTACATTATGTCATGCGGAAGATACCAATTGTAAAATTTGGTCGTGGTAAATTAAATTACAAAGAAAACTATGATAAAAATCATAATATTCAATATAATTTTATCAAGTGAACTAATATATTAAAATTAACGCTAAACACAAATTAGAGTTCAATATACGTAAGAAAACAAACACTGACATACTCTTCGGAAGGGAGCGAAGACGATGACTCAATACCTTGATGATGTGGCCTCTATTCTGTCTGACCTAGATGCTGTGAACGAGATTATTCCTGAACGAGACGTGGTGAATGCCGTGATACGTGGTCTTCCGTCTGGCTATTCCTCTCTCAAACAGCATATTCGCCTCTCACCTGTCGAAATCACTCTGAATCAACTGTCTGGATGGCTTAATGCAGAAGAATTGAATCTAGACATGGAACACAAATTACTGCTCAGAGAAGCCAGTTCCACCCCTGGCGTCACGGCTCTTTACTCGGCTGGCAGCGGGGGCTCGGCCAGGGGTCGCGGTGACGATCACCGTAACCAAGGGTGAGGCAGCGGCGGCGGTGACCGTCGGAACGCCGGGCAGCAAGGCAGAGGCGGGCCTCCACCGAGGGACGGCTTCCAGTCAGGCCGCGGACAGGGACGAGGAAACCAGCGGGGGCCCACACGAGATCTTCCGACGTGCCAAATTTGTGCTAAACGGGGCCATTCTGCGGCTAATTGCTGGTATCATTATGATGACTCGCAGAATGTAAATCGCCAGTCCGGCGGATCAAGGGCGATGCATGCGTCCACAAACGCTCAATCTGGCGATTGGTATCTAGACACAGGTGCTAACACCCATGTGACGTCGGATTATTCACAACTTCAAGCTCCTCATCCGTATCATGGCTCAGAAACTATTACAGTAGGCAATGGTCAATCCCTTCCCATCACAAACACCGGCTCTGGGTATGTCTATACCCCAAATGGTAAATTTCATCTCTCAACCCTTCACCACGTCCCTTCCCTCACATCCAATCTTTTATCTGTTTATCGCTTTACTAAAGACAATAACTGCACCCTCATTTTTAATGACACCAATTTCCAGATAGTGGACAATACCACGAACCGGGTGCGGTACACGGGCCGCTGTGAGCATGGGCTATACACTCTTCCATTCAGGTCTCCGTCTGTTGTGAGTCAAGCCATTCTCTCGTCCACCTGGCATCGCCGGCTTGGGCACCCATCATCCGCCATCACCAAATCCATTTTATCTTCCTTAGGTTTTAATTTTTCAGGGAAATTACATTGCGAGTCCTGTTCAGTGTCTAAATCTTGTCGTTTACCTTTTTCACTGTCTGAACACAAGGCCACTGCGCCATTTCAATTAATTCATTCTGATGTTTGGGGTCCAACCTCAGTTCCTTCTGTTCAAGGTTTTCGTTATTATATCTGTTTTGTTGATGATTACAGTAAATTCACTTGGCTTTATCCTCTGAAATTTAAATCCGAAGCTTATACTGTTTTTGTCAACTTTGACCGAATGGTTCAAAATCAATTTAATGCCAAAATCAAAATTTTTCGAAGTGACAATGGCAAAGAATTTGTCAACAATGCATTTGGTGTTTTTCTTCAAAGTCTAGGGGCTCTTCATCACACTTCATGTCCATATACCCCTGAACAAAATGGCGTTGCTGAGCGCAAACACCGTCACCTAATAGAAACAGTTGTTGCGCTCCTCCATGATTCCACCTTACCTGTTTCCTTTTGGGTTGATGCCCTTGCTACTGCCAACTACCTCATAAATCGCATGCCCACTCACACTCTCTCCAACTCCACTCCATATGCCCGTATCTACAATCATCTACCCGACTACATCCATCTCCGCCCGTTTGGGTGTCTGGTTTATCCCTGGTTGCGTCCACACACTCAACATAAACTTCAACCTCGGTCCACCCCTTGTGTCTTTCTAGGCTATCATCCCACTATCAAAGGTTACAAATGTTTCGATCCTGTATCTCAGAAAACATATGTTTCCTGTCATGTTCGTTTTGTGGAGGAACAATTTCCTTACACAAGTCTTTCCTCTACTCCATACTCCCCCAATCCACTTGGCATTGTGCCATTATTTCCGTCCTTTTCACACGCTCATGCTCCGGCTCACTCGGCACCTAACCCGGTACCCCACTACGCCACTACCCACTCGAACCAACCACCCACCCACCCGAACCCCCAAACCCCCCACCCGAACACCCAGCCGACTGCCACACAACCCACCACTTCCCTACATCATACTCCTAACACACATACAACCACCCCATCCACCGCTGCACATCCCAGCTCCCACGGCAGCCCCACCCAACCCCCGTCCACACATCATACAACTCCACCACCCCTTCCTAATCACCCTCCACTCAACACTCATCCTATGACAACCCGAGCCAAGGCCGGTACCTTCAAACCCAAAGTCTACCACACTCAAATACCCTTTGATGCACATCCCATAACTGAGCCTACTACCTACAACCAAGCCTTTAAAAATAGTTTCTGGTGCCAAGCTATGGATGAGGAATTTCAGGCTCTGAATGAACAACGTACATGGGATTTGGTACCTCTGCCTAGTAACCGAAAGTCTATTGGGTACAAATGGGTGTTTCGCATCAAACGAAATTCAGATGGATCTTTTTCTCGCTATAAAGCACGTCTGGTTGCAAAAGGGTATCATCAGGAGTATGGTGTGGATTATAAGGAGACCTTCAGCCCTGTTGTTAAGCAACAGACTATTCGTCTGGTCTTGTCTCTTGCTCTTCACTATGATTGGCCGCTTCATCAGTTAGACGTCAGCAATGCCTTTCTTCATGGTCATCTTGAGGAAGACATCTATATGGTTCAGCCACCGGGATATGTTAATCCCAACCGTCCTCACTATGTTTGCAAGCTTCGCAAATCACTGTATGGCCTGAAACAGGCCCCACGTGCCTGGTACACACGCCTCTCTACTTTTCTGCAGGGTCTTGGTTTTCGCACCTACCATCATGACAACAACCTCTTCACCCTTCACTGTTCTCGAGGGACAGTCATCATTCTTATCTATGTGGATGATATTGTTATTACAGGCAGCTTGTCATCACTCATCACTGAAATTACTGAGGCTATGCATCGTGACTTCAAACTTAAGGACCTCGGTCCTCTGGAGTTCTTTCTTGGCCTCGAACTCATCCGCAAATCGGGAACCATATTGATGCATCAGACAAAATATACCCTTGAACTTCTAAATCGAGCTGGAATGACAGACTGCAAACCCGCGGTCACTCCTATGGCAGTCCGCCAATCCCCAGGGCCGAATACTCCCTTTGCCGATCCTACACTATATCGGAGCCTCGTCGGTGGACTTCATTATCTTGCTGTTACTCGTCCGGACATCCAATATGCAGTCAATCGAGTCTCCCAATCAATGCATGCTCCCACAGAACAACACTTTCAGGCCTTGAAACGCATTCTGCGCTATCTTAAAGGTACTCTTCAATGTGGAATTTTATTTCAAAAGGGCTCATTTGATATATCTGTTTTTTCTGATTTGGATTGGGCTAACGACAAAGATGATCGGAAGTCCACTACTGGATATATTGTTATGATGGGACCGAATCTGATTTCCTGGTGCACCAAGAAGCAAACGCGAGTGTCCCGTTCCTCCACAGAAGCAGAATATCGTGCCATGGCTGCGGGTGTTGCTGAAGCCATGTGGTTACGATACCTTACAGATGCACTTGGCATTCCTCCGACGAAACCACAGATTTATTGTGACAATCAGTCCACTATTTGTGTTACCAAAAATCAAGTCCTTCATGATCGTATGAAGCATGTTGGGTCCGACTGTCACTTTGTTCGCGATGAGGTACTTGCAGGAACGATGGCCACGCACTATGTCCCATCTACTGACCAGCTTGCTGATATTCTCACCAAGCCTCTTCCGTTACAGCCTTTTCAGTATCTCTGCTCCAAGCTGCCCCTCGTTATCGCTGATCAGCTTGCGGGGGGATAATAGACTACATATATAATTATTAAATACATCTGGGTTATTCTGTAATTAGTTATTCTTCAGTTCTCTATATATACAGCTGTAACCCCTTCAATATCAATAAGATCAATTATTATTAAATTATATCATGTATTATATCTAAATTTGGTAAATTGTGTATAGAAATTAAGTGGATAATATATATATATATATATATATATATATATATATATATATATATATATATATATATATATATATATATATATATATATATATATATATATATATATATATATATACTAACATGGGCAAAGTAAAGTAGGTCCAAGGACCTTATAATATATGGTATATGTTGAATTCCCTATTGCTTCTTCATGTGTTTACTTCTTCATATTTTGAGCTTCTTTTTAAAAAATACTGATTTTGTCACTGCATATTATTAAGTGAATTTTAAATAAAAATATATGATGTATCTTAATCATTATCAAATTGAAGCTATTGATTGTGTTGAATCCGTAAGAAGAATTGTAGTTTCGCTCTTAAACATAACACGTAAATTAGGAAAAGAAGATATGTCAGAGCATAGTTAATATATTTGATTTGTTTAATCATTTGTATAATCGTCATTGTAGTGATGTTGGTATTATATCAGAAATATAAAGGTCCTTTAAAAATGTTGATTAAACTTTTTGTCTTCCCTAAATCTCATATCGCTATGCACCTTTTGAGCTAAATAGTTCTTATGTGATGTTGAAGACGAGCAAAAAGTCATGCAAAGTCACTATTCGTTTTCTTTACGTATGTTGGACACTAATTTGATTTAGTGTTACTTTTTAAGCATATAAGTGACTTTAACATTTTTAGGTTGTGAAGAGTAGCATTAAGAGATGACGTCTCTACATCTCGTATACTTGTATATTGTCCATTGGTATTTATGTTGCCTAGCAATAAAAACTTTTTATGTTCTTTCTTTATGTGGTAGTTAGTTGCCGATAAATACTAACACAAGTTGAGTTGAGGTTAAACCTTAAGGAATCATTTGGTTGGAAAAAAGTTATTTCGAGATAATTAATCTCCGGAGCTATTTCGGAATTAGTTATCCTACTATGTATATGAAAGCATTATCCTACCGTTATGATATAAATGATGGGATAAATAATCCCGGTTCTAACTAATACCTCCAACCAATCATGGAATAGTCCTTCATTTTATCCAGCGACTATCTATCTCTTATACCTCACACCAAACGACCCCTAAATGAATAAGTAAGTGCGGGCCTTATTGTGGAAGGTTTATGTGCAACATAAGTTCCACTGAATTTAAGTTACATATATCAAACAGATATATTTATACTCCTGTTAATATAAAGCGAGCTATTTAGTTTTATGTACATGCTTTGCACATGCACATTGTGGAATTAAAATGATAACAACACCAATTTGTTTTAAAAAAGCTAATAAAGTTACACTAAAAGTTAGACTTAGTTAAACAATGAAAATGAATGGTATTATATTGATTATCTTTTGAACCAGCAACAAATATGATGAATTTAGTTGAATTAGCTATATAATATTTGTTACCCATGATAAACTATTTTGATTAAGACACTTTCTATTTTGATTTTTCTTTTTTTTCATTTTCCTCGAGTGTTGAAAATACCTAATGAATTTTTATTAATTTATAAGGCAAGTAATAAATATAAGAAAATTTAAAAGATTTCAACGTTAATCGTAAATTTTGGGAAGATCATTTAAACTAATTTTGAGATGGATGATTTATATTAGATAACCAAAAAATTTTTTTAGGAGAAATAGTAAATGACTATTATCACAAGTGTCTTTCTCATGATGAAATTTTTTGCATAAAAATCTACTACATAACTTTTCCTTACACCTTTATATAACATCACCCGTAAACTATTTTCCTATTTAGTTAGCGTAATGATTTTTCTTGGGTAAAAATTTATTTTTCAAAATAAAATTTACATAATTTCACTCGTAGAGAAACTTGATTATAATTCATAGCTTTACTTTTTGAAAAAATCCAATTTAATTCCTAATAGAATTGATATTGTCATAGCAATTCCTTATAGATTTTCCATGTCATAGGTGTTGCATCAGGTCAGGTCCTTAAAGGACTTTTCAATCTAATTTCTTGGTTTGGATAATTCAATAGACCTTATTAGTATTTATACATACATTCAAAATTTAGTGCAGATCTTCTCAACACTATGATTTATCCATTTATTGTCGTATATTCAAAATTCACATTGAGAAAAGAAAGTGTGGTAACTTACTTCCAAAGATTTGATTCTCCACGCTTTCCGCCGGTAAAAATTCATAACTGAGAGCTATTATAATTCTTATCCAATAAACTTCTTAGTGAAGAGTGAAAAATCAAACTTCTTATTCCAAGATTCATCTGCACCTTATTATTCATTCCTCACCCATACTTTATAGTTGTTCACATTTTTACTATTTCAAGAATCGATTATCATAGAAAGAAAGCCATTTAGTATGAAGCACAAGTTTCACGCTAGAGTGGATATCAACGATACAAGGATTGGGAAACTTAATCCTTTCAAAAACTTGCTTATATAAATCAAAAGAAGTAACCAAATTCAATCTATCATCATCATCATCATCATCATCACTACACGACATCTAATACAAACATCCATTAAAATAAACT